>CM062292.1:282138341-282667785 GCA_031216915.1 Pictodentalium vernedei
GCGAACACAATATGTGTGGAGTTCCCAGTCGCCTGTGCGCTCTGCTCTCAAGAACAACTGGAGAAGACCTATTTGCTCGTAGTATTGTACCCAAAGCTTTCCTGTGCGTCCTACGGACGCATTCTGGAGCAGTTCGTGTAATTTTGACAGGCGTGCACACATTACATGCCAATGCATCTTGAGTGTAGGCGAACACCACATTATGTGATTTAATCGAACACGGAAATTGAAACAATGATGCTATAATACGGTATTTGAATGAGAAAAGTCGATGCCGTTTGAATTTGAGTTTAGGGGGTATGGTTAATATTTCACACGTTTCACCAGTTCATTATGGAATAAATGACTATTGTTATATATCATTATAAAGCCACTGCTTTTCTGCAATTTTTGATATATAATTTAACTCCCAAAGTAGTCGTAGATTTGATTTAATGGACGTTGTGTACCGTTGTGTGTATGAAAACAATAAATTTTTTTTCGTAATTTTGTACATTTTCGTGAATATTTCACCACTGAGTGTGAGGATTGGTACAAAGTTGGCATTTTCTGTTGGGGATATGTATTCTCAATATAATTCAGCACGATATTTATGATTCTCACCCTACTAAGGCGAATAAGAATGAGAAATATGGAGCTGGGTCGAATTTTTTTTTAAATTTTTTTTTTCATCAAAAAAACGCTATAACTAAAAAAGCTCAACTCGGATTCGCGGGGACTTTTCACACTTTATCCGCAATGTGTGTCCCGGAAACATATAAAAAAATCAGCTTTCTCCGATTTTTTTCCTTACTTTCTCATTTTTATGTCTAATGTGCCTGGACTACAAGGTGAAAACAAAGGTACCCAAGAAGTTTCGTGAAGATCAGTTCATAGATACGAGCTGTATAGAAGTTGTGACAAAAAACTGATTGGACCTAATTTCGGTACAAAATGGCCACTGGCAGCCATCTTGAATTTTGGATTGCACTCAGAAACACTCGTTCTCGTCCCAAGGTGATAACAAAGGTACCCAAGAAGTTTCGTGACAATCAGTTGATAAATACAGCCTCTAGCCTGAGGCTTATTGACATGTGCACTTACAGTGTATAAGTAGCACTAAATAAATCAAAATTCATCTAATTTGCATAATTTCTGCACGAGAAAAAAACTTGTACGATATGTGATGTATTCCATGTTACTAAACATTCATACGAAAATTTATTCAAATCAGAACTTTCATACAGAAGTTCTGTACAAAAGACTGATTGCACTAATTTTGGTACAAACTGGCTGCTGGTGGCCATCTTGAATTTTGGACCACACCCCAAAACACTCGTTCTCATCCCACGGTGATAACAAAGGTACCCAAGAAGTTTCGTAAAGATCGGTTCATAAAAACGGCCTCTAGCCTGAGCCGTATAGAAGTTGTGTACAAAAAACTGATTAGACCTGATTTTGGTACAAAATGGCCACTGCCAGCCATCTTGAATTTCGGACCGCACTCAGAAACACTCGTTCTCGTTCCAAGGTGATAACAGAGGTACCCAAGAAGTTTCGTGAAGATCGGTTGATAAATACAGCCTCTAGCCCGAGCCGTACTGACATGTGTACTTACTGTGTGAAAGGAGCACTGAAAAAATGAAAGTTCATCTAATTTGCATAATTTCCGCATGAGAAAAAAACCTGTATTATATGTGATGTATCCCATGGTACTAAACATTCATACAAAAAATTATTCAAATCAGAGCTTTCATGTGGAAGTTCTGCGCAAAAATCTGATTGTCCTAATTTTGAACAAAATGGCTGCCAGCGGCCATCTTGAATTTTGGACCGGACCCCAAAACACTCGATCTCGTTCTCATCCCACGGTGATAACAAAAGTATCCAAGAAGTTTCGTAAAGATTAGTTCATAAATGCGGCCTGTAGCCCGAGCCGTATTGGCATTTGCACTGACAGTGCTGAAAGTAACACTAAATAAAGCAAAGTTAGTCTAATTTGCATAATTTAAGCATGAGAAAAAAACCCATATGATACATGATGTATCTCATGGTACTAAACATTCATACAAAAAATTATTCAAATCAGAGCTTTCATTTGGAAGTTCTGTATAAAAAACAGATTTCTGCATCGTCGGTACAAAATGGCGGCTGGCAGCCATCTTGAATTTCGGACCGCACCCAAAAACACTCGTTCTCGTCCCACAGTCATAACAAAGGTACCCAAGAAGTTTCATAAAGATCGGTTCATAAATACGGCCTCTACCCCGAGCCGTATCCAATTGTTGACGTACGGACAGATGGACGACAGGCCATGACAAAAGCTCAAATTTGGCTTTGCCAAAGTTGAGGTAAAAAATTTTCTCATGCAATTCTCAAAAATGGGTGTTTGATTTTTTTTTTAATGCCCAGAGTTCCAAAAGGGACACAAATATTTTTCTATAAATAAATCAATTACATGTCCCAAAATAATACTGCACACATATTTGGTTCAATTTGAACAACTGATTCAGAAAGTTAAAAAATTTATAGTAATTTATATATTTTTTATACTTACCAATGACCCAGACATAGCTGGTGCTAACTCTTAAAATCTAAGGCCAAACACAAATTTTGCCCCCCAATCCCCAAAATTTGCATCTAAAACCAAAAGAAATCATGTCCTGAAGGACCTCCATACTTTGCCCCCACTGCGCATGCGCAGTGTCAAGGACGTTCCGAAATTGGCGCCAATCACCATTCTTGCAAGCAGTGCCTGGTCAGCGCTATGTACTCAGCAGGGAGGTATGAGTTCCCAACTCCTGGGAGGGCCATCCCCATCTGGGTCATTGGTAAGTATAAAAAATATATAAATTACTATAAATTTTTTTAACATTTTTATACTGTACCAATGACCCAGACATAGCTGAATAGTAAAAAGGCTGGAGGGCCTAGGACATAGAGGAAAATCCAATAAGCTCAACTATATAATATAGAGTCAACCCCTCAAGGAGAAAAGGGGTATTAGGCTTTACATGTATCTTTCTTATTTATGATAAATTAGAAAGATACAATACCCTTCATAATTGAGCACAGTAACATTCATGTTCTCTATTAACATCCAGTATAACCCTTATACTAATTATTTTTAAAGTAAGCCAATAAATAAAGTTAGTCCAGAGAATTGAGACTCTTTATATTCTTTAAAATTGTCCGAGGATTGTAAATTAACGCCCGTTGGACACTTGACATATACAAATGCTTCACACCGAGCTACACTTTAAAAACATGACATGAATGAATTTTTAATATTAATATTACACTTTAAAACCATCCCAGGAACAACTCAGAAATACTGACTTCGGAGGAGGAATTCCCTTGCTTTTCACTATAAAGCAGGTGACCTAAGGGAACACCCTCCCCCCCCCACCTTCCCCTTGCCCTGGGTCAAATAGCCCAGAGTGAAGAGGGCAGCCGGACAGAGTCACTGCCGGAACAGAAAGCCTGCATAACTATAGTTGCAACTGTTTAGTGGACGACATTCTGAGCAACAGTTAACGGACCTAAACAATGCAGGTCTCCAGAAATGGACTCAATATTTCTGAGATAAAAATTTGTGAATGTGGATGGCTGAGACGAATAAGCAGCCTTCATTAAATCTGTAATAGCAATACTATTTGCGTAAGCCCAAGATGTAGAAAGAGCTCTTACTTCATGAGCCGAAATCTTAAGCACAGACTGCTGAGAAGAAGATAAATTTTCATAAGCAGTACCGATAGTTAATTGAATCCATCTAGCAATAGAATGGACCGAAATGTCCTTTCTATTAGGCATCAGAGACAGAAAGAAACGTTTTCGTCCCTTTCTGATAAACTGAGATCTCTGTTTATAAATACGTAATGCTCTAACAGGACAGAGTAAAGGCCTACGCCCGTCTGAAGACAGAAGGGCCTTAATAACAATAGGTTCCGGATATTTATTAGGAGCCTGATTCTTAGCTAAAAATCCCACATTAGTAGTGAAGGTGATAGTGTTCCCGACACTACGATAGTGAGAATCATCCACCAACAGTGCATGAAGCTCACTGACTCTTCTAGCAGAAGAGAAAGCTAAGAGAAAAGCTGTCTTATAAGACAAGAATTTGAAATCTACTGTCCCAAGAGGTTCAAATGGCTTTTCCTTCAGTTTAAGAAGAACCCAAGCTAAATTCCACTTAGGAATTAACCTAAGAGTTCTGGGTCTATTTATCGAGAAGTTTCTAACTAACTTAGATAAAGAGACATTAGATCCAATTTGTAAACTATCATGATGTGCATAGGTATCAGATAACATAGACCTATAACCCTTAATAGTAAGAGGCTGCAGTTTGATTTCGTCAAACAAGTATACTAGAAAGTTTGCAATGTCTGGTATGGAGGGATCGAAAATATCAACAGAATGACCCCTACACCAACGACAAAAGACCTTCCACTTAGCCGCATAGTTTAGCGAAGAGGAGGTCCTCCTACAGTTAGAAATCGCGTCCACTGCTCGTCCTGTAAAGTGCTTGCCATGCAAGAAGGACCGCACAACGGAAAAACGTGAAGGTTGAGACCTTGCGGGTTGAGATGAAATTGACGCGGTTTCCCCTGCGAAAGAAGATCCTCCCGTGGAGGAAGCTTTTGCGGTAGGTCCCACAACAGACACCTGAGTAGATTTATCCACAGTCTCTGTGGAGACAGAGATGCTACCAACAGAATCTTGCATTGAGATTGTTTTATTTTTAGCAATATTTGCTGAATCAACGGCGTTGGAGGATACGCATATCCTATCATTCCGTCCCAAGGGATCGACAGAGCGTCTACTGCAAATGCTCTTGGATCCGGACACGGAGACACATACGTCTGCAACTGATTGTTGAGATGTGTCGCAAATAAGTCTATCATTGGCCGTTCCCATTGGTAGCAAATCTGATTGAATACTTGTTTGTTGAGAGTCCACTCCGATGGCAACAAGCGACCCTTTCATGAAAGGGAGTCTGCTAGTACGTTCAGACGACCCGGTATATGACGGACCGAAAGTAGAACTTGATGTTCTAGAGCGAACAGAAGGATTCTTTCCGTTAGACTGAATAACGGAACTGAATGAGTGCCTCCCTGGTTCCGTATATACGCCACTACTGTCGTATTGTCGGACAGGATTTGGACATGAGCATTGTGAATAATGTCCATCCAATGACGTAACGCAAGCCAAATTGACATCATTTCCTTGATGTTTATGTGCTTGCGTAGAAATTGCGGATCCCAAAGACCCTGGCATCTTGAATCCATTGGGATCAATGATGCACCCCGACCTGTTTGTCTGGCATCCGTCATAATCATAAAACTCGGATCCGGCAACTGCAGCGGAACTCCCTGAGTTAACCACTGAATGTTTGCCCAAGTCTGAATCTCTCGTTTCACTTGTTCTGACAATAGAACGTCTATGTCGAGCGAATGAATTTTCACACTCCAATTCTGAGTCAAGAAAATTTGGAGAGGACGAGTGCGTAACTGCCCCATAGGAATGAGATCCGCAGCGGCTCCGCACAGACCTATCAGTCTCATGAACTCCCTCGCTGTGACTTTGTCTGCGTGAAGACAATAGCGAGCGTAACAACTGACTAATTTCGCTCTGGTTAACGGCAGATGAACGAGATTGTTGTGCGTCTCGAAGCTCATTCCCAGATGTGTGAATGACTTGGACGGCACCAGATCCGACTTCTCCTCGTTTATTATAAAACCGAGACGTCGGAGCAATAGAAGCAGATTCTGCACATCGTTCTGAAGCATTAACTCGTTGCCGTACCTCTGAAGAATGTCGTCCACGTAGGCCGACGTTACCGCAGACGAATGAGCTCGGAAATACATCATTACCGAGTTCATTACCCGAGTGAAAGCCCAGGGTGCTAGGTTCAATCCGAAGCACATCGCCTGGAATTGATACACCACTCCTAGGACTGCAAAGCGTAGATACTTTCTGAATGTCGGATATACCATGACGTGAAGGTATGCATCTTTGAGATCTATGCTTGTAGCATAATCGTTCACCCGAATACTCGCTCTGACCAATCGAATCGTCTCCATATAAAACTTCGGAGCGACGATCAGCTTGTTTATCCAGCTCAAATCTATGACTGGACAGAACGAGCCGTCTGGTTTCGGAACCAGAAACAGATGGCTGTAGAATCCCGGTGTTTCCTGGTTTTCTACGACCTCTACCGCGTTCTTTATTAAAAGAGACTGCACCTCTGATAACAGAGCGTCTCTTTTCTGAGGATTTGACGGAAGTTGAGTCCATTTTGGACTTCGAGTTAATGGAGGCTTTCGTTTGAAGGATATTCTTAGACCTTCCGAAATCACCCCTCTCACCCAAGGGTCGTCCGTAATAGACGCCCACTCTTCTGAAAAACTCGACAACCTTCCGCCAACCGGAACGCGATAGAGGTTGAATCCATCACCTCCTGGACCTGCGAGGCCTGCGGGAGGTGAAACCACGTCCTTCGCACGTGAGTCGCTGCCTTGACGGTCTCTTGAATAAGACCAAGAGGACGCACCGGAACCTCTATAGGAACCTCTCTTGGGCGCATTAGACCCAGAAGTGCCTGTCTTACTCTTATCTGCCGTGTCCGTCTTCTTAGAAGCGGATTTAAACAGCAGAGAATCCGAAGCTTTCTTAGTAATTTTATCGTAAATTGCAGAAAGCTTGCCGTCGAAGAGAAGTTCTCCGGAGACCGAAGCGACTCTGAGAGAGTTCTTCACCTTACTATCCACGAGTGTGGATGTAGCTAGGGCTGCGTCATGTCTAACCAACTCCAGGTTTGCCACTGAAAGGGTGGAGTTACACGTGGAATAAGCTACTGCCCTTGAAAGAAGTCTTAAAGAGGATTGAACATCCTGGAATTCTTTCCCTTGAAGACGCAGTGATAACGCCTTTGTAAGGTGGTCTGCGTAAGATAAAGCATCTAAACTGGCTCTGTTAGACGAAATAGTCATATCCAACACCGCGGTTGGGATAGACGTAGACGACGGTAATGATAAATCTAAGTCCTCCGCCTCGCCGTCCATACGCAGAGGAACTCTCGGGATATCCTGTCCTGCCATATCGAATTTATTCCTTGCATTAATGAAAGGCAGGTTAAGAGCATTGGCGGACAAGAAACCCGCTTTTCCTGTTTTGGAAGCAAGCTTGAATATAGCGTCGTTCAATAATTCAAATGTCCTTGTGACATTATTGGACTGAGACGGAAACTCAGGAGCGATGTCCTTGAACCGCTCGAAGAAATCAGTGTCCAATGACGCTATAATTCTCTTGTCCAGTACCGCAGCAGTCTGGCCCGACGGAACAACCTGAGGAAGAAAGTGCCGGATGAAGTCCACGGCAGCTTTATGTTGTTCCGAAAGGGATAACTCCAAGTCATCCGTATCCCTTTCACCATCCGGTCGGACCTCATGATGCTCCCGGTCGTCCGCACCCGATGCTTCGGCGGAGTGTACCGACCCAGCGCCGTCGGATAATTCCCGATCCGACACCGTTTCTGTCGGTTGCTGGAATGCTGCGATAAGTTGTGCTATTTGAGCAAGCACGTCCGACATAGAGGCCTGCGGAGGCGCAGTCTTTCGCTGCTTCACCGAGGGCAGCTCCGCATCTAGTGACTCCCGCATACTCTTCCTATGCGAACGTCCGGAGTCAACCGGCCTCGTGTCCATGGCTACCGGATGGCGTGACCTGGTCGCCGAAGAATCCCTGATCGGCGAAGCTGGTAGAATATCGGCAGTCACATAGCCAAGGTGCGGTCGTGTGCGCTGGTGAGAGGAAGAAGAAGCCTGAGCAGTCTCAGCGGACTGCCTATACAACGGAGCGTCCAGAGCGACGGACGTGTGCTCCGCTAACGACACATTTTGTACCACAACATCTGGTCCCAGATGTTGTACGAGAGAGGGGCCTCTCTCGCTCGCAGTCCGGATGGACCTGGACGAGCTAGGAACCGGACTAGAAGGCTTCCTCCGATCTCTCCTACTATCCGTCGTCACTGGGTGTGCACCTTGAATGTTTCTAGTGCTCGCATCACCCAACATTTCCTCCTGGACCGCATCGGACGAACCTGGCTGCCGAACCATTCAGTGAATGGACGCTACACCGGGCGAGCTAGCGGACGACAGCGCCATTGATCCTACTAGGGACCTCTTAGGCAACTGTCGTATCTCCATGAGCACTTTTGCCGCTAGCTCTGCATTCAATTGTGACGACGGAAGTGCACTTGCGGAAGATAACATGGAAACATCAACCTGTTCTTGTTCCTCTGAAATAGAAACTGATAGAGTAGAGTGACCCTGCGGAGAAAGGGCCGGCATAGCCCTCTCTCCACTAACAACATATCGTGACACACGTTTCCAATGTTTGTCATCCCAATATTAACATATTGAACAGGAGTTAGTGCGAGTACACTGACTACAATTAATACAATGATCATGGAAAGTCCGAGGAAGATTTCTTCCTATTACAATTTGAACAATATCCTTTCATTGTGAAAAGTCAACAACAAGTCCTAGTACTCGCACAAACCCCTAAACACAAAGATACAGAATAACATGATCCATTAATAATGAAAAAACAATTGAAAATCAAAATAATTTTTGAAAAATATTTTTTCAGCGAAGCCCAAGTTTCTGAAAAGTAACGTTGAGCCCCAATGGATCCCAAGGTTAAGTGTGGTCAAAAATTATATTAAATAATTAATGCAACACTTACGGATAATAATAATGTATCTTATAGTGAGATAAACTACTCCAAAGGCAAACAGCCCCCCTCAAAAGAGACTGTTGCCAATGTAAACAAACAGTGTAAAAACACCAGAAAACATGACTCCAGGCACTGACAAAACTGGCCCGAAATCAGTCATCAAAATTACACACTATCTGATGCAAAACAGAGACTCCCAGGGGAGAATCTGCAGAACATCAGATGGTAGATGCAGAACACAACGTTTAAACACCCAGGGGTGAAAACGTAAACATGAGGAAAATAACAAAATTCATTCTGTACCCAAGCTAATTCTCCCAAGAGAATTTAGAAATGATCTTTCTCAAAAATATGCCAAAAGCATGGGAGAATAGCAAGGGGGGACTTAGAAGACCAGGAGAGAGGAAACACTGAATAAGCAGTGCAACTTTATATCAAGAATGACAACAACAGGCCCATGCCTCGAAAATAGGCAACTTAACATAATTTCATTAAAAAATTTTAAGTTACTGCCCTGATTATTTTCTGTCACTCCTTTTTCCTCTCCTCCTTCTATATCCTCCTTAGAATCACCATTTCTCCAATAATTATGTGTCTGGCATCCTTTAAACTGAGATTTACAAGCACAAAGATCAGTGAGATGTTGACTGATGAAGGGCCAAACAAAGAATGGTGATTGGCGCCAATTTTGGAACGTCCTTGACACTGCGCATGTGCAGTGGGGGCAAATTATGGAGGTCCTTCAGGACATGATTTCTTTTGGTTTTAGATGCAAATTTTGGGGATTGGGGGGCAAAATTTGTGTTTGGCCCTAGATTTTAAGAGTTAGCACCAGCTATGTCTGGGTCATTGGTACAGTATAAAAATATATAAATTTTGGGATAAACCATCAATTTTTCCCCTTCCAGAATGTACCTATGTATGGCTCAGGAAACTCTTTTTGAACAAACTTGAATCTTTAGCACAAAAGGAAGTAGCATTTCAAATATCAAAGTATTGCGTCTAGTAGTTTATGAGAAGATTTTTAACCTTTTGAACTCTAGTGGTATCTTCCATGCCAGTTCAATGGCAGCAATTAGAGGGGTCTATATTCATTATTTGGGGTAGACCAATCATTATTTTCAATGCGCAGCCTCGGGGCTGCACGTTGAAAATATTGTTTGGTCTTCCCTATACTTTTACTGAACAGCCATCCTATTTAATGACATATCATGTTTCTGGCTGGAAACTTAAAAAATTTATAGTAATTTATATATTTTTTATACTTACCAATGACCCAGACATAGCTGGTGCTAACTCTTAAAAATATAGGGCCAAACACAAATTTTGCCCCCCAATCCCCAAAATTTGCATCTAAAACCAAAGAAAACATGTCCTGAATGGCCCTCCATACTTCACCTCTACTGCGCATGCGCAGTGTCAAGGACATCCCGAAATTGGCGCCATTAATCATTCTTACCAACAGTGCCTGGTAAGCGCTATGTCCTCAGCGGGGAGGTATGAGTTCCCAACTCCTGAGAGGGCCATCCCCGTGTGGGTCATTGGTAAGTATAAAAAATATATAAATTACTATAAATTTTTTAAGATTTTTATACTGTACCAATGACCCAGACATAGCTGAATAGTAAAAAGGCTGGAGGGCCCAGGACATAGAGGAAAATCCAATAAGCTCAACTATATAAAATAGAGTCATCTCCTGTAGGAGAAAAGGAGAAATAGGCTTCACGTGTATCTTTCTTATTTATGACAAATTAGAAAGACACAATACCTTTTATAATTGAGCATGATAACATCCATGTTCTCTATTAATATCCGGTATAATTCGTATACTAATTATATTTAAAGTAAGCCAATAAATAAAGTTAGTCCAAAGAATTGAGACTCTTTATACTCATTTAAAAGTGTCCGAGGATAGTATAATAACATCCGTTTGACACATGACATATACAAATGCTATACTTTAAAACTATGACATGAATGAATTTAAAAACATAACTTTCACTTAACTGGTAGAGTGCTGGAAGCCCTATTTTGGGCTTTACTAAAATTGACAGGCAATAACTGTCTGCAGCTACATTCTGCCCGAGGAAGCCTTTATTGTCCCTGATATGAATCAGATTTTTTATACAATACCTTGCTCTCTGACATTTAATTGGATAGTGCCTATAAGGTACTATCCAATTAAATGTAATAGAGCAGTATGTGATGTGTTTTGATTTGTTGTCAGAAAAAACTCAGCACTTTACCAGTTAAGAAACCATCCCAGTAACAGCTCAGAAATACTAACTCCGGAGGAGGTATCCCCTTGTTTTCATAATAAAAACAGGTGACCCAAGGGAACACCCCCCCCCCCCCCCCCTCTTTTTCTTGCCCTGGGACAAATAGCCCAGAGCGAAGAGGGCAGCAGGACGGAGTCACTGCCGGAACATAAAGCCTACATAGCTATAGTTGCAATTGTTAAGTGATCGACTTTCTGAGCAGCTGATAATGGACCTAAACAATGCAGGTCTCCAGAAATGGATACAATATTTCTGAGATAAAAATTTGTGAATGTGGATGGTTGAGACCAATATGCAGCCTATTTAATCTATAATAGCAAAACTATACGTCAGCCCAAGATGTAGAAGAGCTCTTACTTCATGAGCCGAAATCTTAAGCACAGACTGCTGAGTTAAGGATAGATTATCCTAAGCAGTACCGATAGTTAACTGAATGCATTAAGTAATAGAATGGACCGTAATGACCTTTCTATTAGGCATCAGAGCCAGAAGAAGTTTTACGTCCTACTGATAAACTGAGATCTATTAATAAATACATAACGGTCTATCCGGACAGAGTAAAGGCCTATGCCCGCTCGAAGACGGAAGGACCTTAAAAACAATAGGTTCCGGATATCATTAGGAGCCTGATTCTTAACCAAAAATACAACATTAGTAGTAAAGGTAACAGAGTTCCCGATACTACGAAAGTGAGAATCGTCCACCGATAGTGCATGAAGCTCACTGACTCTTCAGCAGAAGAGAAGGCTAAGAATCGCTGCCTTAAAAGACCAGAATTTGAAACTGCTGTCTCAAGGATTCAAATGGTTGCTTTAGTTAATAAGAACCCAAGCTAAATTCCGAATAGGAATTAATCTAACGATTCTAGGTCTCTTATCGAAAAGTTTCAAACTAACTTAGATAAAGAGACATTAGGCTCCATTGTAAACTATCATGGTGTGCATAGGTATCAGATAACATAGACCTATAACCTATAAAAGTAACTGGCTGCAGTTTGATCTCGTCAAACAAGTATACTAGAAAGTTTGCAATGTCTGGTATGGAGGAATCAAAAATATCAACATAAAGATCCCTTCACCAACGACAGAAGACCCTCCACTTTAGCCGCATAGTATAGCGAAGAGGAGGTCCTTCTACAGTTAGGAATCGCGTCCACTGTTGGTCCTATACAATGCTTGCTATGCAAGAAGGATCGCACAATGGAATACGTGAAGGTTGAGACCTTGCTGGTTGTGATAGAGTTGACACGATTTCCCCACCAAAAAAAGATCCTCTCGTGGAGGAAGTTTCCGCGGTAAGTCCCACAGTAGACATCTAAGTAAATTTATCCACCGTCTCTGTGGGACAGAGATGCTACCAACAGAATTGTATTGTGAATGAATAATTCTAGCAATACTTGCTGAATTAATCAGCGATGGAGGATACGCATATCCTATCATAGCATCCTACTAGATCGATAGAGCGTTAACTACATATGCTCAGGGATCCGGACACGGTGACACATACGTCTATAATTGATTGGAGAGTTGTGTCGCAAATAAATTATCACTGGGCGCTCCCATTGATAGCAAATCTGATTGAATACTTGTTTGTTGATAGTCCATTCCGATGGCAACAAACGACCCTTACATGAAAGGGAGTCTACTAATACGATCCGACGACCGAGAATATGACGAACCGAAACAAAACTTGGTGTTCTATAACAAACAGAAGGATTCTTTCCGTTAAAATTAATAACGGAACCGAATGAGTGCCTCCCTGGTTCCGGATATACGCAACTACTGTCGTATTATCGGACAGGATTGAACATGCATTTCTGAATAAAATTCATCCAATGACGTAGTGCAAGCCAACATAATATTCTTCCTTGGAAGTAAGGAGCTTGCCTAAAAACTGCGGAACCCAAAGACCCTGGCACTTCAAATCCGTTGGGATCAAAATTGTGTCCCAACCTGTTTGACTGACATCCGTCATAATCGAAAAACTCGGATCCGGCAACTACAGTGGAACTCTCTGAGTCAACCACCGAATGTTTGCCCACGTCTGAATCTCTTGTTACACTTGATAAACAAGAGAAAGTGTATATCGAGCAATTCAAGATTGCTGAAAGGTTGCCGTCGAAGAGAAGTTTCTTGAGACTGAAGCGACTCTGAGAGAGTTCTTCACCTTACTATCCATGCGTGTGGATGTAGCTAGGGCTGTGTCACGTCTAACCAACTCCAGGTTGCCACTGAAGGGCGGAGTTATACGTGGAAAAACTACTGCCCCTGAAAGAAATCTCATTGAGGATCATATCCTGGAATTCTTTCTGTTAAAGACGTAATGATAAACGTCTCAGTAAGGTGGTATACGTATGATAAAGCGTCTAAGTTAAGTCTATTATTCATCATTGTCGTTTCCAACATCGTGGTTGGAATTGACATAGACGGCGAAAAAGATAATTAGTAGTCTTCAGTCTCGCCGTCTTAGACGCAAAGGAACTCTCGGTAAGCCCAGTTCTGCCAATAAACAATTATTTCCTAGAATTCATGAAAGGCAGAATAGAGCATTGCGGAAAAGAAACTATACGAGCATGTTGATAGCAAACTTATATATATATAGCGTCGTTCAATAATTCAAATGTTCTAAAGACATTATTGGACTGCGTCGGCAACTCAGGGACAATGTCCCTGAACCGATCCAAAACTCTGTGTCCAATGACGCTAAAGTCTCTTATCCAGCATCGCAGCAATGTAGTCCGACGGAACAACCTCTGGAAGATAATGCCGGAAGAAATGTATGGCAGCTTCTGTTGTTCCGAAAGGGAAAGCTCGAAATCATCCGAATCCCTTTCGCCATCCTGTCGGACCCTATGAAATATTCGGTCGTCCGTACCTGATGCAACAGCGGAGCGTACCGACCCAGCACTGTCGGATTATTCCTGATCCGACCGAGAATCTGTCGTTTGCTGGGATGCTACGAAAAACTGTGCTATTTTGGATAGCACGTCCGTCACTGAGGCCTGTGGAGAAGCGGTCTTACGATGCATTGCCGCTGGAAGCTCCGTGTTCATTACCCCGTGCATACTTCTATTATGCGAGTGACTGGAGTGTGCCGGCCTCGTGTCCCTTGGCTACCGGATGGCGTGACCTGTTCGCCATGGAATCACTGAATGCCGAAGCTGGCCGGATATTCAAGGTCATGTAGCCAATGTGCGGTCATGTGTGCTGCTGTGAGGATGAGGAAGCATTATCGACAGTCACTCGGACTGTCTATATAACGGAGCGTCCCAAGTGGCGGACATACGCTCCGAAGGTGAAATGTCTGTACCACAACATCCGGTCCCATATGTTGTTGCACGAGAGAGGGACCTCTCTCGCTCGTCGCCCGGACGGACCGGACGAGCTAGGAACCGGACTAACAGGCTTCCTCCGATCTCTCCTCTAATCTGTCGTCACTGGGTGTGAACTAAAGTCTATTATAGTGCTCGCATCACCCAAATCTCCATCCTAGACCGCAACGGACGAACCCGACTGCCGAACCATTCGATGAATGGACGCTACACCGGGTGAGCTAGCGAATGTCAACTCCGTCGATCCTACTAGGGACCTCTTAGGGGATTGACGTAATCCATGAGCACTAATTGCCGCTAGCTCTTCATTAACTATGACGACAGAGGCACACTTTTGAAAGACATCTCAGTAATTTTTGCGAACAAGAAACCAGATATGCTTGTACATAGCAAGCATATAAAAAATATATATAGCGTCGTTCAATAAATCAAACATATCTGAGACATTATTGGACTGTGTCGGAACTGAGGGACGATGTCCCTAAACCGAACCAAAAATTTCTAAGTCCACCGACGCTATCAGTTTCTTATCCGGTATCGCAGCATACTGGTCCGACAAAGAACCTCTAGAAGATGAAGTCGGATGACATATACAACAGCTTATGTTGTTCCGAAAGGGAAAGCTTGAAAACATCCGCATCCCTTTCGGCATCCCGTCGGACCGTATGAAATTTTCGGACGTCCGCACCTGATGCTTCCGTGGAGCGTCCCGACCCATCGTCGTCGGATATTATATTATGCGACAGAGATTCTGTCGTTGCTGGGATGCTGCAATAAGTTGTGCTATTTGGGATAGCACGTCCGTCACTGAGGCCTGTGCAGAAGCGGTCTTACGATGCTTTGCCGCTGGAAGCTCCGTATACGTTGACTCCCGCATACTTTCTTATGCGAACGTCCGGAGTCTGCAGGCCTCGTGTCCCTGGCTATCGGATGGCGTGACCTGGTCGCCGAGGATTCTCTGATTGGCGAAGTTGACTGGATATCGGAGGTCACGTAGCCAAGGTGCGGTCGTGTGCACTGCCATGAGAATGAGGAAGCCTTATTGACAGTCTCTCCGGACTGTCTATATAACGGAGCGTCCCGAGCGGCGGACGTATGCTCCGAATGCGAGACATTTTGTACCACAACATCTGGGGCCAGATGTTGATGTACGAGAGAGGGGCCTCTCTCGCTCGCAGCCCGGATGGGCCTGGACGAGCTATGAACCGGACTAAAAGGCTTCCTCTGTTCTCCCCTCTAATCCGCCGTCACTGGGTGTGCACATGGATATTTATAGTGCTCGCATCACCCCAAAACTCCTTTCTAGACCGCAACGGACGAACCCGGCTGCCGAACCATTCGATGAATGGACGCTACACCGGGCGAGCTAGCGGACGTCAAAGGCCGTCGAACCTACTAGGGTCCTCATAGGCAATTGACGTATTACCTGAGCACTTTTCCGCTAGCTCTACATTAATTGTGACGACGGAGGCACACTTTTTGGAAGACATCACGGATACATCACCCTGATCACGATCGTCTGAAATAGAGATTGATAAAGTAGAGTGACCCTGCGGGGAAAGGACCGGAATGGCCAATTCCCCACTAACATACCGTGACACACGCTTCCCATGTTGTCATCGTAATCAACACATACAGAACAGGAGTTAGTGCGAGTACACTGACTACATTATACAATGATTATGAAAGTCAGAGAAAGATTTCCTCTTATTACAATTGAACAATATCCTTTCAATGTGAAAAGAAAACAAAGTTCTAGTACTCGCACGAACCCCTGACAATCAAAATACATAATAACAAGATCCATTAACATAGAAAAAATAATTGAATCAAAAACTTTTTGAAAATTTTTTTTTTCAAAACAGCCCAAGTTTCTGAAAAGTAACATTGAGCCCCAATGGATCCAAAGTCTAAGTGTGGACAAAAATTCTAAAAATATTTTAAACAATTTATGCAACACTTACGAACAATAATAATGTGTGTAGTTATGATTAAATTAACATCAAGATATTATTTTCAAGAAATCCCCCCTCACACAGAGGGCTGTTGGAAATGTAAACAATAAGTGTAAAAACACTAAATCAAGACTCCAGGCACCCTGGCCCGAAATCAGTTACCAAAAATACACTATCTGATGCAAAACAGAGACTTCCAGGGACTTCCAGGGAAGAAACTGCAGAACATCAGATGGTAGATGTAGAACACTACGCCTAACCACCCATAGGTGAAGACGTAAACATGGGGAAAAGAACAGAATACATTCTGTTATCCAGCTAAAACTCCCAAGAAATTTTAGTAATAATATTACAGAAAATATGCCAAAAGCATGGGAGAATAGCAAGAGGGGACTTAAAGGAAAGGGAGAGAGGAAAACACTGAATAAGCAGTGTAATCTTGATAACAAGAATGACCACAACAGGCAGTTGCCTCGAAAATAGGTAACTTAACATAATTTCATCAAAAAATTTTAAGTTACAGCCCTGATTATTTTCTGTCACTCATTTTTCCTCTCCTCCTTCTATATCCTCCTTAGAATCACCATTTCACTGATATTTATATGTCTGGCATCATTTAAACTGAGATTTACAAGCACAAAGATCAGTCAGATGTTAACTGATGAAGGGCCAAACAAAGAATGATTAAGGGCGCCAATTTCGGGACGTCCTTGACACTGCGCATGCGCAGTAGAGGTGAAGTATGGAGGGCCATTCAGGACATGTTTTCTTTGGTTTTAGATGCAAATTTTGGGGATTGGGGGGCAAAATTTGTGTTTGGCCTTATATTTTTAAGAGTTAGCACCAGCTATGTCTGGGTCATTGGTACAGTATAAAAATAAGAGGCCACACGGGTTCAAAGGGTTAGGCCTTGTGTGCTTTTTGGGGCACTGTCAGGCTTAGCAACTTCCATCAAACAATTTGAAAGGGCATTCTCCAAAGACAGATTGTGCCAAAGTTCATTGTATTTGGACCAGTGGTTCTGAAGAAGACTGATGTTCAAAGCTAGAGCATGATGGACAAGTGATGGCAATAGCTCACTGTGACTAAGTCAGGTGAGCAAATAAAAACAAAACATCCCAGATTTGTCAACAAATTTGGTTAAATAGAGGGTTAATACTGTCATTGCTAGAAAGCATTATCAGGGCTCTACTGAAAAAGACACACAGGAAGATACACACGGGGATTAAGATAATAATGAAGCCACAAAAAAATATTCACATAAATTCACTGTGTGACAGTTTATTTGAAAGTAGTAGTTGCATATAATTACAATAAAATAAAACTTTTTCAATAAACTTCATCTAAACCATCAAATAACACCAATGTTGTGTTGTTGACCTCAGTAAAAAATTATGCATGTTTCAAACTGTCTTTAAAACCATTAACCCTTTACCTAACGAATCAGCCACATCCATCACGTAATATGCAAAGTCAGCAGTTGAAAAAATGTTATTTTTCAGAAAACTTCAACAAGACCATATCACGTGATCCTTCATTGGAAAGTGCTCATTAAGATCGTTCCAATGAGCAGTCACATGATACGGTTTCGTTGAAATTTTTAGAAAAATTTGGAAAAATAGTATTTAATATAATAAATTTTGATACCATCTGCATTGGGTGAAGGGTTAAGGACCTACTTCTGACTTTTATCACTTTTTGATACAACAAAACAAATGCCTCAGATGAAGTCTTTGGGGAAACTTGGAAGGACATTCTAAGTACATTTGCACTTGTTTATAAGCAAGACTTGGCTGCCAAATAGGCAACTCAAACTTGTTCATAAACAACTTGCAAATTCACAGGATTCAAACTTTAAAGTGTAGCACAAATGTGTGAAAATCTCCATGTCACTGAGGATATAGAGAATATACCCATAGTAGCTTGGTGTACAAATGTTCACCATGAGTGGTGAACATTTGGTACACCAAGCTACTTTGGGTATATTTTATTTATACCATGACCGTCAGATTATTAAGAGTTGCTATTATTTTTTCTCGATTTTACTGAGCACCAGATGTACATACAAGTGAATCTGTTTTTGTTTACACGAGCATCGGTGGGCAGTACTTCCGCTGTCAATTTTATCACCGAAACGAAATGAAAAAAAGAAACTTGAGCCTTTTTCATTTTAATAACATACTATTTCGAGTTATGCATGCTTTATTAACATGAGGCAATGCATGTTTGTTAATTTTTGGCATCTTATGAGGTAAACCCATTTAATCCTTTACCCAACGTAACAGCCAAAACTGGCCAGCGCTATTTACAAAAATTGCCAATTAATTTTTATTATTTTTTCACTTCTTGTCTCAAAAACATACGTTCTGACTCCTCATTGGAACGAGCTTGTCAAGATCGTTCCAATGAGGGATCATAACCTATGTTTTTGAGACAAAAAATTAAAAAAATTAGTTATACAAGAATATTTTTGCAAGTGTCGTCTGCTCTTCATGTTAGGTAAAGGGTTAAAAATGCAATAAATAATTACCACATTTCACTTTTCGCGAGGCGATGTGCGATAAATTTAGACAAGTTTGCATTCAGGTTGACGTCACCAAAGGTCAACGTGGGTGTCGATCTACTATAGGTGTAAATTTTTACTATCGAAATCCCATTGCTGGATTGTTCATCACGGTTGGTGTGTAAAGCTGAAATTTTTGTCATAGGCTTTTCATATATAGTGGAATAGGTAATAATGGTATAAAAAAGATTAAGTTTGCAGTGAAACATTTTAATAAGTATTTATTTCTGTGACTGCACTCATTGAATCAAACATACAATGCCTTTCACACTTTTTCTGAGTTGAAATTGAAAACTTCATGTTACACAGTAAGGATGAACACATTGATCCCTCTCTCTTCACTTTAAAACCTCTCTTCCTCGTTACTTTATGAAATAAAGCTATCAGTCCTCGTCTGACAAAACATCTACTGTGGCTTGTGATATTGCTGTGTGTTGTCGACTCATTCCTCGATCCGCAGGTTGGTTTTTTTCTGTCATGTCTTCTCCATTCCTAACAAAAGAGAAATGCATTATGCTAAAAAAGTTAAAAAATTTATAGTAATTTATATATTTTTTATACTTACCAATGACTCAGACTTAGCTGGTGCTAACTCTAAAATATTTAGGGTCAAATGCAAATTTTACCCTCCAATCCCCAAAATTTGCATCTAAAACCGAAAATTACATGTCCTATATGGTCTTCCATACTTTTACTCCACTGCGCATGCACATTGTCAAAGAGGTCTCGAAATTGCCGCCAAAAGTCATTCTTACAACCAGTGCCTGGTAGCGTTATGTACTCAGTGGGGAGGTATGAGTTCCCAACTCATGGGAGGGCCATCCCCGTCTGGGTCATTGGTAAGTATAAAAAACATATAAATTACTATAAATTTTTTAACATTTTTATACTGTACCAATGACCCACACTTAGCTGAATAGTAAAACGGTTGGAGGGCCTAGGACATAAGGAAAATCCAATAGTCTCAATTACCTATAACAGAACTATCCCCTCAAGGAGAAAAGGAGAGATAGGCTTTACATGTTTTTAAGTCGATCATTGTATCTCTCTTATTTGTATCAAAAAGGAAAGACACAACACCATTCTGTAATTGGGCACAATAACATCAATGATCTCTATAAACATCCAGTATAACCCTTTATACTAATATTTTTTAAAGGAAAGCCAATAAATAAAGGAAGTCCAGAGAAATGAGACTCTATATACTCATTTAAAAGTGTTCGAGGATTGTATATTAACGCCCGATTAATCACGTGACATATACAAATGCTTCACACCAAGCAACACTTAAAAAATATTACAGAGATGAGTAAACATTAGCTTTACACTTTAAAATCATCCTGGAACTGACTCGGAATTACTGACTCCAAGGGAGGTATTCCCTTGCTTTACACTGTAAAGCAGGTGACCCAAGGGAACACCCCCCCCCCCCCCCCCCTTCCCCTTGCCCTGGATCAAATACTCCAGAGCAAAGAGGGCAGCAGGACATAGTCACTGCCGGAACCGAAAGCCTATACACATATAGTTGCCACTGTTTAGTAGACAACATTCTGAGTAAAAAATAACGGACCTAAACAATGCAGATCTGCAGAAATGGACTCAATATTCTCAGATACAAAATTGTGAAAATGGAGGGCTAAGACCAATATGCAGCCCTCATTAGATCTGTAATAGCAACATTATTAGTGTAAGCCCATGATGTAGAAGAACTCTTACTTCATGAGCTTAAAACTAAAGCACAGACTGCTGAATGAAGATATAATCATAAGCAGAACTGATAGTAGATTGAATCCATCTGACCATAGAATGGACCGAAATGTGGAGGAAGCTTCCACGGCATGTCCCACAACAGACGCCTGAGTAAATTAATCCACAGTCTTTGTGGAGCTAGAGAAGCTACCAACAGAATTTGCATTGAAATAATTAAACTTGAGCAATATCTGCTGAATCAACGGCGCTGGAAGATACGTATATCTTATTATTCCGTCTCACAAGATCGATAGAGCGTCTACTGCAAACGCTCGAAGATCCAAACATTGTGACACATACGTCTGCACCTGATTGTTGAGAAGCGGCACGAATAAGTCGATCATTGGCCACTCTCCTTGGTAGCAAATCTGATTGAATACTCGTTTGTTGAAAGTCCAATCTGGCGGCAACAAACGGCCCCTCCGTGAAGGGAGTCTGCTAATACGTTCAGACGACCCGGAACATGATGGACCGATAGGAGAACTTGATGTTCTAGTACAAACAGAAAGATTCATTCTGTTAAAATGAATAACAGAATGGAATAAATGCCTCCGTAATTCCGAAAATACGCTAATACTGTCGAGTTGTCGGACAGAATGAGCATGTGAGCCTTCTGAATAACGTTCATCCAATAACGTAGCGCAAGCCAAAATGACATCATTCTTGATGTTTGTGTGCTTGATAAGGAACTATGGAACCAAAAGACCCTGGCACTTCAAATCTGTTGGGCTCAATGAAATGACCCAACCTGTTTGACTGGCATCCGTCAAAACTGTAAAACTCGGATCCGGAAATTGAAGTGGAACTTCCTGAGTTAAGCACTGAAAACTTGCCCAAGTCTGAATCTCTTATTCACTTGATTTGACAAGAAGATGTCCGTATCGAGCAAAAGAATCTTCAGCCTCCAATTCTGAATTAAAAGAAATTTGGAGAGGACAAATGCATAACCGCCCCATCGGAATAAAATTGCGGCAGTTCCGCACAAACGTATCAGTCTCGTGAGATCTCTTGCTGAGACCTTGTCTGAGCATAACAACTGATTAATTTTGCTCTGGTTAACGGCAGATGAACGAGAATGTTGTGCATCTCGAAGCTCATCCCCCGGTGGGTGAATGACTTGGACGATACCAGATCAGACTTCTCCTCGTTTACTTATGAAACCGAGACGTCGGATCAATAGAAGCAGAATCTGCACATCATTCTAAAGCGTTAACTCATTGCCATACCTCTGAAGAATGTCATCCAGGTAGGCCGAAGTTACCGCAGACGAATGAGCTTGGAAAAGTGTCATTACTGAGTTCATTAGTCGAGTGAAAGCCCAGGGGCTAGATTCAGACCGAAGCACATTGCTCGGGGCTGATACACAATTCCTATGATAAAGAAGCAAAAATACTTTATGAACGCCTGATGTACCATGACGTGAAAGTATGCCACTTGAAATCTATGCATGTAGCATAGTCGTACACCCGAATACTCTCTCTGACCGATCGGATGGACTCAATATAGAAAATATCCAAAACCAGATGGCTCGTTCTGTCCACTCATAAATCTGAGCTGGATAACAAGCTCAATATAGAAACATGGAGCCACAATTAGCTTGTTATCCAACAATGAGCCCAAATGGATCCCAAAAAAGCCTAAGTGTGGACAAAAATTTTAAAATCATTTCAAAAATTAATGTAACACTTACGGACAATATTAATGTATCTAGCTATGAAGTGAACTAAGCAGAGGACAATCACTAAAAGAAGTAACCATTGTCAACATAAACAAAAAGTGGAAACAAACCAGAAACATGACTCCAGGCACTGGAAAACATGGCCCGAAATCAGTTACCAATTTAAACACTCTCTGATGCAAAACAGATACTTCCAGAGAAGAAACTGCAGAACATCAAATGGTAGATGCAGACCAAAATGCCTAAACACCCAAGGGTGAGGACGTAAACATGGGGAAAAAACAGAAAATAATTCTGTTTCCAAGCCAAAAACTTCCAAGAAATTTTAGTAATAAACATTACAAAAAATAAGCCCAAAGCATGGGAGAATAGCTAGGGGGGAATAAAGGAAAGGGAGAGAGGAAACACTGATTAAACAATGGAACATTTATAGCAAGAATGACCACAACAGGGTCATGCCTCGAAAATAGGTAACATGAAATAATTTCGTAAAATAATTATAAGTTACAGCCCTGAACATTTCTTTCCACTGTTTTTTCCTCTCCTCCTTCTATTTCCTCCTTATATCCACCATTTCTCTCATAAATATGTGTCTGGCATCATTAAAACAGAGATTTACAAGCACAAGTAACAGTGAAGTGTAACTGTATTGAGGGCCAAACAAAGAATGACTTTTGGCGGCAATTTCGAGACCTCCTTGACACTACGCATACTAAGTGGAGTAAAAGTATGGCGGACCATATAGGGCATGTAATTTTCAGTTTTAGATGCAAATTTTGGGGATTGGGGGGTAAAATTTGCGTTTGGCCCTAAATATTTTAGAGTTAGCACCAGCTAAGTCTGAGTCATTGGTACAGTATAAAAATATGTGTTTTGATTCTCAGGCAATCAATCCCTCATTGAATCTGAATCCCCTCATTGAACATTTTTATTGCCTTTCAGTGTCTTCAATATTAGTGCAAACTCAGGGAGACACTAAACATTTTACATTTTTTGATCGATGCATATTCATTTAGCTGCATCTCCAATATGTTTACTTTGTTACAACTTATGGGAGAGTGACTACAGGCACTCTCCCATAAATTGTAACAAGGCAAATCCCCACAGATTAAATACTTTTTCTTGAAAGACAACAAGAAGAGCATCATAAGAATATGAAGTCTTTGAATTGCAGTACCTACAGTTTGTTTTCAGGGGAATGTTTTATTTTTCAAATTAAAAATTAATTTATTTGTATAAATATGCACTTTCATTATTTCTGTGTATAAAAAGACAGCCAAAATCCTCTCCATGTTTGCTCACTTTTTGCAAAAGAAAAAGAAAAATTAATAATAAAACCCTCCCTGCCTCACTGAATTGAAAAAAAAAATGCCTAAGAATCAATTAATTTATTTTGTGTGGCCTTAGAATTCAGTTATTCTCCAGTTATTCATATTTTCCTTGATGCCTTCATCGTGAATTTTGGCATCTTAGGCAGTTTTAGGTATTCTAAAAAGATGCCCCCAGAAAAAGCAAGAATTACTCTCTGCTTGGATGTAACTCTTTACATGCTGAGAGTGGATATTCCTGTACAGGACATGAAATGACTTGCCTCTAAAATAAGTATAATTCAAGTTCCTTTATCCCGTGGTTCTCCTGGTTGAAGCAACGTTTTGACCACTGATTTCCTAGGTTGAAGTTTTATGAATTTTTCTTCTAATCTAGTCATGGCTGCTTCACAGAAGCCATGACTACATTTGATGGAACAGATTTTTAAAATATGCAATGTATCAGGACTTAAACTATCACTGCAAGTTGCTTGGTGGAAACAAGAGTAGATAATCAATAACTGGTTGACAGCTAGATTATTTTTGGTGGTCTGAATTTCTTATTCAAACTTTTTTTATTACAAATTATTGGAGAGTGCCCCTCACGTGGCACTCTCCAATAATTTGTAATAAACAAATTTATATACACAAAATATTATTGGTGGTTGACTGCATGTGAAAGATGAGCAAGAGAAATGTTGGCTTTTGCTCTGATACCCTCATTCTTTTGAAAGCCCTGATAGTGGCTTCTGGCACTCAACCAGTTAATAAGACTGCAGAGCTGGACTGAAATATATAGACTTATGTAAAATGTCACGCTCTTAAAATGTTTCTTCCACGTACCTTCTGTGGGGGTCATGGTGGCATTCCCTGGATAATTTTTAATGTATAATGCCCCATACAGCACTATCTGGAGACATTTTGAGGTTTGATAGAAATTTGCACTAAATGTGGTGTGTTATCTGTAATTATATAAGTTATCACTCGATTCAGATCATAAAGAATTCAGAATTCTTTTAAGGGGGGAGGAAGAAGTTGAAAAGGGAACTTATGTACTGATGCCCATGAATAGGTAAACCTTTTGCCTATCAAATCGGCTGCATCCGTATATGCATAATTTACAAACTGAGCAGTTGAAAAAAAATTATTTACAAATTTTTTTTAATGAAACCAAATCAAGTGGCACCCTCAGAGGAATGACCTCATCGAAAGTTCATTTTGTTTAAATTTTGTGTGCAATATGAAGGAAAAGATAATTAAAATAACAGATTTTGATATTGTATGTAGTGGGTCACTCCAAACAATATTATACTCATACAAAATTGCAATAATAGTGGTTCAGTTACTTCCATTTTAAAATTTCAGGCTCACAAAACCAGTTAAGAAAATTTTGTTTTTGCAAAGATAGTACCCAAAACCTAGTGTCTTCCATTGAACACTCATTAATAGAACTATTCAAATTATTTGAAATTAACTTACTGCTTTTCACCACCATCTTCTTCATTCTCCTCATCTTCATTCTCTGCACCCATAGGAGTTAAAGTCACTGGATTGAATCCATTTAACAATTCACCAAGAATTCCAACTCTACAAGACATATAAAACTACATTTAGATTTTGTGCTTAATATATGTTTGATGGTTATACAGTTGAATACTTTTAACCCTTTACTCAAAGCACATGAAATCAAGATTTATTATTTTAATTATCGTTTTTAAAATTTTTTCCAAAAATTTCAACAAAACCATATGAGATGGTCTGTCATTGGAGCTCAACGAGCTCATTGCAATGAGAGGTCACATGATATGACTTTTAAAAAAAAAAATTTTTTTCACCTGCTTATTTGAAATTTACATGGGCAGATGTGGCCAATTTATTAAGTGAAGGGTTAATTGAATAACAAAATTGTCCACATAAGTTAATTCAGTTTTTCAAAATGTATCATCGCATGTCACCTCCATACATCTCCAACAAAGTACCCCCACTTGCCTCTTCAACTAATCCATTACTCAGCCTCCGATCAAGTCAAAATCACCGAGTCCCTTTTTGTCGGACTCAACTGTACAAGACTTCCTTCATTCCCAGCATCACTGACCAATGGAATAATCTTCCCCTGACTGTCTGCGAGAACTCATCACTGATTAATTTCAAGTCTTTCCTAAATGATGGTAATCAACAGCCTCCAAGGTTTTACAGTAACGCAAAATCTCGCGCAGCTCAAATATTTCACTGCAGGTTATGCCTGCAATGTAGTAACCTTAATCTACACTTGTATGATAATCACTTATCACCAAGCCCATTATGTGAGTGTGGCGAGCATGAGACTCCTGATCACTTTTTATTTCATTGCCCAATATTCTCAGATGCACGTAATCATTCAATTAACCTGCTCCCCTTCGATGTAGATCTATCCACACTTCTCTTTGGCTCAGAATTTTTAAATTACGAAGACAACCGTCTTATCTTTGAAGTGGTACATGACTTCATTTTATCAAGCAAGTGATTTCAATGACTGTCTATGATTCAAGCACTTAATATCACCATATTATCGGACAACATTATTACCCTACTAGATTAACAGAACGAATGTGCCCCTTCACACCTGCCAACTTCCCTTGCAGCCCAATGCCACCACGACTGCACCCTGCACTAGTACTTCTGTATTCATACGTTCCCACTAAATGAACTAAAGGAAACAAACTAACCACTTACATCTTTCTAGAGTGTACTTAATGCATTAATTATCCAAACTGGCTGAGATTTGCTCCACCTAATTCTCCTAATATCCTTCCTTTCCAGCTTATGTTGTAGTTTAAACACTCTCACATATCGTTTCCTGGTGTTCTACACCCCCTCCCCCCTTCACCTCCCATGATGATCAATATCGATCACTGCTCCAAATAGCATGTCTTTTAAATTTTATATGTTATTAAGTTCATTTCTGAAGTTAAGCCTTGTGACCATCTTCGGAGCAAGGTCGTCGAGCTCGTTCCGACTGAGGTCGCGGGCTGTTTCTGAAAAATCTGGTGTTTAATGCGAATTCTTTCTCTACACCTGTCGACTTCTATTTGCATTGGATGAAGGGTTAATCCGGTGTACGAAGATAGGGAGATCACGGGTTACGATATGTGAGATGATCTATTGACTTACTTATATATACCACCTGCTTGGGTAACTGATAAACTAGCAAGGGAGACGACTCACATAAGCTTTCCGCTTTCTGTCGAATCCCTTCTTTACATAGCAATCTAATTCTTCGTATATCTATGTTATTTTGTGTACTATTGTATTCCGTATTATGCTTTTTTTTTACCATCCACTGTGTAATGTATACAGATAACAAATTCAAATAAATATTGTTTAAACTAAATTTGTCCGCGGAAAATATGCAATAAACGGAATTCTCTATTAACAGGAAGAGTGCTGGATTAATTTTGGTTATTTTAATCGGTTTATTTGAGTAGTAGACACTCTGCAATAATTTGTTACAAGACAAATCTATAGGAACTGTAACAGATCAAGAGATAATTCTAGTACAAAAAGTGACTGATTTACCACAAGACTAAGAGACCTGGCCCAACCAGGCTGGTTGATAAATGGTCTTTAACCCTCGACCACTACACTACTTTCCTGTTCTTTTGTGATTCAACTCCAGTGAATCGCATGCTAGGTTCTACCACAAAGCAGTCAAAACAGCTGCCTTGCTTCACCACAGCACCTACAATACCACCAACTGTTAACACCGCCAATATAACAGATTGAGAGATATGTGCAGGAGCATAGTCACAAAGTGATCGATTTACCACAAAACTATGAGATCCGCACCAGCAAGATTTGTTGGGAAATGTTTTTTTTTTCTGACAGCTACAGGAACAAAACATTTTAATCGAAAGGGAATATAAAGCACATCCAGGGAATATGAAGCCTTTTAATTGAAGTATCAGCAATTTTCAGTAGAGTCCAAATTTTGTATTCTAGCACTCAAGAAGTGGTGGCGCCAATAAAGGGGAGGGATCGGTCAGGACGCATGTCCCCTCATCAGGGAAATCCTGGCATCACCACTGCACTCAACCAGTTAATCAAATACCGCTTATTTTTATATACTGTACATAAAAGTTAAAAAATTTATAGTAATTTATATATTTTTTGTACTTACCAATGACCCAGACATAGCTGGTGCTAATTCTCAAATATCTAGGGCCAAACACAAATTTTGCCCCCCAATCCCCAAAATTTGCATCTGAAACCGAAAAAATCATGTCCTAAATGGTCTTCCATACTTTTCCTCCACTGCGCATGTGCAGTGTCCAGGAGGTCTCGAAATTGGTGCCAATTATCATTCTTACAAGCAGTGCCTGGTCAGCGCTATGTACTCAGCGGGGAGGTATGAGTTCCCAACTCCTGGGAGGGCCATCCCCATCTGGGTCATTGGTAAGTATAAAAAATATATAAATTACTATAAATTTTTTAACATTTTTATACTGTACCAATGACCCAGACATAGCTGAATAGTAAAAAGGCTGGAGGGCCTAGGACATAGAGGAAAATCCAATAAGCTCAACTATATATAATAGAGTCATCCCCTCGAGAAGAAAAGGAGTATTAGGCTTTACATGTATCTTTCTTATTTTATGATGAATTAGAAAGACACAACACCCTCCATAATTGAGCATAATAACATTCATGTTCTCTATTAACATCCAGTACAACCCTTTATACTAATTATTTTTAAAGTAAGCCAATAAATAAAGTCAGTCCAGAGAATTGAGACTCTTTATACTCTTTAAAAGTGTCCGAGGATTGTATATTAACGCCCGTTTGACACATGACATATACAAATGCTTCACACTGAGCTACACTTTAAAAATATGACATGAATGAATTTTAAACATTAACTTTACACTTTAAAACCATCCCGGTAACGACTCAGAATTACTGACTCCGGAGGAGGTATCCCCTTGCTTTTCACTATAAAGCAGGTGACCTAAGGGAACACCCTCCCCCCCCCCCTTCCCCTTGGTCAAATAGTCCAGAGCGAAGAGGACAGCAGGACGGAATCACTGCCGGAACAGAAAGCCTGCATAACTATAGTTGCAACTGTTTAGTGGACGACATTCTGAGCAACAGATAACGGACCTAAACAATGCAGGTCTCCAGAAATGGACTCAATATTTCTGAGATAAAAATTCGTGAATGTGGATGGCTGAGACCAATATGCAGCCTTCATTAAATATCTGTAATAGCAACACTATTTGCGTAAGCCCAAGATGTAGAAAGAGCTCTTACTTCATGAACCGAAATCTTAAGCACAGACTGCTGAGTTGAAGATAGATTATCATAAGCAGTACGGATAGTTAATTGAATCCATCTAGCAATAGAATGGACCGTAATGTCCTTTCTATTAGGCATCAGAGACAGAAAGAAGCGTTTTCGTCCCTTTCTGATAAACTGAGATCTTCGTTTATAAATACGTAAAGCTCTAACCGGACAGAGTAAAGGCCTATGCCCGTTTGAGGACAGAAGGGCCTTAATAACAATAGGTTCCGGATATTTATGAGGAGCCTGATTCTTAGCCAAAAATCCAACATTAGTAGTAAAGGTAATAGTGTTCCCGACACTACGATAGTGAGAATCGTCCACAGATAGTGCATGAAGCTCACTGACTCTTCTAGCAGAAGAGAAAGCTAAGAGAAATGCTGTCTTATAAGACAAGAATTTGAAATCTACTGTCTCAAGAGGCTCAAATGGCTTTTCTTTTTGTTTAAGAAGAACCCAAGCTAAATTCCATTTAGGAAATAATCTAAGGGTTCTAGGTCTATTTATCGAGAAGTTTCTAACTAATAAAGATAAAGAGACATTAGATCCAATTTGTAAACTATCATGGTGTGCATAGGTATCAGATAACATAGACCTATAACCTTTAATAGTAACAGGCTGCAGTTTGATCTCGTCAAACAAGTATACTAGAAAGTTTGCAATGTCTGGAATGGAGGGATCAAAAATATCAACAGAATGATCCCCACACCAACGACAAAAGACCTTCCACTTAGCCGCATAGTTTAGCGAAGAGGAGGTCCTCCTACAGTTAGAAATTGCGTCCACTGCTCGTCCTGTAAAATGCTTGCCGTGCAAGAAGGACCGCACAACGGAAATACGTGAAGGTTGAGACCTTGCGGGTTGTGATGTAGTTGACGTGATTTCCCTTGTGAAAGAAGATCCTCTCGTGGAGGAAGTTTTCGCGGTAAGTCCCACAGCAGACACCTGAGTAGATTTATCCATGGTCTCTGTGGAGACAGAGATGCTACCAACAGAATTTTGCATTGAGATTGTTTTATCTTTAGCAATATCTGCTGAATCAACAGCGCTGGAGGATACGCATATCCTATCATTCCGTCCCACGAGATCGATAGAGCGTCTACTGCATATGCTCGGGGATCCAGACATGGAGACACATACGTCTGCAACTGATTGTTGAGTTGTGTCGCAAATAAGTCTATCATTGGCCGCTCCCATTGGTAGCAAATCTGATTGAATACCTGTTTGTTGAGAGTCCATTCTGACGGCAAGAAGCGACCCTTCCATGAAAGGGAGTCTGCTAATACATTCAGACGACCCGGAATATGACGGACCAAAATTAGAACTTGGTGTTCTAGAACAAACAGAAGGATTCTTTCCGTTAAATTGAATAACGGAACGGAATGAGTGCCTCCCTGGTTCCGAATATACGCTACTACTGTCATATTGTCGGACAGGATTTGGACGTGCTTTCTGAATAATGTTCATCCAATGACAAATTAGTGCAAGCCAAATTGACATCATTTCCTTGATGTTTATGTGCTTGCCTAGAAACTGCGGATCCCAAAGACCCTGGCACTTCGAATCCGTTAGGATCAATGTTGCACCCCAACCTGTTTGACTGGCATCCGTCATAATCGGAAAAACTCGGATCCGGCAACTGCAGTGAGACTCCCTGAGTCAACCACTGAATGTTTGCCCAAGTCTGAATCTCTTGTTTCACTTGATTTGACAAGAGAACGTCTATATCGAGCTAATGAATCTTTATACTCCAATTCTGAGTCAAGAAAATTTGGAGAGGACGAGTGCGTAACTGCCTCATCGGAATGAGATCCGCAGCGGCTCCGCACAGACCTATCAGTCTCATGAATTCTCTCGCTGTGACTTTGTCTGAGTGAAGACAATAGCGAGCATAACAACTGATTAATTTTGCTCTGGTTAACGGCAGACGAACGAGATTGTTGTGCGTCTCGAAGCTCATTTCCAGATGAGTGAATGACTTAGACGGCACCAGATCCGACTTCTCCTCGTTTATTATAAAACCGAGACGTCGGAGTAATAGAAGCAGATTCTGCACATCGTTCTGAAGCGTTAACTCTGAAGAATGTCGTCCAGGTAGGCCGACGTTACCGCAGACGAATGAGCTCGGAAATATATCATTACCGAGTTCATTATTCGAGTGAAAGCCCAGGGTGCTAGGTTCAATCTGAAGCACATCGCTCGGAACTGATATACAACTCCTAGGACTGCGAAGCGTAGATACTTTCTGAATGTCGGATGTACCATGACGTGAAAGTACGCATCCTTGAGATCTATGCTTGTAGCATAGTCGTTCACCCGAATACTCGCTCTGACTGATTGAATTGTCTCCATATAGAACTTCGGAGCGACGATCAGCTTGTTTATCCAGCTCAGATCTATGACTGGACAGAATGAGCCATCTGATTTCGGAACCAGAAACAGATGGCTGTAGAAACCCGGTGATTCCTGATCTTCTACGACCTCTACCGTGTTCTCCTTCAGAAGAGACTGTACTTCTGATAAAAGAGCGTCTCTTTTCTGCGGATTTGACGGAAGCTGAGTCCATTTTGGACTTCGAGTTAATGGAGGCTTTCGTTTGAAGGATATTCTTAGTCCTTCCGAAATTACCCCTCGAACCCAGGGGTCGTTTATAAAACTTGATAATCTTCCGCCTACCGGAACACGATAGAGGTTCAAACCATCACCTCCTGGACCTGCGAGGCTTGCGGAAGGAGAAACTACGTCCTCCGCGACCCGCACCTCGCCCCGTCGACCTAGGGACGTCTGACCGGTAATCTCGGCCAGAAGAACGTCCCCCACGAGAGTCGCTGCCCTGACGGTCTCTAGAATAAGACCTAGAGGACGCACAGGAACCTCTATAGGAACTTCTCTTGGGCGTACTTGTCCCAGAAGTGCCTGTCTTACTCTTTTCTGCTGTATCCGGCTTTTTGGAAGCGGATTTGAAAACCAGAGAATCCGAAGCTTTCTTAGTTATCTTATCATAGATTGCTGAAAGCTTGCCGTCGATGAGAAGCTCTCCAGAGACCGAAGCGACTCTGAGAGAGTTCTTCACCTTACCATCCACGCGCATGGATGTAGCTAGGGCTGTGTCACGTCTAACCAACTCCAGGTTTGCCACTGAAAGGGCGGAGTTATACGTGGAATAAGCTACTGCCCTTGAAAGAAGTCTTAATGAGGATTGTATATCCTGGAATTCTTTCCCTTGAAGACGTAATGATAACGCCTTAGTAAGGTGATCTGCATATGATAAAGTGTCTAAGTTAACTCTGTTAGACATTATTGTCGTTTCCAACGTCGTGGTTGGAATTGACTTAGACGACGGTATAGACAATTCCAAGTCTTCAGCCTCGTAGTCTAGATGCAGATGAACTCTCAGTATGCCCTGTCCTGCCGTTTCAAATTTATTCCTTGAATTGATGAAAGGCAGATTTAGGGCATTTGCGGATAAGAAACCAGACTTGCCCGTTTTGGTAGCAAGCTTATAAATAGCGTCGTTCAATAATTCGAATGTTCTTGTGACCTTATTGGACTGTGTTGGAAACTCAGGGACGATATCCCTGAACCGATCAAAAAATTATGTGTCCAATGACGCTATCAGTCTCTTATCCGGCATCGCAGCATTCTGGTCCGACGGAACAACCTCTGGAAGATAATGCTGGATAAAATCTACGGCAGCTTTATGTTGTTCCGAAAGGGAAAGCTCCAAATCCTCCGAATCCCTTTCGCCATCCTGTCGGACTCTATGAAGTTCTCGGTCGTCCGTACCCGATGCTTCGGTGGAGCGTACCGACCCAGCGTCGTCGGATAATTCCTGATCCGACAGCGATTCTGTCGTTTGCTGGGATGCTGCGATAAGTAGTGCTATTTGGGATAGCACGTTCGTCACTGAGGCCTGTGGAGTAGCGGTATTACGTTGCTTTGCCGCTGGAAGCTCCGTGTACGTTGACTCCTGCATACCTCTTTAATGCGAACGTCCGGAGTCTGCAGGCCTCGTGCCCCTGGCTACCAGATGGCGTGACCTGGTCGCCGTGGAATCCCTGATCAGCGAAGCTGGCTGGATATCCGTGGTCACGTAGCCAAGGTGCGGTCGTGTGCACTGCCGTGAGGATGAGGAAGCCTTATCGACAGTCTCTCCGGACTGTCTATATAATGGAGCGTCCCGAGCGGTGGACGTATGCTCCAAATGCAAAACGTTTTGTACCACAACATCTGGTCCCAGACGTTGTTGTACGAGAGAGGGACCTCTCTCGCTCACAGACCGGATGGACCTGGACGAGCTAGGAACCAGACTAATAGGCTTCCTCCGTTCTATCCTCTGATCTGTCGTCACTGGGTGTGCACTTTGTGTTATTATAGTGCTCGCATCACCCAAATCTCCTTCCTGGACCGCAACGGACGAACCCGGCTGCCGAGCCATTCGATGAATGGTCGCTACACCAGGCGAGCTAGCGGACGCCAATGCCGTCGATCCTACTAGGGACCTCTTAGCCAATTGACGTATTTCCATGAGCACTTTTGCCGCTAGCTCTTCATTTAACTGTGACGACGGAGGCACACTTTTGGAAGACATCATGGAAACATCACCCTGTTCCTGTTCCTCTGAAATAGAGATTGATAAACTAGAGTGACCCTGCGGAGAAAGGACCGGCATGGCCTTTTCCCCGCTAACATCATACCGTGACACACGTTTCCAATGTTTGTCATCCCAATTGACACATACTGAACAGGAGTTAGTGAGAGTACACTGACTACAATTAATACAATGATTATGAAAATCAGAGGAAGATTTCCTCTTATTACAATTTGAACAATATCCTTTCATTGTGAAAAGAACAGAAAAAGTCCTAGTACTCGCACCAACCCCTGAAAACAAAGATACATAATAACATGATCCATTAACATAGAAAAAATAATTGAAATCAAAAAAATTTTTTGAAAAAATAGTTTTTCAGAAAAGCCCAAGTTTCTGAAAGTAACGTTGAGCCCCAATGGATCCCAAAAAGCCTAAGTGTGGACAAAATTTTTTAAAATATTACAAAAAAATTAATGCAACACTTACGTATAACAATAATGTATCTTGTTATGATTAAGCTAATACAAAGACAAGAAAATCCCTCTCAACAGAAACCGTTGTCAATGTAAACAAGAAGTGTATAAACACCAGAAACATGACTCCAGGCACTGATAAACATGGCCCGAAATCAGTTACCAATAACACACTATCTGATGCAAAACAGAGACTTCCAGGGAAGAAACTGCAGAACATCAGATGGTAGATGCAGAACACTGCGCCTAAACACCCATGGGTGAGGACGTAAACATGGGGAAAAGAACAGAATTCATTCTGTTACCCAGCTAAAATTCCCAAGAAATTTTAGTAATAATATTACAAAAAATATGCCAAAAGCATGGGAGAATAGCAAGGGGGGACTTAAAGGAAAGGGAGAGAGGAAACACTGAACAAGCAGTGTAACTTTATAGCAAGAATGACAACAACAGGCCCATGCCTCAAAATTAGGCAACATAACATAATTTCGTAAAAAAAAATTTAAGTTACAGCCCTGATTATTTCCTGCCACTCATTTTTCCTCTCCTCCTTGTATTTCCTCTTTAGATCCACCATTTCTCTAATATTTATGTGTATGGCATCATTTAAACTGAGATTTACAAGCACAAATATCAGTCAGATGTGAACTGATGAAGGGCCAAACAAAGAATGATAATTGGTGCCAATTTCGAGACCTCCTTGACACTGCGCATGTGCAGTGGCGGAAAAGTATGGAGGACCATTTAGGACATGATTTTTTCGGTTTTAGATGCAAATTTTGGGGATTGGGGGGCAAAATTTGTGTTTGGCCCTAGATTTTTGAGAATTAGCACTAGTTATGTCTGGGTCATTGGTACAGTATAAAAATGTTGAATATGTAACCTACTGTAATCACAGAACTCTGTTGAATAAGATATAAAGGAGTAAAATCTCACAATGTTGAAGGAAACATTAGTACCCAAAAAGCTGGCGAAGCGAAATAATTTTTTATTTCAATATCTCATATACAGGTAATCTCAAAGTGTTTTCTGTTTATTATAATTTATATGCCAACTTGAGCAGATTCCCATCGAGGCTTAAAATAAATTTAATAGACAAGGTTTATAAAAGATATTTAACGCTTAACCTGCTGAGTATTTTTAAAAATATTTTTATCAAATCCAGTCATGGCTGCTATTAAGCAGCCATGACTAGATTTGATGGAAATATTTGAGAAATTACCTCAAGAAATCTTTTGTCAAAAAGTTGATTAAATTTACAGGGGGAACATTTAGTTTAAAAAGCCAAAATTATACTTATTCTAGTGACATGAGATGATTTGCTGTCCTGGGCATGAGTATCCAACAAAAGCATGTAAGGAGTTAAACAGGATGAAACTGAGATCCCTTTTTCAACATAATCACATACGTAATGTGTAAACAAACTGCACAGACTAAATTTCAGCAAAAGAATTGATATTTCACTACGATGTTCCTCATATGCGATGATATTAAGTATGTCGGATATTCTGATATACAACCTGGAGAGTTAAGTGAAATCGTGAAGTATTCGGGAGCATAGGAAGTCAGAGGTAAAGTTTATATTTCTAATAAAAAGAGTTGTGAGTTTAGATCGAGCCAATGTTACTTGAATTGTGTTCTTGAGTAAGACATACAAGACCACTTGCTCAAGCAGTAGCCTGTTTGGGGGGAACTCAGCGTGTTGATCACATGCCTCCATACCATTGCCAAGCAAGTACAATTCATGATCAGTGTATACATTGGAAAGTATGAAAGTTACTTGCTGCCTCTCATTTGTTGTATCTGGGTACTATCCATCTAGAAAACAGTCTTACATGACCTTAACTGTTAACTGGTTGAGTGCTGGAAGCCCATATTTGGGCTTTACTTTAAAGTGCAGGTACTGCAACTCAGAGGCTTCAAACTCTGTGCGTGTCCTTCATATTATCTTTGAATCTAAATTATTTGGTCTGTATGAATTTTCCTTGTTACAATTTATGGGAGAGTGCCTTCTACTTCGACCATCTTCCAACCTGAAGGCTAGCCCTCGGGTTGGAAGATGACTGAAGTGGAATAAATGAACTGGACAGTGACCACACCACAGCATCTCATCTAAACAAGACACTGTAGTGTGTCACGGTACATTTACTGATATACGATTGTCCAGCCAAAATGTATAAAAATCTTCAGGCCCCTGAAGGCAAAACCAGTACCTTTGAAATTGGACAAAAAAACACAAAAAAAAAAATCCAAACTAATCAAACTATCTGTTTTGCCCTCTAATTTGGGAACATTTAAAGGCCTGAGTTAACAGGCTACATTTGTATTAACCCTTTAAAAACAAAACCCAATGTATCTGCTGCATATACAAATTGGGCTGCTGAAAAAAAAAAAACTTTTGACAAAGTCAGATCATGTGATCCCTAACATGAATGAGGTCGCTCCAATTAGGGGGTAACATGATATGTTTTTCTAGAAATATTTTGACAAAAAAAATTAAAATAACAGTTTGATGTTGTGTGCGTTGGATCAGGAGGCGAAAGTATGGTAAATGGTTAGGTATTTCATGGTAATATGCAATTAACTGTGTTATTTTATTAAGCAGTATCTAATTGTGCAGATCCCAATATACCAAAATGTTTAAAAATTGTGTGAATATGATGGCTTCTTGCACTAAGACAGCAAAGGAGTTTACTGAAAGGGTGTAAATTGTTGCCCTTCCCTAAGTTTCTGATTCTCAAGTAAATTGAGAAGTAATATGGCTGTTGCTTGCCAGCACACCATTCTGAGGTTTATCAAATATGGGTTTTAGGTTGACAACATAATGGCAGAAGATTTCTGACTCACTTGAATGTTCTTTTGTTTATGATAAGACCTGCCAGCATATCTTTCAGTTTTTCGTCTTCTTCAGTGTCAATGTCTTGTGAATTCTTTGATAATGAACTACAAAACATAATAAAATCTGATATAATTTCACTTTAACCCGTTACCTAACATGAAAAGCAGACGACACTTGCAAACAAAATTCTTGATTAACTACTTTTTTTCATTTTGTGTCTCAAAAACATAGGTTATGACCCCTCATTGGAATGAGCTCAACGAGCTCGTTTCAAAGAGCGGTCATACCCTAGGTTTTTGAGACAAAAAATTTAAAAATAATGAAAATTAATTGGCGATTTTTGAGAATAGCGCTGGCCGGTTTTGACCGTTACATTGGGTAAAGGTTAAATTATGTTAGTTTATACTCTGGTACTCTAATAATTTAACTGATTGAGTGCAAAATTATTTTTCAAAGGTGAGTTGTAACATGAGAATTTTTATCAAAGATATCAGGCTATCATCAAAGAAAGCTTTAGATGACAAAGATTTTCTTCCTAAATAATTATTCTGTTACAATTTATTGGAGAGTGCCTAATGGCAGTCTCCAATAAATTATAACAAATCAATGTTCTACAAACATTTTTCTCTTACCATTGAGAAAACAACAGGCAAATGTAAACCGTGTAAAGCCACAAAAGTGACTTTTACCACTTTTCAATAGAGCCATGGCAGTGGCTTCTAGCACTCAACCAGTTAACCCTATCAACCCTGAGTTCCTGAACAACTTATCCTATAGAACCTAATTTAGAGCAAAGTGCAAAAACCTACCCGATCTTCAAAGTGAGGGTAAGTAATACCTTTAACCCTATAGCCCCTAAAGTCTGCAGGACTAAATTATCACTGATATGCATATCATTTGTTGATCATTAGATCATCTTATAACATTTCAAACTTGTGGACACTATCATAGACGGGCAATCACACAATGACATATATAAATGGTGGCCCATGTGCCTTTGTGGCATACCCGGTAGTAGGAATACAATACAAACAACTATGGTTCACTCGATTGCACTCCTACACTTGAGAAAAGTACCCATTCTTGGCTCCATATTAAACAAATTTCCTGATTTGTTAAAACAAAGCCAAAATGTACACTTTGTTGGATGTTAAAGGCCACAGAAGAGACAAATCATTAAGAAGAATCTCTGGAAACACACTTAGAGGAGTCTGCATCTCCCCCCTCCACCCACCCTCTGGTTAATAATGCACAATAAAAATGCACTGGCAGGTCTCACTTTCTTCTCTTTCAATTGTTTAAGAAAAAGTTTCATATGTCCCTGTCTTGTAAGCAAATGCCAAATTTTCCTTTCCTATATAACTGAAAAGGTTATCTATTCACTTGATGTGCCTGGCCAGTGTTATTCACTAAAATCCCAATTCAAATTTTTTAATTACCCCACAGGCCCTTGTATCCACCACTGCTAGTCAAAATAAGTTGAAGATGACCACAATAGATTCAACGGATTCAATTTGATTCTAAAAAAATTAATCTAACAGTTTTGAATTTCATGTATTTCTGTATTATTGGCATTTTGAAGATGACATCTCATCCTGTAGTTTTCTGTGGAACGAGACTGATTGTATGCAATCTGACTAGATAACACAAATGTAGTCAGGAAATTCCTAAAAGTGAAGTGATAGCAAAGATAGCAGAGATCGCATTACATCTAGTTTGCACAATGAGTTGTCAAAACAACATAAAAAGTAACAACTCATTGTGGTAGTGACCCTTTCAAAGTGATAGCATAGACGGCACTATGAGTAATTTGAAAGTCAATGGCTTAGAACATCTTTCTCTACTGTTGGTTGTAATATTAACCCTTTTCCCAGCATAACGGTCAGAACTGGCCTGCGCTATTCTCAAAAATCGCCAAATAATTTTCATTATATTTTCATTTTTGTCTCAAAAATCTAGGTTATGACCCCTCTTTGGAATGAGCTCATCGAGCTCATTCCAATGAGGGGCCATAACCTATATTTTTGAGACAAAAAATGAAAAATATTAGATATTCAAGAATTTTGTTTGCAAGTGTCATCTGCTTTTCATGTTAGGTAAAGGGTTAATGAAAGTACATTGAACATTGGGTCCATGTAGTGGTTCGTACCAAAATTTCAACTCTACATGAAATACTGTCAGTTGCAATATGAATAAATTACTCAATCTTTCAAAAACAAGTGATATATACATCTACTTGTACCCGTGGTTTGGTGGAACGAGAGTGTCTCGTGTACATATTACTGCTGGGTTCACATGGAAGTTGGATGACACAAGTACAAAATTGGGATGTGGATTCAATTAAAATTTGATTCAATTCCAAACCTTTTGTTGCATAAATTTGAGATTTCATTCAAGCAAAAAAAATTGTGATTCAGCAGGCCCTAATACACATGTCAGTTATCATTTTAGTATGCCTTCTAAACATTTCACATTGGTTTCAGTATTTGTCATTTGTTTTCCAAACAGTCCAATCTCCCAAGGATTGTCCTTTCTGAGTTTAATCCTTTATACAATGCAGATGAAATCAAAATTCATTAAAAAAAAAAAAAAATTCAACTTTTTCTGAAAATTTTAACAAAACCAAATCATGTGACTCAGAGCACATTCCAATGAGGAGGTTACACGATATGGTCATGCTAAATTTAAAAAAATTCTTTTTTTTATCAACTGATGAATTTGTTTATTATATGGGGTGAATACTACCGATTCGTTAGGGAAAGGGTTAACCCTTTACCCAACGTAACGGCCAAAACCGTTGAGCTCGTTCCAATGAGGGGTCATAACATATGTTTTTGAGACAAAAAAGCAAAAAATTAGTTATTCAAGAATTTTGTTTGCAAGTGTTGTCTGCTTTTTATGTTAGGTAAAAGGTTAATAGCCTTCAGATCTCTTTATACAGTGCATTCCTATTTAACAAGAATGTTTGATATTCTGTTTCAGTTACCATAAGACATAAAGATTCAAGAGAGAAAGAAATGGGTGATACTCACTCAGGAGCTGCAGCTCTTGTATTAAACAGCCAATGTGCTTCTTCCTTTGGAGAAGGTAATATAGAAACTACAGCTGGTGATCTCTGCCTGAAATATAAAAAAAATACCACCAATAGTAATTTATGAAAGCATGTCTAAAGTCTTCCCTGAATAGCTGATGAAATTTTCTAATGTTTAGAAAAAGTTGCACTTGTCTGCACATCAGATTGTTGTGTCTAACACTTCTTTTGCAGAAACTTCATTAAATAGCAGTATATACTGGTATATGGGGAAAAATTTCAAATGTCAATTCCTTTGCACTATTACAAAAAATATTATTTTTTTACAATTTATTGGAGAGTGCAAATTACCAAGCCCATTTAGGATGATTAACTCTTTATTTAACACAATGAGAAGAGAAAACATTTTCCTAACCCTTTACCCAACATAATGTCAAAACTGGCCAGCACTATTCACAAAAATCACCATTCAATATTCATTATTTTTTTGTCTTAAAAACATAGCTTATGACCCTTCACTGAAATGAGTTCTTTAAGCTCATTCAAACAAGAGTTATAAGCTGTGTTTTTGATGTAACTAGAGGGGGTATCAGAAATAAGTCTAAAAATCTATTCAAAGGGTTAAAAAAATTTTAAAAATGCACTGGAAAGATATCAATGTTATAATAACACCACTGCAATATGCAGTGAGGTCAACCTCACTTGAAATTGTTTTTTTTATCACAACCTGTACATAAAAGTAAGAAACTGTAAGCCTAAGTCCAAAACTGTACATAAAAGTCCAAAAATGAAGTAATTCAGAGGGAAAAAGGGTTAAATAATAGAAACATAGCCCTAAGATGCATGTTTACATACAATAGAAAGCATGGACATATGCTGCAAGGTAAATCTCCACTTGGAAGAAAGGAAAAAAACCCATCAAAACCTGCACGCAAACATCAAAATAAGTCTAAAGTTTGATTCAAAGGGTTAAAATTAAGACAAAATACCCTGGAAAAGAGTTAAATGTTATAGTGAACCACCATAGCAATATGCAGAAACTCTACACTTGGAAGAAAGGAAAAAAAAAAAAATCCATGAAAACCTGCACGCAAACGTCAAAATAAGTCTAAAAATCTATTCAAAGGGTTAAAAAATTTTTAAAAATGCACTGGAAAGATATCAATGTTATAATAACCACCACTGCAATATTCAGTGAGGTCAACCTCACTTGAAATTGTTTTTTTTCTATCACAACCTGTACATAAAAGTAAGAAGCTGTAAGCCTAAGTCCAAAAGCTGTACATAAAAGTCCAAAATTGAAGTAATTCAGCAGGAAAAGGGTTAAATAATACAAACATAGCCCTAAGATGCATGTTTACATACAATAGAAAGCATGGACATATGCTGCAAGGTAAATCTCCACTTGGAAGAAAGTAAAAAAAACAACATCAAAACCTCCATGCAAACATCAAAATAAGTCTAAAATTTGATTCAATGGGTTAAAATTAAGACAAAATACCCTGGAAAAGAGTTAAATGTTATAGTGAACCACTATAGCAATATGCAGAAACTCTACACTTGGAAGAAAGGAAAAAAAAAAACCACATGAAAACCTGCACGTAAACGTCAAAATGAGTCTAACTAGAGGGGGTATCAGTACCCCGTGGCTCACCAACAGGTGGCCAATGTAAACGGGTGGCTGGAGTAAAAAAAAAAGTTCAAAACCTGCACACAAAAGTCCAAAATTAAAGAAAATAAGCAGCTAAAGGGTTAAATAGTATAATAATAACCCCTAAGAAGCATGGAGATATGCTGCAAGGTAAATCTCCACTTGGGAGAAAGGAAAAAAAACCCATCAAAACCTGCACGCAAACATCAAAATAAGTCTAAAATTTGATTCAAAGGGTTAAAATTAAGACAAAATACCCTGGAAAAGAGTTAAATGTTATAGTGAACCACCATAGCAATATGCAGAAACTCTACACTTGGAAGAAAGGAATAAAAAAAACCCATGAAAACCTGCACACAAACGTCAAAATAAGTCTAAAAATCTATTCATAGGGTTAAAAAAATTTTAAAAATGCACTGGAAAGATATCAATGTTATAATAACCACCACTGCAATATGCAGTGAGGTCAACATCACTTGAAATTGTTTTTTTTTTATCACAACCTGTACATAAAAGTAAGAAGCTGTAAGCCTAAGTCCAAAAGCTGTACATAAAAGTCCAAAATTGAAGTAATTCAGCAAGAAAAGGGTTAAATAATACAAACATAGCCCTAAGATGCATGTATACATACAATAGAAAGCATGGACATATGCTGCAAGGTAAATCTCCACTTGGAAGAAAGGTAAAAAAAAACATCAAAACCTGCACGCAAACATCAAAATAAGTCTAAAATTTGATTCAAAGGGTTAAAATTAAGACAAAATAGCCTGGAAAAGAGTTAAATGTTATAGTGAACCACCATAGCAATATGCAGAAACTCTACACTTGGATGATAGGAAAAAAAAACAAAACATGAAAACCTGCACGCAAACGTCAAAATAAGTCTAAAAATCTATTCAAGGGGTTAAAAAATTTTTAAAAATGCACTGGAAAGATATCAATGTAATAATAACCACCACTTCAATATGCAGTGAGGTCAACATCACTTGAAATTGTTTTTTTTTTATCACAACCTGTACATAAAAGTAAGAAGCTGTAAGCCTAAGTCCAAAAGCTGTACATAAAAGTCCAAAATTGAAGTAATTCAGCAGGAAAAGGGTTAAATAATACAAACATAGCCCTAAGATGCATGTATACATACAATAGAAAGCATGGACATATGCTGCAAGGTAAATCTCCACTTGGAAGAAAGGTAAAAAAAAACATCAAAACCTGCATGCAAACATCAAAATAAGTCTAAAATTTGGATTCAAAGGGTTAAAATTACGACAAAATACCCTGGAAAAGAGTTAAATGTTATAGTGAACCACTATAGCAATATGCTGAAACTAAAAAAAAATTTTAAAAGCCAAAAAATCAAAACCTGTACACAAAAGTTCAAAATATTTGAGAGCGGACGCCGACGCCGACGCTGACGCCGACGCCGACATGAGGGCTATGCCATAGGCTCACACAACTAACGTTGGTGAGCCAAAAATCTATTCAAAGGGTTACAATTTTTTTAAAAATGCACTGGAAAGATATCAATGTTATAATAACCACCACTGCAATATGCAGTGAGGTCAACCTCACTTGAAATTGTTTTTTTTCTATCACAACCTGTACATAAAAGTAAGAAGCTGTAAGCCTAAGTCCAAAAGCTGTACATAAAAGTCCAAAATTGAAGTAATTCAGCAGGAAAAGGGTTAAATAATACAAACATAGCCCTAAGATGCATGTTTACATACAATAGAAAGCATGGACATATGCTGCAAGGTAAATCTCCACTTGGAAGAAAGGAAAAAAAAACATCAAAACCTGCACGCAAACATCAAAATAAGTCTAAAATTTGATTCAAAGGGTTAAAATAAAGACAAAATACCCTGGAAAAGAGTTAAATGTTATAGTGAACCACCATAGCAATATGCAGAAACTAAAAAAAAATTTAAAAAGCCATAAAATCAAAACCTGTACACAAAAGTTCAAAATATTTGAGAGCGGACGCCGACGCCAACATGAGGGCTATGCCATAGGCTCACACAACTAACATTGGCGAGCCAAAAAATGAAAAAAAAATTAATTATTAAAAATTTGCAGGTGTCACCGACTTTTGTGTTAGGTAAAGGGCTAAATTTTGCCTCAATATTATAGATTATGACCTCTCATGTGGGATCAAAAGCTTTGTTTTTGTCGCAAATCTTTTTTTTTTAAATAATAGAATTTGAATGCCAATTTTGCGAATAGCACTGGCTAGATATGGCCGTTTCATTTCGTTTATAGCCCAAATGCTGGCACCCAGCACTTTAATACAAAGCCAAAATATTGCTCCTTGCAATGAATAGTCAACTCCAAAAAGAAATGAAAATATTTCACTCCACATACACAAATAAAAATTAAAGAGGAAATATTGGTAAAACTTTTGACTGTCTTTAATTATTTCACTAAATAAAACAAGGAGGGATTACTCTGTCAAAAGGTTTTTTCCTGTTAGAATGATGCTACCATGGACATGAATTTATGAGAACACAATTTTATACCATGATTACCTATTCTACTATATATAAAAAGCCTATGACATAAATTTTAGCTTTACATACCAACCATGGTGAACACGCCAGCAATGGGATTTCAATAGTTAAAATTTACACCTAGAGTGGAACTACATCCAAGTTAACCTTTGGTGATGTCTTTTCGAATGCAAACTTGTCTAAATTTAACGCTCGTCGCCTCACAAAGAGTGAAATGAAAGTGGCAATTATTTATTATGTTTCTAAATGAGTTTACCTCATAAGATACCAAAAATTAACAAATATGAGTTGTCTCATGTTAATAAAGCATCCATAACTCGAAATAGTATGTTTTTAAAATGAAAAAGGCCCTGTGATTTGCACGTGTCTTTTTCCACTTCATTTTGGGGATAAAATTGACACCGGAAGTACCACCTACCGGTGCTCATGTAAACAAAAACAGATTCACATGTGTGTATGCCTGCTGCTCAGTAAAATCAAGAAGAAATAATAGCGACTCTTAATAATCTGGTGATCATGGTATAAATAAAATATACCGAACGTAGTTTGGTGTACCAAATGTTCACCAATCATGGTGAAGTGGTTTTAACTGCTCGCTAAAGACTCGCTTTAATACTACCTCACCACTCGTGGTGAACATTTGGTACACCAAGCAACTAGGGGTATATTCTATACATATTTCACATATTTGTCGAGTGTTAGATTTGATGTACAAGACTTTTTTAAACAATATACTTACGTGATGATAGACTTTATAGCAGGTCTTTTCCTGAAAGAAAGATGCAGAGAATTTTTTATTTGTACACAAAACTTTGTGGAATTAAGTTAGAAAAAGGTTGTGTCAAGTTATTAAGTTGGGAAGTCTGACAGTTGCTTGATACTGCTTGATGGTTCTCTCCAGGTATTTCAGCTTCCTCAACCCATAAATATGTTTGACATGATATGACCCTAGCTGTTGAAAGTGACATCAATCCCCAATAAACAACAACAAAAACAATACTAAAGCCTGAAAAAAAATGTTTGCTTCCGCTAACCTGACCGACCCTATTTCAAACCACATAGTCTAAGCATTGTTTTGAAATCGCAGAATAGTATTTTGCCACTTTCTAAATTGCACCCCATATATTTTTCTGAAAGCCTATCATGCTACGGAATTTGGTGAGTTGTATCCAAGTGTCATTTGTGCACGCTGTAAGGATAGCTTAGCACACATTTTGGGCTAATACAGTACCATAATTCTAGCCTAAAACAAAACAATGGAGACTGACAATGTGCCACTCGATATGACTTTTGAAAAATGCCTTCATGGCAGAAAAATGAAAGTCATACAAAGCTTGAATGTTTCCATGACGATGACAGAAATTTTCTATATGATTCACAAAGATAAGTCAAATTCATTGACTGTTAAATGACGGACAAGTGCCGAATCGGATTTGTACAATGTCGGAAAGGACATGACATTGTGCGAGCTGAATGACAATTTTGGGATTAAGTTTGTTTGTTTGTTTGCCATACTATGTATCCTATGACTTCACATGTGGTGCACAGCTTTGCCCATCTGACCATCCATTCCACACCCAGATCGTCTCCCACCAAGAATTGGCTGTGCTGACCCACTGTGGAGTGGTCTTGGAGATGCAAGCAGCTGTGTTTAGTGTAGTGAAGTAGGCAGAGAAGAACTCTCTTTGCATGAACGATATAAAACAGTGACACCCATTTGTTCAATGTGTACCAAAGCTGAGCTTACTCCTGTGGTAGCAAGGCCATATGGAAATAAGTAAACACAAATAAAGACATTATAGCTTTTTATCTGAGTTTAATGTTTCTTTGTTGCATGCAGAGGCCTATTTTAAGTTGAAAAGGTCATAAATTGGGTGGAGGGAACTGCATTCTGGAAAAAAAAAAAAATAAAATAAAAATAAGAAGATTTTCCTACCTTCCAACCCTATATTTTTTCAGTCCGAGAGCAGGAACAGGCATCTTTTTTGGGGGCCTAAGCCTCAACCACAAAAAAGAAAGGAACATATAAATAGAGGATATCCTGCTGTTTGTGATTAGGAATCACAATTATAGCTGAGTGACTGAACAAATAACTCACAAACGAGATAATTATCATACCTACGTTGTGATGTTTTAAATGCTATTGAAACACCCAAATGCTGAAAACACACAGTGATGTCGAACTATACTAATAGTACATTGCACATCACTTCCAGAGAGATATTCTCTTATATATCTATCATGATTATAAATAACGAAAAATATTTGGTTGACATTTCCTGATACTGTACAGCCACTGTGGAATGGTCATAATCCACACGAGGACAGTGATGTCCACACATGCATTTACCATGTAATAAAAATGATAAATTTAAAGTAATTTGTATATTTTTTATACTTACCAATGGCCCCAGACTAGCTGGTGCAAATTCAAAGTTATCAAGGGCCAAACACAAATTTTGAACCCCCCCAATCCCCAAAATTTGCTGGCAAAACCGAAAATTAAAAGTCCTATCTGGTCCTCCATACTTTTACTCTCCACGCATGCGCAGCCGCCAGGAAGTGACCAGAATTGGAGCCAACATCATTCTTTGTAGAAGAGAATACTACATAATAAATCAGCGGGGAGGTATGAGTGCCCACTCATGGGAGGGCCATACCCATTTGGGCCATTGGTAAGTATAAAAAGTGTACAAATTACATTAAATTTATCATATTTTTATACTATAAACCAATGGCCCAGACTAGCTGAATCGTAAAAAGGCAGAGGGCCTAGGACTTCAGAATTAGCAGACCAACATAAATCCCAAGCCTGCAATCCAAGGTGAAAATAAATTAAATTTAAAAGGAATTACATGTATGTCTCTCTATACAGTAACAGAGAAGACATATCATAAATAAGGAGCCAAATTCAAGTAATTCCATATTCTTAGCATGAATGACTATGCTAATTGGATGTAACAAGTTCCCAATTTTAAGGCTAGTCCGGACTAAGCCCTAAAAATTAGGATGGTGTATTTGAAAGTGAGAGGTTAACCCCCCACAAACATATGCCATATACAATAATACACAAGCTGTATCCAGGATATAATCTACAGACAAAACAGCTTCACTCATAGTTACACACTTATCAAGCCGGAGGAGATTTAAAAAATCCCCCCCCCCCTTTTTGAAGGAATCTTCTTCAAAAACAAAGAGGGGAGTGCTCTGGAATCAGTAAAAGCGGTACAAAATAACAATATATATTCGTTGAACAGGCACCCAGATATTAATTATTATTAATAAATTGGTGCTCGCCACTTCAGAAGCTCAGGCTATCGCGGCGATTCCGGTAATTAATAGCCCCCGCTTGTAACGTAAACCGGAGTCGGCATACATAGATAGGTCGTAAACCAGTGATATAATATATACAACATACACATGTCGAATAGAATCACAATGGACGATCTCTGGAGAGTAAACACACTTCCAAGGTAACCCACAGGCCACCCCGTTCAGGTGTACAATAAATTCCAATAAATAACACTCCCAGACATGTTCTATCCGATATCTATGTTCCCAGACATGTGCGAATATACGAGAATGTATAGACAAGTATATTTGATTGGGTATCGAAATTAATGGAAACCTGGATTTAGAAATGGAATGAGTTATGATTAACAGGCTCGTCACAGACCGCCCCCAAAATAATTAATTGTTTCTAAGGTCCATAACATACAATAATGCATCTGCCTAATAATACACTTATTATGCACACGAACATTGAAATCCCGCATGTAATCATCTGAATACCAGTTAATTGACTAGACAGCCTTACAGGTACCCAAAGGCTAGCAATTTATTAATGATGAATCAAATGCTTGTATATGACATATAGACGAACAATTACAGGAGACAAACCAACTAAAAAGTGGATGTGCACATGAGGTCGCAATAGAACATGACCCAGCTGCCAATCGAGAAGTCATGAAATGCATGGGAAGAAAACTACGTCTTGTCCAGTAATCACCTCTTAACACATTGGTGGTGGGGAGGGGGGGGGGGGGGGGAATTCAAAATCATATCGAACCCCCCCTCACCCACATTACTTGAATCGTTCTTGTGTTAGTCATTAGTCATCAAATAGTAGAGGAACCACAAGGCTCCCTCACGTCTGACCGACTCCATAATGCCACTAAGGGCAGAAAAAGACATAAAGAACAAATACACTGTATTAACATAATAACTCACTTCAAACCATACCGGTTTGAAGAGAATAACCTCCTCTAACAAATGGTATCATGTCCAATAGGACAACTAACTCAGCCTAGCTGAAGCAGCTAAAGGCCTTCCTGTATGTGAAGACCATTAAAAGCTGATAACTGAGACCCTAGAAGCTCACTAAGGAGACTTACAATGCTAGCATATCGGTGTAAGTTGCGACCCTGAAGGCTCACTTAATGGAGACTTACAATTATTGTCGCGCAAGGTAGGAAATGAAGAGCCGCTATTTAAACAGCCTTGAATTCCCAAAGAGACTGCAGTCCCAAGAGATAATAAATTCAGTTATGCCACTGCATAATACTGAAAAAATCTCACTCAAGATTTTAGCTAGGCTACTATGGTGTAACAATAAGACTCAAGTCTATGACACCTAGAAAAAACAAACCGAAAAGCACAGTATCCTTTTTGGTTTTATTCCCAAAAGACAGAGGGCAGAATGCTACTATGGCATCCACAATGACATAATTGTCTTGACGCCAAGGCATATCTCAGCCTATCTATGCACTATCCATCCAGATTCAGGGCGAGAAACAGGTGATAATAAAAAACTGGAGAATAATTTTGACGACGTCTAAAGCTTTTCTTCAATAGGAAAGCAATACCTCCAGAAGTAAAGCCTCTCTTGGAAGATTTGTCTAACAAGTATTCTTGTAAGTGGAGCTTGCTCGGGCTGATAGCCGCAGGCCTGCCGAGACTACATTCTCATCCACTGATCTTCTGTAATTTATCCACTTTTGCAAGGTTGATAACAAACCGCCACGTGGCAAGCAACCGAAATCTATTCTCGACGATCTCAATTGTTCCCTTCAATAAGAGAGCCTTTACCTCCACTAGAAGCGACTCTCTTTGAAAGGAACTTCCGTGATTAACGTCCAGTTTCTCGTGAAGTTGATAATCTTCCATCAGCTGGCAAGCAATAGAGGTCATGTCCATCACCTGTACAACTTACAATGCTTATGGGAGGAGAAACTACGTCCTCCCCGTGAAGAAGCTCGTCTCGTCGACCTCAATTGTTCCCTTCAATAAGAGAGCCTTTACCTCCACTAGAAACGACTCTCTTTGAAAGGAACTTCTGTGTTTAACATCCAGTTTCTTGTGAAGATGATAACCTTCTGTTAATCGTCGGCCTAGGGGGTCTGATCCATATCCTTGATCAGACCTATGACCCTTTCCCGAGTCGCTATAATGACGACTTCCAGAGTAAATATAAGAGGGTTATTGTACTCTCGTGAGACATTCTCATGATGCTTTCTTAGAAGCAGAACGGCCTCGCTTAGCCCGTTCTGCTGAAGTGTGTTGATGAGACAATGACTTCAATAGCAGAGCACTGGAATCTTCTTGTAGCCTGCTCCTATATCAATGCAAGCTTGTCATCAAATAGTATATTCCCGGTAACCCGAGCGACTCAGAGAGAGCTTTTCACCTTGTCATCTATAAGTGATGACGACGCAAGGGCAGCATGACATCTTACTAACTCCAAATTCCCTGTCCGTGCATAGTTGTATGTGGCATACATGACTGCCCTGAAAAGAAGTCTTAGAGAGGAACCACGTCCTCATATTTCTTTCCATTGAGATGTTGCGCCATAGCTCTGGTAAGGTTATCTGCTTAGGACATTGCGCCCAGATTTGCTCTTTTCAGTGAAATAGCACATTCCATTATTCGAGCATATATTAAATGATGCAGGTAGGGACATATTTACATCCCTGGCCTGCTCATCTAAACACAGACTTATATTCAGATGGAACAATATTCTTAAGAGATTAAGACTTTTCATAGTCTTAAAGTGCCCTTCTGTGAAAGACAGAGACTCACACTCTGTATCCCTCTCAGCATCCAAATGTTCCATCCGCAAATATGGTCAACTCCATCCAACTGAACGGATGACTGGACCAACGCAGCACCTTCTGACAGCTCACCATCAGAGTCTGTTAAACGGTAGTACTAGTCTCAAACGACTAGCTATCAACCCGAACCTGCGTGGTCAGATAGCAAGCCTGTGGTCAATGTGCTTCATTAATGAAGCAAGGGAAGATGCCATAGCTGCCACCGAATCCAGCTGCAGTGTGGAAGAAGCGTCCCAAACCACAAGTGTGAACAGGCGTCCCAACTCACTAAAATTTCTCGCACCAAAAACAGTTGACCCCCAACTGCTGACAGAAAGAAGGTTCTCCAGCTCGCAGTCTGCTCCAGACCTCGCCGAGCATTCCGTTAGAAACTTTTAGGCATCTCCATGGAAGAAGAGGAAGCCGTAACCACAGCCGACCCCGGCTGAAGTGCGGGAGAAGCATCCCGACTCATCACATGGGACGGATGCTCCTATTCATTGAAGTTTCTTACAACACAAAACAGTCGTCCCCGACTGTTAACGGGATGAAAAAATGCTTTGCACTCGCGATCTGTTCCCAGATCTTGCAGAGTATCCCGCTTAGAAACTTCTAGACTAATCCTCTTTCGTGCGCTTCCATGTAAGTAGAAGAAGCCATAACATCCGCCGGCCCTGGGTGCAGTGTGGAAGGAATGTTTTGATGCGTGTTCCGACTCAAATATGATTTCTCACAACAGACACAGTCGACCCCGACTGTTAACGGGATGGAGAGGGTTCTCCAAATGGAGATCTGACCCCAGATCTCGCCGAGAAACTTCTGGCTTCTTCTACATGCACAGCTGACTGGACTGACCCAGCACCGTCCGACAGCTTAACACTGGAGTCTGTGGGAGGCTGCTCTTGCATTAGCTGGGATGCTGCTAATAGCTGTGCAACTGCGACAGCAAGTCCATTCCCGAGTCTTGAGGAGCAGCGGTCTTCTGTTTTTTCCACCGCTTGCTGCTCCTGGCATGAAGATCCGGAGATAGATCTCTTCTCCGAGCGTCCCGTTGATCGATGCCTCAGATCGCTAGCTATCGGATGGTCCGACTTCAGGGGCGAAGGATGGCTAGGGTGAGGACATAACCATGGGGAAAAACAGAATAAATATTCTGTAATACAGGTTGAACTCCCAAGAAATTTAATAAAAAATTTCAATTAAAAATAGCCAAAAAGCTTAAGAGTTTAACAGGAAGGGTTCATGGAAGGATAGGGAAGGAATACTTAACAAACAGTGGAATAATCATTATCAAAAAATGATCACGTCAGGCGTATGTCCTGAAATTGGGAAACATAAAATAATTTTATAATTATTATAAAGTTACAGCCCTGAATGTCTAAAACCACCATTGAACACTTCCATCATCCAATAACAGCTTTGGATCCACCAATTCTTGCATTGATTTGTGTCTGGCATCCTCAAAAAAGTAGATTTTAAAGCACAGATGTCAGTTCATTGTTGCTGACTTTAGGGCCAAACAAAGAATGATGCTTGCACGAGTTCTGGTCACTTCCTGATGGCTGCGCATGTGCAGAGAGTAAAAGTATGGTGGACCAGATAGGACTTTTAATTTTCGGTTTTGCAAGCAAATTTTGGGGATTGGGGGGGTTAAAAATTTGTGTTTGGCCCTTGATAACTTTGAGTTTGCACCAGCCAGTCTGGGCCATTGGTTTATATTATAAAAATATCATCATCATCAAAATTTTAATTAATGTAGCACCACCATGCCCCCATGTGGGCAATGGGGGTGAAGTGTCTTACCCAAGGACACAACGCGGTTGCTGCAGGTGGGATTCAAACCAAGGACCTCTCGGCATGCAGCCTGCACCTCTACCTACTGAGCCACTGCACTCCCGGACACATGCATGTAATCCAGTATACCCTCAATCTCTTCAAGAGTGGAAGTATAAAAAACTGATACCATGAGCATTCTTCTAAAACATGCAACAAAATGTATTGTGTAAAAGCTGCAGTGACCCTGATTTGAATAAACAGGAATTAACACACTGCAACAGTCAAATAGAATTTCATTAAAAATGACCCAGTAGTTTTGCAGAAGAAATTGTGAGTAGCAGAAATTGTGATTTAAATCAGGTGTGCTAAAACTTGCAGAGAAACAAAACTAAATTTAATACAAACTGCAATGGAATTCTAAAGAAGCCAAGAGCACAATCAGCAATTTAAAATATAAATTTTTACATTCCAAATGCATACGTAACGAACCATCTTTCATTTCAAAATACAGTGAAGCTCACTTTAAACTGGATATCTCTTAACTGAATAACCCTGTTAATTACATATAACTTCCAAACATCCAACTGTGAACCATACATTCAATACAATTTGACCTGTTAACTGCATTTAGGCTATAGAGCAAACTCCTGTCAACTGAATATACATTTATTTATTTATTGGTGTTTGAGGTCACATATTTCTGCACAATGACTAATCATGACCATGACAGTTTTATGGGTGGAGGTAGCCAGAGTAGCCGGAGAGAACCACTGAGCAATGCTGAGCAATTGTCAGCTCCCCAACATACCAACTTCACACAAGCAGGGTTAGCATTGGTTGAAGACAGGTGCACCATCGACGTGCAGTGTGCCTTAGCCAGAGTAGCCGGAGAGAACCACCGAGCAATGCTGAGCAATTGTCAGCTCCTCAACATACCAACTTCACACAAGCAGGGTTAGCATTGGTTGAAGACAGGTGCACCATCGACATGCAGTGTGCCTTAGTACACAATGTTACCATGCCCCCATGCGGACAATGGGGATGAATTGTCTTTCCCAAGAACACAATGTGGTTGCCGCAGGTGGGATTTGAATCGAGGACCTCTCAGCTTGCGGCCTGCACCTTTACCTACTGAGCCATCATGCCCCCTGTTAACTGAATTAAAAAAGAATATTGTAATATACTGAAGAATTGATCTGACAACCAAAAGATTCCTCAAGTTTATATAACTATTTGGCCTCTGTACAGCCAAGATCGGTCTTTCATCTGTTGTGTCTTGTTTGACAGAGCTCCTTCAGCTCTGTCAAACAAGATATAATAGAATAAATGCTTAATTCATCAGTAGAATGCAGAAAAATTACCAAATTCCTGTTAAATGAATACTTCTGTTAATATTGCATATTTTTCATTGGCAAAAAGCCTACTCAATTAACAGTATTCCACTGTGATATATATTTTATCCTTTAAAAGATCATGTAATTGTGAAGTCATTCATCCTTTTTAAGGCTGTACCTGCATTGAACAAATCAAAGAGCAAGATAGTTAACTCACGGATGTAACCGTCTGTATTCTGCTGGTGTCAGCTTCTCAGGTGCTTTGGGGTCTTGCTTTACCTCTGTCTCAGATTTAGGTTCTATTTTCTCCTCATTTTTCTGTCCATCTTTGGTCTCTTTTGGTTCTGCTCATATACAAATGTACCAGATGCATTGAGTGTCACAATATTTTTTTAAGAGTTCCTGCCATGAATACATATGATACCCTTGTATCTAAGGTTTGTTTCTTAACTGGTTGAGTGCTAGTAGCCACTATCAGGGCTCTACTGAAAAGTGCCGAAAGCCACTTTAGTGGCTTTACACTGTGTACATTAGCTTGTTGTTTGTGCAGCAGTAGATCAAGAAATGTTCATATAAAACTGTATTGTTACAATTTATTGGAGAGTGCCAAATGGCACTCTCCAATAAATAGCAACAAAACAATTATGTTTGAACAAAATCTTGCTAAATTAAGGCACCCCTTGCTGGAAGCATTGCATCTTTGAAAAAAAATACTCATGTTACAAATCAGCTTTGAAAAATAATTTAGTAGTCTGCCAGAAAAATTTTTTAAATTTTAATGTAAGAAAAAAACTTTCCATCATCTCATCGATTGCCAAGAAAATTATTGATTTCTTATCTCTGACATTTTTGGGAACATCTACAATTCTGCCTGCTTTCAGATGCTTTGAAATAAAAACAAACTTTCTAAAGTGCCAATTAGCCAAATATGGATTGGAATTTTTGTGATAAAAACCAAATGGCGGACAGTGACAATTAATATACCACTAGCGTCAGTATACTGAATTAAATGAACAAGCTGGTCACTACTGACGATGCCTGTTTGTGTATTCCTGAATCCCCAGTCACTAGTTATGACCATTCATTGGTTAACCCTTTGCCTAACATGAAAGGCAGACAACACTTGCAAACAAAGTTCTTGAATAACTAATTTTTTCATTTTTTTGTGTCAAAAACATAGCTTAGGATCCCTCAATAAGCTCATTCCAATGAGAGGTCATAAGCTATGTATTTGAGACAAAAAATGATAAAAATAGTGCTAACTGGACGGTGATTTTTGTGAGTAGCACTGGCCAGTTTTGGCTGTTACGTTAGGTAAAAAAAATCTATCTGGCTGCTGTAATAATAGGTAACATCAGAATTACATTTTGTTGTATGAATCTTTGATATAGAAAGAATATTTAATAATATTTTGGGCTATAAGTGTTGGTGTTTCAATAAAGCCATGTTACTTTCAAGTCTTGATTTGCTTCCCCATATGTATGATGCTGAAAGGCATCACATAAAGTGAGCACCTCGCACTGTGACCATCTGTGTTTTCTGATAATATTCAGTGTTGTGTCATTTCTGGTACTATTAACTTGACTTCATATTTTCCTGGCATTGTTGACAATTACACATAAAAGTTTTCAACAAATGGAACAGTATGTAACTCAAAACTTAAAATATCAGTGGCCATTTCACAATTATTATCCAATCAGACTGTTGTGCTGCCTATTTGATTTTATGTGTATCTGTGTTTCGTTACATACATATTGCGAACCATTTAATTTCTGTACCAAAGTGCACAATGTATCTCTTTTATCGGTGACCTGTATAGATACTACATACCTAAAGAGACTGTGTAAGGTGGTGAGAGAAACAAATATATTAACTCTTGACCTCCTGAGTATTTTCAAGATATCTTTCATCAAATCTTGTCATGGATACAGTGAAGCAGCCATGACTAAATTTGATGAAAAATTCATCTAAATTTAACTCAAGAAATCATTGGTGAAAAAATTCATTCAATTTACATGGAGAAAATTTGATTAAAAGTACCCAAATTATACATATTTCAGTGGCAAGAGAAATCCTGTCCTGGGCAGGAATATCCGCCAGCAGCATGTAAGGAGTTAAATGTTTTCTCTATTACCCACAGTGTTAAATCTGAGGGTTCACATGACACCACTGAATATGACCCCAGGTACCATGGGGGAATAAAAAAATAAATTACTAAAAAATTTAAAGAGAAAAAAGTACAAAAAAAAATAAGATTAGATGATTTTTGAGGAAGTGGATGTATCTACTTTTGTGAAAATTATTGGTCGATTTCCTCTCTGTGGATTTTATCAGGGTGGATTTTATCTTGGGGATTTTGTCAGGGAGATTTTATCTGTACCTTACATATTGGAGATACCAATTAACTCCAGTTTTAGGAGATTTGATACAAATCATATGGATCATTGATATGAACATTAAACAGATTATATTTTATTCAGAAGATGAGTTACATATACATGTATCAATAATAAACAGAACAAATTATTTCTTACCATCAGGTGCATTTTTAATTCTGATGGCTGGGTTAAATGTGTCTGATCTCAACATTCTGAAAAAAAAAATGTGTACCAGAAGTTAATAAACATGAGCCGAATGATTTTAGATGTCGTTTTAAGAATGGCATGTTCTCATTGATTCTTAAGTTTCACTTTATTGAAATTATTGTGATTAGTGCTGAAACGGTTGGCCCATTTTTGTAACCAGCTAACTATCAGGCATAACCAGATTTCAACTGGATATCTGTTAATTTCAACTGCTGGTATTATTGGATTGTCTATGATGCAAAATCAGTAAGGAATGGCAAGAAAACTGTTCAAAACACTGCCACCCGACTTCCACAAATGAACACCATTGAGTGCCAATGGAAATCGCTGATGTGCAAACGATCATTAGCAATTTATATGACTGCAATGGTCCCACATAATTGTGATGATACATCGTAACTGTGGTCACCCTGCATTGACCAGTCTCAAAACCAGGCCTTGCCATTTGAAAATAACAGACACACGGCATACCATGCACCTGAAATAAAGTTTGCGTGTGCGTTTTGTTTCCACGTGCATGCATTTGAAGTGAGGGATAATTGACATTGATCAATAATAGTTAAGAATTTTCCAACCAGTTTGTAAATTGTAGTTAGACAAAGTAAACTTCATTAGCAAAGAGCCTCGCAGCCTGAGTGGCTTGAATCTGATGTGATCATAGGGTGAATATGTACTGATAATTTTTTGAGTATCTTTTTCTGTTCACTGCTAAGACAAATGTCACATACAGTTTCCATATTTACATTTACCTATTCATCACAATGAAATTTCTGGCAGGAATATGTTGCGAGTCATGAAAGAGGTGTGGTAAGAAATTATTATATGCCTCATTGAGCAAGAGCCCCTCGCTGTTGGAAAATGACCATTGAAAAACAAATTTCAAAATGCAAGATTTTAAAATAGGGTTTTTTTATGACATACATTCATATTTTTAAACAGTTCAATAAAATCAAAACATGTTTTTTCTGAAACACGATGGTAAAGTACCAAACAGTCAATTTATTTTGCAAGCACCATTACTCACACTGCAGGATTTTTTCAGCATTATAATCTGCAATTAACAACACCTCATCCAAGAAGAATGTCAAATTTGTCTGTAGAAGACTATGTTAAATTGACTGGCACATGCAGAAAACAACCTGCAGTGCAGTCGACTGTTTGCAGTTTGTTACAAACAATTATCCGCAACTTGACAGCCCAAGTGACTGAAATAACTGGTAATTCAAAATTCCAACACCTTAACCCTTTCATGTTACATCGAGTACACATCATTGAAAATCGACAAATGTTTGGTACTGTAGCTTTGACAATGCATGCATCAGCAAAAGAATTCTAACATCTCACGGTCAAATACTATTTATTTTCCTCCTGCTATCCCATAAATTATAAGCATAGTGGTTATCCAGTTAACAGCTTTTCCAAGCGGTTATGTCGATAACCATTTGCAAACCGGTTATCAAGCTAACCATTTCAGCGCTAATTGTGATACTCTCAGAGGTCTAAGTTTAAACATATTTTATTTGCTACACTTAGAGCAAATTGGATTGGAGGAAAAGTACTAAACACTTAGTTTACCCTCCTCTCCTACAAATTTGAAATACATAAACTACATGGCAAACAAAAACATTTAATAACAAAGTAAAACTGTTGTTTTACAAAAATAACAAAAATGGAAAGCGAGGGAAAGAGAGTGAAAGAACAGAGGGAGAAAGAAAAAGAAGGAGAGAGGAAGCAGGAAAAAACAGATTACAATAACACATGAGTAATCTCCCTGCCTGGCACGAGGAGATACACTTTTTCATCACAGATTAGTTTCTAAAACCATGTTTTAAGATACTTGTCTTTAGACATAAAGGATTCATGATGATGTAAGGCCGTGTTGAGTTAGAAGTCTTTTTCAAGCAGTAGGTCATGGGTTCCATGTCCCAAGAAAGAAGAAAAACATCCGTGGACAATAGTTATAACTGAAATTTGTACATTCTTCTTTGAGTGACCATTCAGTCTAATGTGTTTATACTTTAGTTTACATCTAGGATAAAGAGAAACATTGGGTGTCTCAAATATATTTTTGCACAGCTTTGAATATCTTTTTCTTTATTTGACAACAATGTTATTCCAAAAAGTAGTTGGTTGACCAGAGTTATGTTGTATTTAACTAGAACTGGCATTAATTGGAGACTACATGTCAGAAAAAAAGAGACTAGCATCTTTTTCAAAGTTTCAACATCTACAGTACGGTGAGTCACTGATATGGTTAGAATATTGTCAAAGTTAAAATCACCACAACCATTACATAATCTACAGTGCAGGATATTTAGTTTGCATTTTCCGAAATTGAAATAAGATGGAGGTCTCGTTTTCGGTGGGGAAATGCCCGCTTTAAACTTATTGCTTTGACATCATCGCTTAAGTTATTCCAATGAGTAGCAGCTGAAGGAAATAACAAGCATTTCATCAGCTCAGTTCTTAGATGTTATGGAGCAAAATCGGATGCATTGCATAAGTTATAAAAGTCGATATATCACAAAATCGTGGAGGTAGGAGATCCTGCAGGTAGTCGGGTGCATGGGCTTTTACAATCTTGTGGAATAAGCACATCTTGTGGATGTGCTGTCTCTCTTCAAGTGAATGCCATCCTAATTTCAGTAGTAGACGTTCTTTCGGAGTAGAACGTGTTGCACCTGAAATAATATGATCGGCATCACAATGTATCTTATCTACACGTTCCAGTAGGTATAAAGGCACACAACCCCATACCGGACTAGCATATTCTAATATGGGTAATATGAAAGACAGGTATATTCTTTCAAGGGTAGACCCATTCATAGTGAATTTTAGCTTCCTAATTTGGGATAGTCGAGAATTTGCATGTTTACAGGTATTATCAATATGTTTGTCCCAAGACAGGTCAGACTGGAAGGCGAGTCCAAGGTATTTATGATCAGTTGTGTATAATAAGATGGAATCAGAAAATGTTATGTTGGGAGGAGTAATATTTCTATTAAGCATGAAAAGCATTACTTGCATTTCTGGGGGTTAAAAGTTACTAACCATTTTTGTGCCCATGCATTTATTTGTTGCAAATCCTTGTTAATTGCACTTGTTATATTTGTGGCTGATATGTCACTATTAGTTAAACAAGTATCATCGGCAAACAGTCTAGTAATTGCTTCAATATTTTCAGAAATATCATTAATATAAACAAGAAATAGTAGGGGACCTAGCACTGAGTCTTGTGAACACCGGATTCAATGTTTTCGTACCTTAAGTAACAACCATTCATGCAGACCCGTTGTTTGCGATTCGAAAGATAACTGTCAAACCAATGGAGAAGAGGTCCTGATATACCATACTCTTCTAATTTGAAAAGAAGACTGCGATGCCAAACATCAGAGGTCTTAGCATTTGTAGGCATAACCTATCACATTAACCTACATTTTAACAAATTGGACATATTTGGTCAGCACCATACACAAAAATTGCTATTCAAATTCTCAAATTTTGTAAAAATTTGTGCACCCCAAACAGTCTGTCTCTTTACCTCTCTCTGGGTTCCTGTAGGCATGAACTCATAAAATTCAAGGCTATTCAAGGCAAACCCTCACCATTTTTTCAAGGTCACACAATAGCCAAACTCAAGGATTTTCAAGACCCCTGCCTTCACTAGTCTTAACTTTGACACTCTGGTCATTACCCCTGTCCTCCCACTTCCCTAAAATAATTCCCTTTTTGGGAAGTGGGAGAAGGTGGTAATGACCCGAAGGTCATAGTAACGACTTCACCTTCACAAACTATGGCATATAAAATGATGTACTTATGATTAGGTGCTTCCTCAAAGTTTTTATTTCAGGAATATTCAAGGCTCTTCAAAGCCTTCTGACCCATTTTCCAGGATTTCAAGGCTTTGGGTGGCCCAGTCAAATTCAAAGCAATTCATTGAATCCAAGGCTCTGCAAGAACCCTGTCTCTTCTCAAAATATCTGGCCAAAGATTGCAGCATCAAGAATGTCCCAGAATGCAATTGGCAATTTAACCACCCATTTCTTGTTTGAAGAAGCCCAATGAGCATTTGGTGGATTAAATTCATTGACTAACCTGCCTATTTCTTTTTTAATACTTTCATAATCTTCTTTTCTTCTAAATGTTATCCACACAACAAATGCACAAAAAGAATACAGTGTCTGCAACAACAAAAGAACAAAAAAAAACCAGATGAATATATTATGTTACCAAAGTAATGAGAGAAAGGTCAAATTCAGCAAAAAACATTTCAGTGTATTATTACAGCAAACTATTTTTCCCTTGTTTTATAAATTTATCAGTTTTATTAACTTGGGTAAAATATCAGACATGAACCATTTAATTTTCATTTTTGTAAGTTTGCATTGGTTATAAAAAGAGAGCATGCAGCAGCAATAAGGACCATGTGGTAGAGTCTGAGAAACAGATTTTTATCTTTTTCAGGCCTAAAAATTTGATTTCAGTATAAACAAGTCAAAATAAATTGTAGTTGTAGCAATACTTATTTCAGTTCAGTATGTATATATATATATATATATATGTAAGAAGAGACATGCGTATATCGTATAATACAAAACTTGAAATTGAATTCAGAAGCAAGCATTGTGCTCATATATGCCGTTTCCATCCAAAACATTACAGATGAAAGCAAGAGTTACTAAATACAGATATCAGTTTTAGCAGATGTATTGAAGCTAAAAATGATTAGACTTTTTCAGTTATTGGACAAGGCAAAGAGAGAGAAAGAAAGAAAAGGTGAAAGTCAGATAGCAGAACAGTTAGTGCAGGAGTGCATAGGGGTAGGAAAGGGGCGCACATGGAATTAAATTTGCACAGCTTTTCCTTTACCAAGCAAAGAACCCAGTTCATTCCAGAAAGGAGTGGTAAAGAACAAAATATCCTTAGGGTAGGATGTATACATGCTACAACATGGATGCACTATCACAGTCAGCCAATAAAGTAGACAACATTGCAACAAGAAGCTGCATAAAAGAAACCCTGTCAATACTAAGAGTTTGCCTGTCAATACTAACAAAGAGTTTGTATTGTGAAATCATAGCTTGTCAAAATCAATTATTGTCCTATTAATATAGTGGAACCCTGTTAATTGAATAGCAGCTTTTCTGATGAAAAATATTCAAACCAGGCACCACAAAAATGTTGTTTCTCAGGCCATTTTTTTTAAAATTGCATGTAGGTAGGCAGTTTTTAATTTATTTTTATTCTTGTAATTATTTCTTTGCCATCAAGAGTTCATGTTCTTGGTTTGTTTTATGTTTTAGGCCTCATAATCTACGTAACAGCCTGGGTGGTGGTGTATTTCTTCCCTTGAGTGTAAGAAGGCTTTGCAAATCTAAAGCATTGCAAAGACTTGTTGCACTCAAGGGACAAATTTATCAATTTTATTAACTAGGGTAAAATATCAGACCTAAACCATTTAATTTTTATATTTGTAAGTTTGTGTTATAGTATGTGTTATAACAAGAGGCTACATGGTAGCCTAAATATCAACCCATGGAATTGATTCTAACAAGTTGCATCTGTCCCTCCTAAGAAAAGCTTATACTAAATATCCAAAGATTCAGACCAGTGGATCTAAAGAAAAAGATTTTTAAAGAATATTCCTCATATTGAACTAAGTAATAATTTGGGCTCCTGTAGGGAGCCCAAATATGAACCCAGGCACTTGGCTTGAATAAACTTGAATCTCATCCCCCCTGCCCCCCCCCCCCCCCCCTCCCCGTCCACACACACGCACATAACATAGCTCTCAGTTACCTCATTGGAATGTGCTCAGTGAGCTAGCCTTGATGCAGGATCATAAGATTGGTGAAAAATTAAATCATTTCAGTTATTCAACTTTTTTTTTGCAATTATCACCTTCTAGTTGTTTTAGGGGAAAGTGTAAAAGATAATCAAATCTGCAAAACAGTAATGTATATTTTACCTCATACATATCTCTGTCCTTGTATGTAGAGGAAACTCTTGAACTGAAAGTAAAAAAAGGAAAATTAAACACTGAATAAAATTAAAAAGAGGTACCCAAGGAGTTCTACAGTAACTTGGTAAATGTTAAAAAATTTATAGTAATTTATATATTTTTTATACTTACCAATGACCCAGACATAGCTGGTGCTAATTCTCAAAATCTAGGGCCAAACACAAATTTTGCACCCCAATCCCCAAAATTTGCATCTGAAGCTGAAAATAACATGTCCTAAATGGTCCTCCATACTTTTCCTCCACTGCGCATGCGCAGTGTCAAGGAGGTCTCGAAATTGGCGCCAGTTAACATTCTTACAAGCAGTTCCTGGTCAGCGCTATGTACTCAGCGGGGAGGTATGAGTTCCCAACTCCTGGGAGGGCCATCCCCATCTGGGTCATTGGTAAGTATAAAAAATATATAAATTACTATAAATTTTTTAACATTTTTATACTGTACCAATGACCCAGACATAGCTGAATAGAAAAAAGGCTGGAGGGCCTAGGACATTGAGGAAAATCCAATAAGCTCAACTATATATAATAGAGTTATCCCCTCGAGGAGAAAAGGAGGATTAGGCTTTACATGCATCTTTCTTATTTATGACAAATTAGAAAGACACAACCCCTTTCATAATTGAGCATAATAACATCCATGTTCTCTATTAACATCCAGTATAACCCTTTATACTAATTATTTTTAAAGTAAGCCAATAAATAAAGTAAGTCCAGAGAATTGAGACTCTTTATACTCATTAAAAGTGTCTGAGGATTGTATATTAACGCCTGTTTGACACGTGACATATACAAATGCTTCACACCGAACTACACTTTAAAAATATGACATGAATGAATTTAAACATTAGCTTTACACTTTAAAACCATCCCGGTACTGACTCAGAATTACAGACTCCGGAGGAGGTATTCCCTTGCTTTTCACTATAAAGCAGGTGACCCTCCCCCCCCCCCCCCCCCTTCCCCTTGCTCTGGGTCAAATACCCCAGAGCGAAGAGGGCAGCAGGACAGAGTCACTGCCAGAACAGAAAGCCTGCATAACTATAGTTGCAACTGTTTAGTGGACGACATTCTGAGCAACAGATAACGGACCTAAACAATGCAGGTCTCCAGAAATGGACTCAATATTTTTGAGATAAAAATTTGTGAATGTGGATGGCTGAGACCAATATGCAGCCTTCATTAAATCTGTAATAGCAACACTATTTGCGTAAGCCCAAGATGTAGAAAGAGCTCTTAATTCATGAGCCGAAATCTTAAGCACAGACTGACGAGTTGAAGATAGATTATCATAAGCAGTACGGATAGTTAATTGAATCCATCTAGCAATAGAATGGACCGTAGTGTCCTTTCTATTAGGTATCAGAGATAGAAAGAAGCATTTTCGTCCCTTTCTGATAAACTGAGATCTTCGTTTATAAATACGTAAAGCTCTAACCGGACAGAGTAAAGATGGAAGGGCCTTATTAACAATAGGTTCCAGATATTTATTAGGAGCCTGATTCTTAGCCAAAAATCCAACATTAGTAGTAAAGGTAATAGTGTTCCCGACACTACGATAGTGAGAATCGTCCACAGATAGTGCATGAAGCTCACTGACTCTTCTAGCAGAAGAGAAAGCTATGAGAAATGCTGTCTTATAAGATACGAATTTGAAGTCCACTGTCTCAAGAGGCTCAAATGGCCTTTCTTTTAGTTTAAGAAGAACCCAAGCTAAATTCCATTTAGGAATTAATCTAAGGGTTCTAGGTCTATTTATCGAGAAGTTTCTAACTAATTTAGATAAAGAGACATTAGATCCAATTTGTAAACTATCATGGTGTGCATAGGTATCAGATAACATAGACCTATAACCTTTAATAGTAACAGGCTGCAGTTTGATCTCATCAAACAAGTATACTAGAAAGTTTGCAATGTCTGGAATGGAGGGATCAAAAATGTCAACAGAATGATCCCTACACCAACGACAAAAGACCTTCCACTTAGCCACATAGTTTAGCAAAGAGGACGTCCTCCTACAGTTAGAAATTGCGTCCACTGCTCGTCCTGTAAAATGCTTGCCGTGCAAGAAGGACCGCACAACAGAAATACGTGAAGGTTGAGACTTTGCGGGTTGTGATGTAGTTGACGCAATTTCCCCTGTGAAAGACGATCCTCTCATGGAGGAAGCTTCCGCGGTATGTCCCACAGCAGACACCTGAGTAGATTTATCTACGGTCTCTGTGGAGAGAGAGATGCTACCAACAGAATTTTGCATTGAGATTGTTTTATCTTTAGTAATATCTGCTGAATCAACAGCGCTGGAAGATACGCATATCCTATCATTCCGTCCCACGAGATCGATAGAGCATCTACTGCATATGCTCGAGGATCCGGATATGGTGACACATACGTCTGCAACTGATTGCTGAGCTGTGTCGCAAATAAGTCTATCATTGGCCGCTCCCATTGGTAGCAAATCTGATTGAATACCTGTTTGTTGAGAGTCCATTCTGACGGCAACAAGCGACCCTTCCGTGAAAGGGAGTCTGCTAATACATTCAGACGACCCGGAATATGAAGGACCGAAAGTAGAACTTGGTGTTCTAGTACAAACAGAAGGATTCTTTCCGTTAAATTGAATAACAGAACGGAATGAGTGCCTCCCTGGTTCCGAATATACGCTACTACTGTCGTACTGTCAGACAGGATTTGGACATGTGCTTTCTGAATAATGTTCATCCAATGACATAGTGCAAGCCAAATTGACATCATTTCTTTGATGTTTATGTGCTTGCCTAGAAACTGCGGATCCCAAAGACCCTGGCACTTCAAATCCATTGGGAACAATGTTGCACCCCAACCTGTTTGACTGGCATCCGTCATAATAGTAAAACTCGGATCCGGCAACTGCAGTGGAACTCCCTGAGTCAACCACTGAATGTTTGCCCAAGTCTGAATCTCTTGTTTCACTTGATTTGACAAGAGAACGTCTATATCGAGCGAATAAATCTTTACTCTCCAATTCTGAGTCAAGAAAATTTGGAGAGGACGAGTGCGTAACCGCCCCATCGGAATGAGATCTGCAGCGGCTCCGCACAGACCTATCAGTCTCATGAATTCTCTCACTGTGACTTTGTCTGATTGAAGACAATAGCGAGCACAACAACTGATTAATTTCGCTCTGGTTAACGGCAGACGAATGAGATCGTTGTGCGTCTCGAAGCTCATTCCCAAGTGGGTGAATGACTTGGATGGCACCAGATCTGACTTCTTCTTGTTTATTATAAAACCGAGACGTCGGAGTAATGGAAGCAGATTCTGCACATCATTCTGAAGCGTTAACTCGTTGCCGTACCTCTGAAGAATTCGTCCAGGTAGGCCAACGTTACTGCAGACGAATGAGCTCGGAAATGTATCATTACTGAGTTCATTATTCGAGTGAAAGCCCAGGGCGCTAGGTTCAAACTGAAGCACATCGCTCGGAACTGATATACAACTCCTAGGACTGCGAAGAGTAGATACTTTCTGAATGTCGGATGTACCATGACGTGAAAGTACGCATCCTTGAGATCTATGCTTGTAGCATAGTCGTTCACCCGAATACTCGCTCTGACTGATCGAATTGTCTCCATATAGAACTTCGGAGCGACGATCAGCTTGTTTATCCAGCTCAGATCTATGACTGGACGGAACGAGCCGTCTGGTTTCGGAACCAGAAACAGATGGCTGTAGAAACCCGGTGATTCCTGGTCTTCTACGACCTCTACCGCGTTCTTCTCCAGAAGAGACTGTACTTCAGATAGAAGAGCGTCTCTTTTCTGCGGAATTGACGGAAGCTGAGTCCATGTTGTACTTTGAGTTAATGGAGGCTTTCATTTGAAGGATATTCTTAGTCCTTCCGAAATTACCCCTCGAACCCAGGGGTCGTCCGTAATTGACGCCCAATTGTTTATAAAACTTGACAATCTTCCGCCTACTGGAACACGATAGAGGTTCATACCATCACCTCCTGGACCTGCGAGGCTTGTGGAAGGAGAAACTACGTCCTCCACGACCCGCACCTCACCCCGTCGACCTAGGGACGTTATCTCGGCCAGAATAACGTCCCCTACGTGAGTCGCTGCCTTGACGGTCTCTAGAATAAGACCTAGAGGACGCATAGGAACCTCTATAGGAACTTCCCTTGGGCGTACTTGTCCCAGAAGTGCCTGTCTTACTCTTTTCTGCTGTATCCGACTTTTTAGAAGCAGATTTGAATAGCAGAGAATCCGAAGCTTTCTTGGTTATCTGATCATAGATTGCTGAAAGCTTGCCGTCGAAGAGAAGCTCTCCGGAGACCGAAGCGACTCTGAGAGAGTTTTTCACCTTACCATCCACGCGCGTGGATGTAGCTAGGGCCACGTCACATCTAACCAACTCCAGGTTTGCCACTGAAAGGGCAGAGTTATACGTGGAATAAGCTATTGCCCTTGAAAGAACTCTTCATGAGGACTGTACATCCTGGAATTCTTTCCCTTGAAGACGTAATGATAACGCTTTAGTAAGGTGATCTGCATATGATAGAGCGTCTAAGTTAACTCTATTAGACATAATTGTCATTTCCAACGTCGTGGTTGGAATTGACTTAGACGACGGTATAGTCAATTCTAGGTCTTCAGCCTGGTCGTCTAGATGCAGAGGAACTCTCGGTATGCCCTGTCCTGCCGTTTCGAATTTATTCCTCGAATTGATGAAAGGCAGATGTAGAGCATTTGCGGACAAGAAACCATACTTGCTCATTTTGGTAGCAAGCTTATATATAGCGTCATTCAATAATTCAAATGTTCTTGTGACATTATTGGACTGTGTCGGAAACTCAGGGACGATGTCCCTAAACCGATCAAAAAATTCTGTGTCCAGTGACGCTATCAGTCTCTTATCCGGCATCGCAGCATTCTGGTCCGATGGAACAACCTCTGGAAGATAATGCCGGATAAAACCTATGGCAGCTTTATGTTGTTCCGAAAGGGAAAGCTCCAGATCCTCTGAATCCCTTTCGCCATCCTGTCGGACCCTATGAAGTTCTCGGTCATCCATACCTGATGCTTTAGCGGAGCGTACCGACCCAGCGTCGTCTGATAATTCCTGATCTGACAGAGATTCTGTTGTCTGCTGGGATGCTGCGATAAGTTGTGCTATTTGTGATAGCACGTCCGTCACTGAGGCCTGTGGAGCAGCGGCCTTACGTTGCTTTGCCGCTGGAAGCTCCCTGGAGGGAGGTATGAGTTCCCAACTACTGGGAGGGCCATCCCCGTCTGGGTCATTGGTAAGTATAAAAAATATATAAATTACTATAAATTTTTTAACATTTTTATACTGTACCAATGACCCAGACATAGCTGAATAGTAAAAAGGCTGGAGGGCCAAGGACATAGAGCAAGATGGAATACGCTCAATAATATAAAATAGAGTCATCCCCTCTAGGGAAAAAGAAGTAATAGGCCTTACATGTATCTTTCTTATTTATGATAAATTAGAAAGATACAACACCTTCCAAAATTGAGCATCACACATCCATGTACTCTATTAATATCTAGTACAATCCTTATACTAATAATTTTTAAAGTAAGCCAATAAATAAAGTAAGTCTAGAGAATAGAGATTCTTTATACTCCTTAAAAGTGTCTGAGGATTGCATAATCATGTCCGTGGACACGTGCTATATTCAAAAGCTATACTTTAAAAACTAAGACTTGAATGAATTTTTAAAACATAAACTTCTCACTAAACAACCATCCCAATAACAGCTCAGAATTACTAACTCCGGAGGAGGTATCCCCTTGTTTTCATAGTAAAACAGGTGACCCAAGGGAACACCTCCCCCACCCCCCCCCCCCCCCCCCCTTTTTCTTGCCCTGGGTCAAATATCCCAGAGCGAAGAGGGCAGCAGAACGGAGTCACTGCCGAAACAGACAGCCTACCTAGCTATAGTAGCAACTGTTAAGTGAATGACATTCTGAGCAGTAGATAATAGACCTAACAATAGAGGCCTCCAGAAATGGACTCAATATTTCTGAGATAAAAAATTCATGAATGTGGATGGCTGAGCGCAATGAGCAGCCTTCAAAAATCTATAATAGCGACACTATTAATGTAAGCCCAAGATGTAGAAGAACTCTTACTTCATGAGCCGAAAACTCAAACACAACTGCTGAGTCAAAGATATACTATAAGCAGTATCGATAGTTAATTGAATCCATTAGCAATAGAATGGAGCGTAACGTCCTAATAGGCATCAAAGACAGAAGAAGTTTACGCCCGTAGTAATAAACAGATATCTGTTTATAAATACATAAACTCTAACTGGACAGAGTAAAGGCCTATGCCCATACGAAGATGGAAGGACCTTAATAACAATAGGTTCCGGATATTAGGGGCCTAACTCTTATGCAAAAATCCAACCTAAATAGTAAAGGAAGTAGTGATTCCGAAACTACGAAAGTGAAAATCATCCACCGATAGTGCATGAAACTCACTGACTCTTCAGTAAAAGAGAAGCCAACAGAATTACTGTCTAAAAGGTCAGAATTTGAAAACTACTGTTTCCAGAGGCTCAAATGATTACTTAGCTAAATAAGAACCGAAGTTAAATTCCATATAGGAATTTAATCTAATGATTCTAAGTCTATTTATCAAAAGGTTACTAACTGACTTAGATAAAGAGACATAAGACTCAATTGTAAACTATCATAGAGTGCATAGGTATGAGGTAACATAAACCTATAACCTTAATAATAACAGGCTGCAGTAGATCTTGTCAAACAAGTATACTAAAAAGTTGCAATGAGTAGTATGGAGGGATCAACAATATGAACATAGTGATCCCTACACCAACGACGGAAGAGCCTCCACTTCAGCCGCATAGAAAAGCGAAGAAGAGGATCTCCTATAGTAAGAAATCGCATCCAAAGCGCGTCCAGTACAATGCTTACAAAGCAATACGGACCACACAACGGAATACGTGAAGGTTGCGACCTTGCGGGTTGTGATAAAGATGACACGATTTTACCCAGCGAAAAAAGATCCCCTCATTAAGGAAGATTTCGCGTTAAGCCCCACAGTAGACATCAGAGTAAATTTACCCACGGTCTCTGTGAAGACAGAGATGCTATCAACAGAAATGTATTGTGGTTGTTTATCTTAGCAATACCTGCTGAAACAACAGCGCCGGAGGATACGCATATCCTATCATTCCATCCTATTAGATCAATAGAGCGTTAACAACATTAGCTCAGAGATCCGGACAAGCAAACACATACGTCTGCAAATGATTAGCAAGCTGTGTCGTAAATAAATTATCATTGGGCGCTCCCATTGATAGCAAATCTGATTGAATACTTGTTTGTTGAGAGTCCATTCTGACGGCAACAAGCGACTCATAAGTGAACGGGAGTCCGGTAAAACAATCAGACAGCCCGGAATATGACGGACCGAAACAGAACTTGGTGTACTATAACAAACAGAAGGATTCTTTCCATTAAATTGAATAACGGAAACGAATGAGTGCCTCCCTGGTTCCGGAGATATGCCACTACTGTCGAATTAACGGACAGGATTTGGACATGCATTTCTGAATAATGTTCATCCAATGACATAAAGCAAGCCTAAAAACATTATTCCGCGGAAGATAAGTGCTTGCTTAGAGACTGCGGAACCCAAAGACCCTGGCACTTCGAATCCGTTGGGATCAATATTATATCCCAACCTGTTTGACTGGCCACCGTCATAATTATAACACTCGGATCCGGCAACTGCAGTGGCACTCTCTGAGTCAACCACCGAATGTTTGCCCCAGTCTGAATCTCTTGCAACACTAGATAGACAAGAGAACGTGTACATCGAGCAATTCATGGATTGCTGAAAAGTTGCCGTCGAAGAGAAGCTTCTCCGAGAACGAAGCGACTCTGAGAGAGTTCTTCACCTTACTATCCACGTGCGTGGATGTAGCTAGGGCTGCGTCACGTCTAACCAACTCCAATCAGCCACTGAAGGGCGGAGTTATACATGAACAAACTACTGCCCTCAAAAGAAATCACATTGAGGATAATATCCTGTAATTCTTTTCTTGAAGACGTAATGATAACACCTCAGTAAGGTGGATTACGTATGATAAAGCGTCTAAGTTAAGTCTACTAGACATCATTGTCGTTTCCAACATTGTGGTTGGAAAAGACATAGACGGCGAAAAAGAATATTTCCAGTCTTTAACCACGCCATCTAGACGCATAAGAACTCTCGGTATGCCCTGCTCTGCCAAAATAAATTATTCGTTTAAATGATAAAAAGGCAGAAATGAGCATTGCGGACAAGAAACTAAACTATCATGCTTGGTAGCAGGCCTATATGCATATATAGCGTCGATAAATAATACACATGTTCTAATGACAATATTGGACTGTGTCGGTAAGTCAGGGGCAATGTCTCTGAACCAATCCAAAATTCCGTGTCCAATGACGCTATAAGTCTCTTATCCAACATCGCAGCAATGTAGTCCGAAATAACAATCACTGGAAGATAATGCCAGAAGATATGAATGGCAGCTTCTGATGCTATGAAAGGGAAAACTCGAAATCTTTCGAATCCCTTTCGCCATCCTGTCGGACCCTATAAAGCGTTCAGTCGTCCGTACGTGATGCAACCGCGGACCGCACCAACCCAGCGCCGTCAGATAATTCCTGATTCGACTAAGAAACTGTCGATTGCTGGGATGCTGCGAAAAAACTGAGCTAACTCGGATAGCACGTCCGTCACTGAGGCCTGTGGAGAAGCGGTCCTACAATGCATTGCCGCTAGAAGCTCCGTGATCGTTACCCCGTGCATACTACTAATATGCGAGCGAACGGAGTGTATAGGCCTCGTGTCCCTTGGCTACCGGATGGCATGACCTATTCGCCGTGGAATCAGTGAATGATGAAGCTGATCGGATACTCGAGGTCATGTAGCCAATGTGCGGTCGTGTGCCCTGCTGTGAGGATGAGGAAGCATTATCGACAGTCTCTCGGACTGTCAATATAACGGAGCGTCCCGACCGACAGACATATGCTCCGAATGTAAAATATCTGAACCACAACATGTGGTCCCCTATGTTGTTGGACGAGAGAGGGACCTCTCTCGCTCACAGCCCGGATGGACCTGGACACGCCAGGAACCGGACTAACAGGCTTCCTCCGATCTGTCCTGAATCCGCCGTCACTGGGTGAGTACTAAAGTAATTATAGTGCTCGCATCACCCAAATCTCTTTCCTAGACCGCAACGGACGAACCCGGCAGCCGAACCATTCGATGAATGTACGCTACACCGGGTGAACTAGCGAATGTCACTCCGTCGATCCTACAAGGGACCTCTTAGGCGATAGACATATTCCATGAGCACTTATTGCCGCTAGCTCTTCATTAACTATGACAACAGAGGCACACTTTTGAAAGACATCTCCGTAACTTTGCGAACAAGAAACCAGAAATGCTTGGTAATAGAAAGCATATAATAATAATATATATAGCATCGTTCAATAATTCGAAAGTTTGTGTGACATTATTGGACTATGTCGGAACTGAGGGACGATGTCCCTGAACCGAACCAAAAATTTCTAAGTCCACCGACGCTATCAGTTTCTTATCCGGCATCGCAGCATTCTGGTCCGACGAAAGAAGCTGTAGAAGATCAAGTCAGAAGACATACACAACAGCATATGTTGTTCCGAAAGGGAAAGCTCGAAATCCTCCGAATCCCTTTCGGTATCCCGTCGGACCGGATGAAATTTTCGGACGTCCGTACCCGCTTTCGCGGAGCGTCCCGACCCAGCATCGTTGGATAAAAAATATGCGACAGATTCAGTTGATGCTGGGATGCTGCGATAAGCTGTGCTATTTAGGAAAGCACGTCCGTTCCCGAGGCCTGTGCAGTAGCGGTCTTATGATGCATTGCCGCCGGAAGCTCCGTGTACGTTGATTCCCGCACACTTCCCTATGAGAACGTCCAGAGTCTGCAGGCCTCGTGTCCCTGGCTACCGGATGGTGTGACCTGGTCGCCGATGATTCTCTGACTGGCGAAGCTGACTGGATATCCGAGGTCACGTAGCCAAGAGCGGTCGTGTGCGCTACCATGAGAATGAGGAAGCCTTATTGACAGTCTACTCCGGACTGCCTATATGTCGGAGCGTCCCGAGCGACGGACGTATGCTCCGAATGCGAAACATTTTGTACCACAACATCTGGGGCCAGATGTTGTTGTACGAGAGAGGGGCCTCTCTCGCTCGCCATCCGGATGGACCAGAACGAGCTATGAACCGGACTAAAAGGCTTCCTCCATTCTCCCTCTAATCCGCCGTCACTGGGTGTGCATTTGGTTGATTTATAGTGCTCGCATCACCCCAAAACTCCTTCTAGACCGCAACGGACGAACCCGGCTGCCGAACCATTCGATGAATGGATGCTACACCGGGCGAGCTAGCGGACGTCAAAGGCCGTCGAACCTACTAGGGTCCTCTTAGGCAATTGGCGTATTTACATGAGCACTTTTCCGCTAGCCCTTCATTAATTGTGACGACGGAGGCACACTGTTGGAAGACATCACAGATACATCACCCTAATCTTGATCGTCTGAAAATAGAAAATGATAAAGTAGAGTGACCCTGCAGGGAAAGGACCGGAGTGTCCAATTCCCCACTAACATACCGTGACATACGCTTCCTATGTTGTCATCGAAAACATACGATACAGAACAGGAGTTAATGCGAGTACACTGACCACATATAGAATGATTATAAAAGTCAGAGGAAGACTTCCTCTTTTTACAATTGATCAAAATCCTTTCAATGTGAAAAGAAAACAAAGTCCTGGTACTCGCACCAACCCCTGCCAATCAAAATACATAATAATAATATGATCCATTAATATAGAAAAAATAATTGAAATCAAAATATTTTGAAAAAATATTTTTTCAGAACAGCCCAAGTTTCTGAAAAGTAACATTGAGCCCCAATGGATCCCAAGCCTAAGTGTGGACAAAAATTTTAAAAATATTTTAAACAATTTATTCAACACTTACGAACAATAATAATGTATCTAGTTATGATTAAAATAACATCAAGATATTATTTTCAAGAAATCCCCCCCCTCACACAGAGGGCTGTTGTAATTGTAAACAATGAGTGTAAAAACACTAAAATAAGACTCCAGGCACCCAGGCCCGGAATCAGTTACCAAAAATACACCATCTGATGCAAAACAGAGACTTCCAGGGAAGAAACTGCAGAACATCAGATGGTAGATGCAGAACACAACGCCTAACCACCCGTAGGTGAAGACGTAAACATGGGGAAAGAACAGAATTCATTCTGTTATTCAGCTAAAACTCCCAAGAAATTTTAGTAATAATAATTACAGAAACTATGCCAAAAGCATGGGAGAATAGCAAGAGGGGACTTAAAGGAAAGGGAGAGAGGAAAACACTAAAAAATCAGTGTAACTAAATAACCAGAATGACAACAAAATGGCTGCTGCCTCGAAAGTTAAAAAATTTATAGTAATTTATATATTTTTTATACTTACCAATGACCCAGACTTAGCTGGTGCTAACTCTAACAAAACCAGGGCCAAACACAAATTTTGCCCCCCAATCCCCAAAATTTGCATCCAAAACAAAAAGAAATCATGTCCTAAAGGACCTCCATACTACGCCTCTACTGCGCATGCGCAGTGACGCAGACGTCCCGAAATTGGCGCCAATTATCATTCTTACTGGCAGTGCCTGGTCAGCGCTATGTACTCAGCGGGGAGGCAAGAGTTCCCAACTCCAGGGAGGGCCATCCCCGTCTGGGTCATTGGTAAGTATAAAAAATATATAAATTACTATAAATTTTTTAACATTTTTATACTGTACCAATGACCCAGACTTAGCTGAATAGTAAACAGGCTGGAGGGCCTAGGACATAGAGGAAAATCCAATAAGCTCAACTATATAGTAAAGAGGTAACCCCTTAAGGAGAAAAGGAGTATTAGGCTTTACACGTATCTTTCTTATTTAATATTAAATTAGAAAGATACACTACCCTTAATAATTGAGCACAATAACATTCATGTTCTCTATTAACATCCAGTATAACCCTTATACTAATTATTTTTAAAGCAAGCCAATAAATAAAGTAGTCCAGAGAATTGAGTCTCTTTATAGTCATTTAAAAGTGTCCGAGTATTGTATATTAAAGCCCGTTTGACACTTGACATATACAAATGCTTCACACCGAGCTACACTTTAAAAATAAGACATGAATGAATTTAAACATTAATATTACACTTTAAAACCATCCCGGAAGCGACTCAGAAATACTGACTTGGAGGAGGCATTCCCTTGCTTTTCACTATAATGCAGGTGACCTAAGGGAACACCTGCCCCCCCCCCCCCCCCCCCCCCTTCCCCTTGCCCTGGGTCAAATAGCCCAGAGCGAAGAGGGCAGCCGGACGGAGTCACTGCCGGAACAGAAAGCCTGCATAACTATAGTTGCAACTGTTTAGTGGACGACATTCTGAGCAACAGATAACGGACCTAAACAATGCAGGTCTCCAGAAATGGACTCAATATTTCTGAGATAAAAATTCGTAAATGTGGATGGCTGAGACCAATAAGCAGCCTTCATTAAATCTGTAATAGCAACACTATTAGCATAAGCCCAGGAAGTAGAAAGAGCTCTTACTTCATGAGCAGAAATCTTAAGCACAGACTGCTGAGAAGAAGATAAATCTTCATAAGCAGTACGGATAGTTAACTGAATCCATCTAGCAATAGAATGGACTGAAATGTCCTTTCTATTAGGCATCAAAGACAGAAAGAAACGTTTCCGTCCCTTTCTGATAAACTGAGATCTCTGTTTATAGATATGTAGTGCTCTAACAGGACAGCGTAAAGGCCTACGCCCGTCTGAAGATGGAAGAGCCTTAATAACAATAGGTTCCGGATATTTATTAGGAGCCTGATTCTCAGCTAAAAAACCCACATTAGTAGTGAAGGTGATAGTGTTCCCAACACTACGATAATGAGAATCATCCACCGATAGTGCATGAAGCTCACTGACTCTTCTAGCAGAAGGGAAAGCTAAGAGAAAAGCTGTCTTATAAGATAAGAATTTGAAATCTACTGTCCCAAGAGGTTCAAATGGCTTTTCCTTCAATTTAAGGAGAACCCAAGCTAAATTCCACTTAGGAATTAATCTAAGAGTTCTGGGTCTATTTATCGAAAAGTTTCTAACCAACTTCGATAAAGAGACATTAGATCCAATTTGTAAACTATCATGATGTGCATAGGTATCAGATAACATAGATCTATAACCCTTTATAGTAACAGGCTGCAGTTTGATTTCGTCAAACAAGTATACTAGAAAGTTTGCAATGTCTGGTATAGAGGGATCGAATATATCTACAGAATGATCCCTACACCAACGACGAAAAACCTTCCACTTAGCCGCATAGTTTAGCGAAGAGGAGGTCCTCCTACAGTTAGAAATCGCGTCCACTGCTCGTCCTGTAAAGTGCTTGCCATGCAAGAAGGACCGCACAACGGAAAAACGTGAAGGTTGAGACCTTGCGGGTTGTGATGGAGTTGGCGCGATTTCCCCTGCGAAAGAAGATCCTCCCGTGGAGGAAGCTTCCGCGGTAGGTCCCACAACAGACACCTGAGTTGATTTATCCACGGTCTCTGTGGCGACAGAGATGCTACCAACAGAATCTTGCATTGAGATTGTTTTATCTTTAGCAATACTTGTTGAATTAACGGCGCTGGAGGATACGCATATCCTATCATTCCGTCCCAAGGGATCGACATAGCGTCTACTGCAAATGCTCTTGGATCCGGACACGGAGACACATACGTCTGCAACTGATTGTTGAGATGTGTCGCAAATAAGTCTATCATTGGCCGTTCCCATTGGTAGCAAATCTGACTGAATACTTGTTTGTTGAGAGTCCACGCCGACGGCAACAAGCGACCCTTTCGTGAAAGGGAGTCTGCTAGCACATTCAGACGACCCAGTATGTGACGGACCGAAAGAAGAACGTGATGTTCTAATGCAAACAGAAGGATTCTTTCCGTTAGATTGAACAACGGAACTGAATGAGTGCCTCCCTGATTCTGTATATACGCCACTACTGTCGTATTGTCGGATAGGATTTGGACATGAGCATCATGAATAATGTCCATCCAGTGACGTAACGCAAGCCAAATTGACATCATTTCCTTGATGTTTATGTGCTTGCACAGGAATTGCGGATCCCAAAGACCCTGGCATCTCGAATCCGTTGGGATTAACGATGCACCCCAACCTGTTTGACTGGCATCCGTCATAACGGTAGAACTCAGATCCGGCAACTGCAGTGGAACTCCTTGAGTTAACCACTGAATGTTTGCCCAAGTCTGAATCTCTTGTTTCACTTGATCTGACAAGAGAACGTCTACATCGAGCGAATGAATTTTCACACTCCAATTCTGAGTCAGGAAAATTTGAAGAGGACGTGTGCGTAACCGCCCCATCGGAATGAGATCCGCGGCGGCTCCGCACAGACCTATCAGTCTCATAAATTCTCTCGCCGTGACTTTGTCTGCGTGCAGACAATAGCGAGCGTAACAACTGACTAATTTCGCTCTGGTTAACGGCAGACGAACGAGATTGTTGTGCGTCTCGAAGCTCATTCCCAGATGAGTGAATGACTTGGACGGCACCAGATCCGACTTCTCCTCGTTTACTATAAAACCGAGACGTCGGAGCAATAGAAGCAGATTCTGAACATCGTTCTGAAGCATTAACTCGTTGCCGTACCTCTGAAGAATGTCGTCCAGGTAGGCCGACGTTACCGCAGACGAATGAGCTCGGAAGTAGATCATTACCGAGTTCATTACCCGAGTGAAAGCCCAGGGTGCAAGATTCAATCCGAAGCACATCGCCCGGAATTGATACACCACTCCTAGGACTGCGAAGCGTAGATACTTTCGGAATGTCGGATGTACCATGACGTGAAAGTACGCATCTTTGAGATCTATGCTCGTTGCATAATCGTTCACCCGAATACTCGCTCTGACCGATCGAATCGTCTCCATATAAACTTCGGAGCGACGATCAGCTTGTTTATCCAGCTCAAATCTATGACTGGACGGAACGAGCCGTCTGGTTTCGGAACCAGAAACAGATGGCTGTAGAATCCCGGAGATTCCTGGTTTTCTACGACCTCTACCGCATTCTTCATTAAAAGAGACTGCACCTCTGATAACAGAGCGTCTCTTTTCTGTGGATTTGACGGAAGATGAGTCCACTTTGGACTTCGAGTTAATGGAGGCTTTCGTTTGAAGGATATCTTTAGACCTTCCGAAGTCACTCCTCTCACCCAAGGGTCGTCCGTAATCGACGCCCACTCTTATGAAAAGCTCGACAACCTTCCGCCAACCGGAACGCGATAGAGGTTTAAGCCATCACCTCCTGGACCTGCGAGGCCTGCGGTAGGAGAAACCACGTCTTCCACGACCCGCACCTCTCCTCGTCGACCTCGGGGCGTCCGACCGATTGTCCCGGCCTGAAGGACGTCCCGAACGAGAGTCGCTATCCTGACGGTCTCTCAAATAAGACCAAGAGGACGCACCGGAACCTCTATAGGAACCACTCTTGGGCGCATTAGACCCAGAAGTGCCTGTCTTATTCGTGTCTGCTGTATCCGACTTCTTAGGAGCAGATCTGAACAACAGAGAATCATTAGCTTCCTTTTTAATTTTATCATAAATAGCGGAAAGCTTGCCGTCAAAGAGAAGTTCTCCTGAGACCGAAGCGACTCTAAGAGAGTTCTTCACCTTAGAATCCACTAGTGTGGATGTAGCTAGGGCTGCGTCACGTCTAACCAACTCCAGATTTGCCACTGAAAGGGCGGAGTTACACGTGGAATAAGCTACTGCCCTTGAAAGAAGTCTTAAAGAGGATTGTATATCCTGAAACTCTTTCCCTTGAAGGCGCAGTGATAACGCCTTAGTAAGGTGATCTGCGTAAGATAAGGCATCTAAATTGGCTCTGTTAGACGCAATAGCTGTTTCCAACACCGCGGTTGGAATAGAAGCTGACGACGGTAATGATAGCTCTAAGTCTTCCGCCTCGTCGTCCATACGCAGAGGAACTCTCGGTATACCCTGTCCTGCCGTATCGAATTTATTCCTTGCATTACTGAAAGGCAGGTTGAGAGTATTGGCGGACAAGAAACCTGCTTTCCCCGTCCTGGAAGCAAGTTTAAATATAGCGTCGTTCAATAATTCAAATGTTCTTGCAACATTATTGGACTGCGACGGAAACTCGGGAGCGATGTCCCTGAACCGCTCAAAAAATTCAGAGTCCAATGACGCTATAATTCTCTTGTCCGGAAGCGCAGCAGTCTGGCCCGACGGAACAACTTGAGGGAGAAAGTGCCGGATGAAGTCCACGGCAGCTTTATGTTGTTCCGAAAGGGATAGCTCCAAGTCATCCGTATCCCTTTCACCATCCGGTCGGACCTCATGATGTTCCCGGTCGTCTGCCCCCGATGCTTCGGCGGAGCGTACCGACCCAGCGCCGTCGGATAATTCTCGATCCGACACCGTTTCTGTCGGCTGCTGGGATGCTGCGATAAGCTGTGCTATCTGCACAAGAATGTCCGGCGTCGAGACCTGCGGAGGCGCAGTCTTTCGCTGCTTCGCCGAGGGCAGCTCCGCATCAGATGGCTCCCGCATACTTTTCCTATGCGAACGTCCAGAGTCCATCGGTCTCGAATCCCTGGCTGCTGGATGGTGTGACCTGGTCGCCGAAGAATCCTTCATCGGCGAAGCTGGTAATATATCGGCGGTCACGCAGCCAAGGTGCGGTCGTGTGCGCTGACGAGAAAAGGAAGCCTTAACAGTCTCTGCGGACTGCTTATACAACGGAGCGTCCCGAGCGACGGACGTATGCTCCGCTAAAGACACATTTTGTACCACAACATCTTGTCCCAGATGTTGTTGTACGAGAGAGGGCCATCTCTCGCTCGTGGCCCGGCTGGACCTGGACGAGCTAGGAACCGGACTCAAAGGCTTCCTCCATTCTCGCTTACTATCCGCCGTCACTGGGTGTGCATCTATTATGTTCATAGTGCTCGCATCACCCAAAATTTCCTCTTGGACCGCATCGGACGAACCCGGCTGCCGAACCATTCGGTGAATGGACGCTACACCGGGCGAGCTAGCGGACGACATTTGTCTAATCTCCATGAGCACTTTTGCCGCTAGCTCTGAATTCATTTGTGACGACGGACGCACACTTGAAGAAGATAACATGGAAACATCACCCTGTTCTGGTTCCTCTGAAATAGAAACTGAGAGAGTAGAGTGACCTTGCGGAGAAAGAGCCGGAATCGCTCTTTCTCCAGAAACAACATATCGTGACACACGTTTCCAATGTTTCTCATCCCAATGTTCACATATAGGACAGGGATTAATGCGAGAACACTGACTACAATTAATACAATGATCATGAAAGTCAGAGGAAGATTTCTTCCTATTACAATTTGAACAACGTCCCTTCATTGTGAAAGAACAACAATAAGTCCTAGTTACTCGCAAAAACCCCTGACACAAAGATACATAATAACATGATCCATTAATAAATGAAAAAACAATTGCAAAACAAAATAATTTTGAAAAAATATTTTTTCAGCGAAGCCCAAGTTGCTGAAAAGTAACGTTGAGCCCCTATGGATCCGATGGCAAAGTGTGGTCAAAAATTTTAAATTTATATTAAATAATTAATGAGACACTTTCGGATAATATAAATGTATCTTATAGTGAGATAAACTACAGCAAAGGCAAACAGCCCCCCTCAAAAAAGGCTGTTGCCAATGAAAACAAACAGTGTAAAAACACCAGAAAACATGACTCCAGGCACTGAAAAAACTGGCCCGGAATCAGTCATCAATTACACTCTATCTGATGCAAAACAGAGACTCCCAGGGGAGAATCTGTAGAACATCAGATGGAAGATGCAGAACACAAACGTTATACACCCATGGGTGAAAACGTAACTCTGGGGAAAATAACAGAAAACATTCTGTAACCAAGCAACTCTCCCAGGAAATTTTAGAAATGAAATTTCTCAAAAATATGCCAAAAGCATGGGAGAATTGCAAGGGGGGACTTTAGAAGGCTAGGGGAGAGGAAACACTGAATAAGCAGTGCAACAATTAGCAAGAATGACAACAAGAGGCCCATGCCTCGAAAATAGGCAACTTAACATAATTTCATTAAAAAATTTTAAGTACAGCCCTGATTATTTTTTGTCACTTCTTTTTCCTCTCCTCCTTCTATCCTCCTTAGAATCACATTTTCTCCAAAAATTACGTGTCTGGCATCCTTTAAACTGAGATTTACAAGCACAAAGATCAGTGAGATGTTGACTGATGAAGGGCCAAGCAGAGAATGATAATTGGTGCCAATTTCGGGACGTCTGCGTCACTGCGCAGTAGAGGCGTAGTATGGAGGTCCTTTAGGACATGATTTCTTTTTGTTTTGGATGCAAATTTTGGGGATTGGGGGGCAAAATTTGTGTTTGGCCCTGGTTTTGTTAGAGTTAGCACCAGCTAAGTCTGGGTCATTGGTACAGTATAAAAATATAGGTAACTTAACATAATTTCATTAAAAAATTTTAAGTTACAGCCCTGATAACATTCTGTCACACATTTTTCCTCTCCTCCTTCTCTATCCTCCTTAGAATCACCATTTCACTAATATTTATGTGTCTGGCATCATTTAAACTGAGATTTACAAGCACAAAGATCAGTCAGATGTTAACTGATGAAGGGCCAAACTTAGAATAATTAATGGCGCCAATTTCGAAACGTCCTTGACACTGCGCATGCGCAGTAGAGGTGAAGTGTGGAGGGCCATTCAGGACATGTTTTCTTTGGTTTTAGATGCAAATTTTGGGGATTGGGGGGCATAATTTGTGTTTGGCCCTATATTTTAAGAGTTAGCACCAGCTATGTCTGGGTCATTGGTACAGTATAAAAATATGACAATGGATGCAGAGGTGTGGTTCTCTTCATAAAATGTGAATTAACATACAGGATACAAGACGATTATCTGTATTTATTTCACATGTATTTGAAGCTCTGTTTGTTGGAACTGAAATCAATAACAGTTCCAAACTTGTAAGAGTAATTTATAGACCAAATACTCAGCCCAAAGCAGATATTAATAATTTCCTGATGAAGATGAATGAAATAACAGATATACTAAATAACGTGAACAAAAAGGCTTATATTATGGGAGACCTAAATCCAGATTTATTGAAGACATCTAATCACTCTAAAGCTGATTAGATCTAATGTTTAGTGAGGGATTTTTACCCCAGATTACTAAACCTACAAGAGTCACCAATCATTCAGCAACCCTCATTGATCACATTTTCTCTGATATTAGAAATGTTCCCTCGATTTCAGGAATTATAATGACTGACGTATCTGATCACTTTGGAATATTTCATGCGGAACTACCCCCATCCAAACCATATCAAAATAACTCTGTTATGACAAAAAAGATTAATTCCCAAAGCATTGCGGAGTTCAAATCACATCTGTCTGAAAGAGATTTTTCTTCGTTTATGGAGACTGAATGCTCAAACAAAGCTTATGACTGTTTTGGAGACAAATACCTTAAAGTTTACAAAAACTGTCCACCAGATTTCTTGTATCGTCAAACAATAAAACAAAGCTCTACCACACAAAATTGAAAGTCCCAACCATAGAAAATATTTTCAAATATAAACAATACTGTAATGTATTCGATAAAGGCAAGTGGGCATATAAAGATTTGTACTACGACAATGTGTTTTCTGAAAATAGAAACAATGTGCGAAAAACGTGGCAAATAATAAATAGGCAATCAACAAGACTTATCCTAATGAAAAATTGCCCATTAACTCAATAATTTCTTTGCTGAAATAGGACACCAAAAGAGAACACAACAATACCCAAGACTCAAAAAACTTTCTCTGAATATTTTAATAAAGATTTCCCGATCACTTTTTATAGAACACCAACTACACCCCCAGAAGTAATCTGTACTGTCAAATCAATGGTTGCCAATACAACTAAGAACTGAGATATTATTACTTCAAGTCTGCTCAAAAAGACAACTGACACCATAGCCTTTCTTGCTCACATACTAAACAATTTGTTCCTGTGAGGTGAAGCCCCCAAAAGAATCAAAATAGTGAAAGTTGTTCCAATAAAAAAGCAGGAGACAAACATACTTTTACTAATTATAGACCAATTAGCTTACTGCCCATTTTTTCTAAAGTCTCAGAAAAATGAATGTCAGTTAGACTTACAAATTTTCTAGATACTTCAGTGTTTTATACTGCCAGCATTCCATAAGGCAGCTTCTAAATAATATAGTGCTGGGAAATATTAATCAAAATAAAGTTTAAACAATGGCATTATTTTGGACCTATTAAAAGCTTTCGACACTCTAAATCACAAAATTTTACTGCAAAATCTTAATAATTACAGCATCAGGGGGGACATTTAATAGCTGGTTAATGCTATCTAACAGATAGAGTACAGTATGTTCAGTACTGGGACCACTCATCCTTGTTAGTCCCACTTACAATTGGGGTTCCACAAGGTTTGATACTTGGCCCCTTACTGTTTTTGATATACATCAATGATATCCAAAACTCAGCTTCATTAAATGTCCTGTCATTTGCTGATGATACAACTGCGTATGCTTCAGCTTCAAACACTGAACTCCTTGGCGGTCATTTTAACAGAGAATTACCAAATATTTTCAAGTGGTGTTGTGCAAATTGCCTGATAATAAATGCGAGTAAAACCAAGTACACAGTTATTAACCAAAGCTGTAAAACCAGAGGAACACACCCACAAATAAGTATTAACAATGAAATAGTTACAAAAACTTGGACATGGTGAACAAAAACAATCCCTAAAATTTCTTGGAGTATTCATAGATGACAGTCTGTCGTACAGAATCCATGTATCTAAAATGCGTTGTGTAAAATATCATATGCAAATTTTATTCTCAAAAAATTAAAAAGAATACTTTGCCACAAAGTGTTAAAAACTCTCTATTACACCCTAATCCAAAGTCATTTATTATATGGAATACTTTTCTGGGGAACTCAAGAGCTGCTGCCAAAGTTCTTAATTTGCAGAAACATATGATTAGAGTCTGGAAACCTCATCCAATGTTTGCTTTCTCTCATGGGCACATGTTGTTGGTTTATAATCACTAAATGATCTGTTGTTTTTATATTGAATGGTGGCTTGAGTGAAAAATAAAATACGAAATTCTGGAGGGAGAGTGTGTTTCTTTTCTGACACCAGTTATTAGACCTGCTTTTATCTTTTGTATCAAATTCTCCACTACTCAGTACATGCACCCTGGAATGGCATTGCAAGTGTTCTTCAATAAGAAGTTTAATGGGGATGACAGGTAGGCAGCCAATGTGGCTATGTCATCCCCAACAGTATATATTCTATATTAAAAAAAATAAAAAAAGTAATTCATTACTGACAAACCTGTTGAAACTGTGTATATTGCTTTTTTCAATGTGATAATGAAACTGAATGATTTACTGTGTATATTCTGTTTTTGAATGTCTACTGTTGAATAAATAACAGAAACCACAACCATGCTCATGTAAACAAAAACAAATTCACATGTATATAGGCTGCTGCTCGGTAAAATCGAGAAAAAATAATAGCGACTCTTAATAATCTGATGATCAAGGTATAAATAAAATATACCCATAGTAGCTTGGTGTACCAAATGTTCCTCACTCGTGGTGAACATTTTGTACACCAAGCTGCTATGAGTATATTCTATATTTACCCAACTAGAAAAGCAGACAACACACACAAAACAATTCTTGAAAAACTAAAAGTTTTCTTTTTGCCTCAAAAACATAGAGGTGTTGACATTTCATTGGAATGTGCTCATGTGCTATGTTTTTGAGACAAAAAAAAAGAAAAAAAAAAGTTTTTGAATGGTTATTTTTGTGAATAGTGTTGGCCATTACATTAGGTAAATGGTTGGTTAATCCTTCACTTAATGAATCGGCTGAATTCACCTGCGTAATTTACAAATTGAGTAGTTGAAAAAAAATTAAACAAATCTATATCATGTGACCCCCCCTCAATGAAATGAGCACATTCCAATGAGGAGTCGGATGATATGGTTTTCTAGAAATCTTTTGAAAAATTTGAAAAAAAATAATTAAAATAATAACTTTTTATATCATGTGAATCAAGGACCAGCCTGGGGGTAATTTTAGGGAGACTTCAAGTCTCCCTCCAGAGAAAATAGGGAGACTGCAGAGTCATGTAGGGAGACTTCATAGGCAAGTGGGGAAAATTAAAAATATTCATGTAACACCCCCGCTGCCCCTTCATATTTTCAATTTGTGGTCCTCCATTAACGTCCAAACAATCCAGGTCCAGTTGTCTGATGATGCATCTGTGCCAGGTTAAAAAATCACAAAGTAATTATTGACTGAAAATCCCCCACTGCTACCCTCTCCTTCATGCCCCCTCCCCTCTTCTTCCTGCCAATCCCCCAGCACCCTCCTGTCGTTGCCTTTCACCAAAGTCTACTAAGCTAATAATTTCCTAAGTCTGAAAGTGTGAACAGGACCCGATGTAAGAAGGTTGCTTGGGCGGTACTTTGTTAGTTAATAAACAAAATACATTCTGGGGTTGAGTATTTTGTAAAAGAAATGTCATTCCGCATCATTTTTATGGCATTCCGCATCATTTTTATGGCATTCCGGTGTCATTCCGGATCATTCCGGTGTTTAGGAGGACCCTTTTTCAAGATCGTCCACATGCACACTTGTGTCCTGTACAAAGCTTTTCTTGTCATCACTAAAGCTTTTTTTCATGTGTTTCAATTCCATTCGTGTTTTGCTGGGAATAGACAGCCCAACCGTTAACAGTCGTCAGCAAAATGAAATGAAAATACTGTGTTATAAAATACGTCCGTTGTGTGTACATTTTCGGCATCCTAAGCGACGTAACCTACTTTCAAACTGGGTTATTTTGTTGAGTCGCGTAAGTCACCTATTTTTGTTTCGACACTTGAAGCTCCGACTGAAACGCAACAAAATAGAAATAAAAAAATCTGCCAAAAGTGACAATGGACAATTGATTGTCGTGTGATTTCAAATAAATGGATGTTTATTTAACGAATTAAAATGCCCATTTATCACACTCGAGCACATTTGATTTTTGAAAATAATCGTTTTCATGTAAAACCTCGTGAGTTGCATCACTCAGTTCAGCCTTTACTTATTTTGGCCAATTTTTAGAGGGCGACTTGTAATCGCCCTGACTATTTTTCTAGGCGATTTTGGGCTTAGAAGGGTGATATAATCGCCCTAGTCGCCCTCAGGGCTGGTCCCTGATGTGAATTAGGTAAATGGTTAACCCTTTATCCAACGTAATGGCCAAAACCGGCCAGCACCATTCTCAGGGATCGTCAATTAATTTTCTTTATTTTTCGTCTCAAAAACATAGGTTATGACCCCTCATCTGACTCGTTCCAATGAGGGGTCATAACCTATGTTTTGGAGACAAAAAATGAAAGAAATTAGTTTTTCAAGAAATGTTTTTGCAAGTGTCATCTGCTTTTCATGTTATGTAAAGGGTTAATGAAAATCGTTAATGAGAAATTTTCTAAAATTTCAAGTGCCAACAAATATTTGGAGGTTATTACTTGGTCAGTTTAATATCAGCCCTGATATCAGCCTGAGGTAACTTTATATCAGTCTGAGGCTGATATGAAACTAACCAAGTAATAACCTCTTTATTTATTAAACCAAAACAAATAACTACAACATGTTCACAGATCTGTTACAGTTTTCTGACAGTGTTATTGTTTCTCATTCTTTTCACAAAGTATGAAGTTCTTAGTTTCCTCTCCTCCCAGTTCAGCTATCCGAACGTCTTGGCTTCCCCACTGGGGAAGCCTAGACATTCAGATAGCTGAACTATTTCTTCTCCACTTTGACAAATCTCCGCTTATGACTCTAAATCTTAATTTGCATTGAATTTTCAGTACAACTCTTCTTTCTTCTCTTCATCATCTAATACAGTGGAGCCCACTTAATTGGATATCTCTTAATTGTATATCCCTGTTAATTGAATATAATTTTCAAACACAAAACCATTTACCCTACCTTCAGTACAAATTTGATCTGTTAATTGCATATGGGTTGTAGAGTAAACTCCTGTTAATTGTATATAAATTTTTATAATGTCGAAAAAATGACTGTGACATGCACCAAATTCCCCTTATTTATCAACCTTTTTGGCCTCACTTCATCCAATACAGGCATTTATTCTATTATATCTTATTTGACAGAGCTTTATGAGCCCTGTCAAACAAGATATAATAGAATAAATGCTCAGTTTACCTCCAGAACACAGGAAACTGACCAAATCCCTGTTAATTGTATACTCCTGTTAATTGAATAATTTTCACTGGCAAAATGGATATTCAATTAAGAGGATTCTACTGTACTTACTAACTGCCATCATTAATTCCTCATCATACAAACGATCAGCTTCAAATTATTCCATTATGCCTGGTAATGCCAACTGTCCTGATTGTATCCAACGAATAATTGTGAATGATGTTGATAGAAACAAATTAGTTGCACCAGGTAACACATCAAGGGGGACAACTCTAGCATGGTTCCTATCAGCTGAGATCATCATCCTATCAGCCATGTTTGAAGTCATATCAGCTTGATAATGGGCAATTGTGTGTAAGAAAATCATATCTAATAAATAAAATCTGTATACTGTGTTACTTACTGTCCACAAGCCATGTGGTGTTGATTTTCTAAACCCATGCCAAGAACCAAAGTACAGTATGACTGACCAAGTAGCTTCTGAGCGACTTCTAGTCTGGCACAAGCATCGGCATATGCTTTCTTTTCAGCTAAACTAGGTTCTCTGAAATATAATTTTTTGAATATTTCAACTGGACTTGTGGTGGTAGATACAAGAAAGCTTCGAAATGGAAGCCATTTTAGTGGCTTTGGTGAGGAACATTCAATTTTTTGTAATGACCTGACAAAATGTAAGATCTGGGTGAAAATAAAAACTTCCACACAATTGATAGGCCCGTGCCCACTGGAACATCCTTAAATATATGATTTTTTTAAATATCTTCCATACAATGTGTGGTTCATGATAACCCAGATGTTAAACACAACAGTATCTTATCATGGTGATGTCAAATTAGTGATGTACCAATCATTGGCATCGGTATCGGTTCAACACTCATGTCAAATCATCGACAATGCCAATGGTCCCCCCCACCCCCTGAACAAATGGCTAGTTAATTTAATTATTGCAAGTGTATTTACATATTAAACAAACTTTCTTTGAAATGGCCAAAAATATGATAAAATGAAAGTGTCAATGACACTGCAGCTCAACTTGTTTAAGACATGTACATGTATAGTATGTGACATAGCAATGACAAACATCTAGGTTATGACCTGATAACAAAGGTACATGTAAAGTATTGTAATGGTCTGTACATAAATGCTGACCGTAGCCTGTAACAAATATATAGGTAAAGTATTGTAAAGGTGGGGTGACAGTTAGATGCTAAACTAGAAAAAAAATCTATGAGTCCCAGAGTGGGTCTGACTGAACCCCAAAATATTTGTTCTCATAGCACAGTGAGAACAATGGCACCCAAAAACACTCGTTCCTGTCACAAGGTGATAACAAAGGTACCCCAAGAAAAAGTTTTGTGAAGTTCGGTTCATAAATACAGCCTTTGGCCCAAGCCATATTGACATGTGCACTTAATGTGTGTAAGTAGCACTGAACAAATCAAAGTTCATCTAATTCGCATAATTTCTGCTCGAGAAGAAAAACCCATATTATATGTGATGTATTCCATGTTACTAAACATGCCTACAAAAATGTATTCAAATCAGAACTTTCATATAGAAGTTCTGGACAAAAAAACAGATTGCAGTAATTTTGGTACAAAATTACTGCCGGTAGCCATCTTGAATTTTGGACCACACCCAAAAACACTCATTCTCATCCCAAGGTGATAACAAAGGTACCCAAGAAGTTTCGTGAAGATCGGTTCATAAATACAGCCTTCAGCCCTAGCCATATTGACATGTGCACTTACTGTGTGTAAGTAGCACTGAAATAATCAAAGTTCATCTAATTTGCATAATGTCTGCACGAGAAAAAACCTGTATTATATGTGATGTATTCCATGTTACTAAACATTCATAAAAAAAAACCCTGATTGCACTAATTTTGGTACAAAATGGCTGCTGGCCGCCATCTTGAATTTTGGACTGCACCCCCAAAACACTCATTCTCATCACACGTTTATAACAAAGGTACCCAAGAAGTTTTGTAAAGACCTGCCACGCCCACCCGAAAGTACTACATACCCGGTCACCCAGGCCGTCATAACTCGACCGACGCACATACACTATGCGTTGTACCATACGTAGTAACGTTGCATGGCACCAGTCTACCACAATGACTCCCCCTTACACACAGGGGCCCACCACCTATATTGAACAAAACAACCAACCATAACAAACCCCCCCCCCCCCCCCATACCGCATATGCCGATCCGACCGGATCGAGACACCGGATTTTACGAAATCCCACCACCTTTACACCATCCGGGGCCTAAGCCATCAGGCGGAGCTACCACCGTTTCTCTGCTCATGGGAGAGTTCACCAGGACACCTTCCGTCTCGCACCACCCATAGATGACCACACCCAAAACCTGGGAGCGAATCTGGTTGCTACTGTCCCTTCATTATCAATACATGATAAGGATACATGAATAATAGCAATCAAATTAATTTCAAAACAATTATAAAAAAAATTTCAAAACTTTTTTTTGAAAATGGCTAAGTTCCTAAGGGAACATCATTAGCCCAAGGGCATCCCGATAGAGCCTTAGAATGGACAAAATCAAAATTTTTTGAACTACACTACCAGAATCATAATCAATGTAGCATTGCCAAATGTAAACAACGTCAGAAGAAAAAAATGTAAACAAGACAACAGGCACATTAAAAAGGCCCAGTCAGTAACCGATTTAAATGCTACCAGATGCAAAGCTAGATCTTCATACAAAGAAAAAACAATACATCAGATAGAAGATGCAAGACCAAAATGACACAACACCCCTAGGGTGAGGACGTAACCATGGGGATAAACAGAATAAACATTCTGTGATACAGGTTAAATTCCCAAGAAATTTAATTAAAAAATTTCAATAAAAAAAACAGTCAAAAAGCTTAGGAGTTTAACAGGAAAGGTTCATGGAAGAATAGGGAAGAGGAACACTTAACAAACAGTAGGTTAATCAATAGCAAGAATGATGATGCCAGGCGCATGTCCTAAAAATGGGAAACGTGAAATAATTTTTATGATAATTATAAAGTTACAGCCTTGAACGTTTGAAACCACTGTTGTTCACTTCCATCATCCATTTGTAGCCTTGAATCCACCAATTCTTTCATTGATTTGTATCTGGCATCCACAAAAAGGAGATTTAAAGCACAGATGTTAGATCATTGTTTACTGACTTAGGGCCAAACAAAGAATGATGCTTTGCGCCAATTTTGGTACCTTCCTGGTTATCGCACATGCGCAGTTAACAAATGTATGGAGGACCAGATAGGACTTGAATTTTTCGGTTTTGTATGCAAATTTTGGGGATTGGGGGTTCAAAATTTGTGTTTGGCCCTGAATTATATTGAGTTTGCACTAGCCATTGGTTGTAGTATAAATATATTCGCATGTGCACACATATCCTTTTTGATATGCAAGTGGGTTCATAGATCAATGCGATGAATGTGGTTTTATGTTTCATCTTTTGACAAATAACCAGTAATATACTATTCAAAAATAGGAGATATCCAAACTGATGCTGATATTTTTTGGAAAATGGTATTGGATACGTGTTATTGTGCACATCAACATGTTACCAAGTTTAGTGTAGATCATAAATGTTACCAGCCCACGAAAACTTTGTGCATGTTTTTCGCATGAGTGTCTCATTAATCTCTGTGGGTACGTCTTGAAATTTTCATTTGTACTGGATGGGCTGTTTTTGGAGGTCTCATCATTCTTTTCTTTGTATAAACTCATTCATCAATAGTTTCTGGTCAAAACGTTACTTTTGAGATATGCAAAGACTGACACGTGACAATGTTTATGTGCCATTGGCATGTTGGAAGCTGGCAACAGACAGACTGCAGCGGCTAAAATTCTCAATGTTACTCAGGTTGTGGTCACGCTATCGTCAGACAGACGTTGGTCAGGTCGTCCAAGGGCGACAACTGCTAACCAGGATCATTTCATCCGAACAATAGCATTAAGTAACCGCCATCAAAGTGCCTCAGAAATTGTACAGCAGCTGCACCGAGTGACAGATGTGCAAGTCAGTGGTCAGACTATCCGACACAGCTGGAATTTGTATGCCCGCGACCTCGAATAATTCCACGTTTGACTGAATGTCACATCGCAGCAAGGGGAAATTGGTGTGGAGAATGACAGCGCTGGGACAATCTTTTATGGAGCAATGACATGTTTTCCTATGAACGAAGGTTCATTCTTGACTTCCATGACAAGTGAAACAGAATGTGGCGGTGGCGGAATGAATGATACCATGACGTAACCATTAGGCAGCACAATCATTTTGGTGGTGGATCGATTATGGTGTAGGAACGCAGAACCATGACAAGTAGAACAGCATTCCATGTCATCCAAGGGCATGTCACATGACAGTACTACAATGACAACATGTTAGCAGCTCATGTGGTGCTATTTGCGTGACATCACAGCCATTGATCCATTTTCCAAGATGACAATGCAAGAGCACACAGGGCCCATGTCGCAGCAGAGTTCCTCCAGGAGCAGAACATCACTACACTGCCTTGGCGAGCACTAAGTCCAGACCTTTCACCAATCGAGCACATCTGGGATATGCTTGGCAGGCGCCTACGACAATGCCAACAGCACCCTACCAATGTCCAGGATTTCGCCGCTGCACTGAAGGAAGAATTGAATAACATCAGTCAAGCTGATATTGGACATTTGGTGAGGAGTATGCCACGTCAGATCTCATGAACCAAGGAGGATTTACAAGGTATTGAGGTCTTAGACAGAATGTGTTAAATTCTCTGACTGACCGTCCATGTCTTCTACAGTTCACTGCGTGGAATGTGTTCTTGTCAGACACCCAACTATAGCTGAAATCATTCAACAGATGTCACAGTGCAATGCCTCAACTGCCTTTTGATGAAAATATAAATATATTTCTTCATATATCTCACTTTTATCAAATATCCCTACTTTTTTTGAATAGTGTATACTGACCCACTATTCACATTCAGAGGAGAGTAACTCAGTGCTAATCAATGCATTGTACACTATGGGGTCTCGGTGACACAGTAGGGAGAGGTGCAGGCTGCAAGCCAAGAGGTCCTCGGTTCAAATCCCACCTGCGGCAACCGCATTGTGTCCTTGGGCAAGACACTTCACCCCCATTGCCCATGTGGGGACACGGAGACGCTGTGTACTAAGGCGTACTGCATGTCAAGGGTGCACTTGTCTTCAACCAATGCTAACCCTGCTTGTGTGGAGTTAGTATGTTGGGGAGCTGAGAGTTGCTCGCCGTTGCTCGGTGGTTGTCTCTGGGTACTCCGGCTTCCTCTACCCGTAAAACTGTCATGGTCATGATTAGCCATTGTGCAGAAATATGTGACCTTAAACACCAATAAAGAAAGTAAAGAATTGTACACTATGGAAAATGGATACCAATTTCAAATTAAATTTGGATCACTGTGGAATGGCAAGTGCTAGTTCATATACAGTCTTTGATGTGTAAGTGTGAATGCTCACAATATCCCCATCTGTATTTTCTGAAGACAGGGACACTACTTCTTTTAAAATGTGGTGGTTGGCATAATTCCCCCACCCCACCCGGTTCTTCTGCCTCTGCCTTTTTGGTAGTTGGGAAGTAATTCATGCAATGTTGGACCAACTTAAAGATCAAGGGTACATCAATAAACACAGGGACATTTTTATCAATCTGCAATTCAGTAGCTGCATTATGATTCAACCATTTACTGAAGGCAAAGGACATAAGCATCCTGCACTACTCAAAATTATTATAATTCTTACCATATTTACCTCCAAAACATAGGTTTTGACCTTTATTGGAAGAAGCTTACACAAATGAGGAATCATAACTGTTATTCAGGTGGAAAGTTAAAAAATTTATAGTAATTTATATATTTTTTATACTTACCAATGACCCAGACATAGCTGGTGCTAACTCTTAAAATATAGGGCCAAACACAAATTTTGCCCCCCAATCCCCAAAATTTGCATCTAAAACTAAAGAAAACATGTCCTGAAAGGCCCTCCACACTTCGCCCCTACTGCGCATGCGCAGTGTCAAGGACGTTCCGAAATTGGCGCCATTAATCATTCTAATAACCAGTGCCTGGTAAGCGCTATGTACTCAGCGGGGAGGCAAGAGTTCCCAACTCCTGGGAGGGCCATCCCCGTCTGGGTCATTGGTAAGTATAAAAAATATATAAATTACTATAAATTTTTTAACATTTTTATACTGTACCAATGACCCAGACATAGCTGAATAGTAAAAAGGCTGGAGGGCCAAGGACATAAAGCAAAATGGAATACGCTCAATAAAATAAAATAGAGTCATCCCCTGTAGGGAAAAGAAGTAATAGGCCTTACATGTATCTTTCTTATTTATGATAAATTAGAAAGATACAACACCTTCCAAAATTGAGCTTCATACATCCATGTACTCTATTAATATCCAATATAATCCTTATACTAATAATTTTTAAAGTAAGCCAATAAATAAAGTAAGTCTAGAGAATAGAGACTCTTATACTCCTAAAAGTGTCTGAGGATTGCATAATCATGTCCATTGACATATGCAATATTCAAAAGCTATACTTTAAAAACTAAGACTTGAATGAATTTTAAAAACCTAAACTTCTCACTAAACAACCATCCCAATAACAGCTCAGAATTACTAACTCCGGAGGAGGTATCCCCTTGTTTTCATAGTAAAACAGGTGACCCAAGGGAACACCCTCCCCCCCCCCCCCCTTTTTCTTGCCCTGGGTCAAATAGCCCAGAGCGAAGAGGGCAGCCGAACGGAGACACTGCCGAAACAGACAGCCTACCTAGCTATAGTAGCAACTGTTAAGTGAATGACATTCTGAGCAGTAGATAATAGACCTAACAATAGAGGCCTCCAGAAATGGACTCGATATTTCTGAGATAAAATTCATGAATGTGGATGGCTGAGCGCAATGAGCGGCCTTCAAAAATCTATAATAGCGACACTATTAATGTAAGCCCAAGAAGTAGAAGAACTCTTACTTCATGAGCCGAAATCTTAAGCACAACTGCTAAGTCAATGATATACTATAAGCAGTACCGATAGTTAATAGAATCCATTAACAATAAAATGGAGCGTAACGTCCTTCTACTAGACATCAAAGACAGAAGAAGCTTACGCCCATAGTAATAAACAGAAATCTGTTTATAAATACATAAACTGTACCCGGAAAGAGTAAAGGCCTATGCCCATACGAAGGCGGAAGGACCTTAAAATAATAGGTTCCGGATAATAGGAGCCTAACTCTTATGCAACAATCCAACCTAAATAGTAACGGAAGTATTGATTCCGAAACTATGAAAGTGAAAATCATCCATCGATAGTGCATGAAACTCACTGACTCTACAGTAAAAGAGAAACCAACAGAATTACTGTCTAAAAGGTCAGAATTTGAAAACTACTGTTTCCAGAGGCTCAAATGATTACTTAGCTAAATAAGAACCGAAGTTAAAATCCGTATAGGAATTTAATCTAAAGATTCTAAGTCTATTTATCAAAAAGTTACTAACTGACTTAGATAAAGAGACAAAAGACTCAATTGTAAACTATCGTAGAGTGCATAGGTATGAGGTAACATAAACCTATAACCTAAATAATAACAAGCTGCAGTAGATCTTGTGAAACAAGTATACTAAAAATAGCAATGAGTAGTATGGAGGGATCAACAATATGAACATAATGATCCCTACACCACGACGGAAGAGCCTCCACTTTAGCCGCATAGAATAGCGAAGAAAAGGATCTCCTATAGTAAGAAATCGCGTCCAAAGCTCGTCCAGTACAGTGCTTACAATGCAATACGGACCACACAACGGAATACATGAAGGTTGCGACCTTGCAGGTTGTGATAAAGATGACACGATTTACCCAGTGAAAAAGATCCTCACATAGAGGAAGATTTCACGTTAAAACCCACAGTAGACAAGAGAGAAAATTACTCATGATCTCTGTGAAGAGAGAGATGCTATCAACAGAAATGTATTGTGGTTGTTTATCTTAGCAATACCTGCTAAAACAACAGCGCCGGAGGATACGCGTATCCTATCATTCCGTCCTATAGATCAATAGAGCGTTAAGAATATTAGCTCAGAGATATGGACAAGCCAACACATACGTCTGCAATTGATTAGCAAGCTGTGTCATAAATAAATCATCATTGGGCGCTCCCATAGATAGCAAATCTGATTGAATACTTGTTTGTTGAGAGTCCATTCTGACAGCAACAAGCGACCCGTAAGAGAACGAGAGTCCGATAAAACAATCAGACGACCCGGAATATGACGGACCAAAACTGAACTTGGTGTACTATAACCAACAGACGGATTCTTTCCATTAAATTGAATAACGGAAACGAAAGAGTGCCTCCCTGGTTCCGGAGATACGCCACTACTGTCGAATTAAAGGACAGGAATTTGGGCATGCGTTTCTGAATAATGTTCATGCAATGACATAAAGCAAGCCTAAAAAACATTATTCCGCGGAAGAAAACTGATTGCTAAAAGACTGCGGAACCCAAAGACCCTGGCACTTCGAATCCGTAGGGATCAGTATTATATCCCAATCTGTATGACTGGCAACCGTCATAACAGCCACACTCGGGTCCGGCAACTGCGGCGGCACTCTCTGAGTCAACCACCGAATGTTTGCCCCAGTCTGAATCTCTTGTAACACTAGATAGACAAGAGAACGTGTAAATCGAGCAATTCATGGATTGCCGAAAAGTTGCCGTCGAAGAGAAGCTCCTCCGAGAACGAAGCGACTCTGAGAGAGTTCTTAACCTTACTATCCACGCGAGTGGATGTAGCTAGGGCTGCGTCACGTCTAACTAACTCCAATCAGCCACTGAAGGGCGGAGTTATACGTGAACAAACTACTGCCCTCAAAAGAAATTACATTGAGAATAATATCCCGTAAATCTTTTCTTGAAGACGTAATGATAACGCCTCAGTAAGGCGGATTACGTATAATAAAGCGTCTAAGTTAAGTCTACTATACATAATGTCGTTCCCAACATTGAAATTGGAAAAGACATAAACGGCGAAAAGAATATATGCAGTTTTTAATCACACCGTCTAGACGCATATGAACTCTCGGCATGCCCTGCTCTGCCAAAATAAACTATTTGTACAAATGATAAAATGGCAGAAATGAGCAACGCGGACAAGAAACTAAACTATCATGCTTAGTAGCAGGCTTGTATATATATATAGCGTCGAAAAATAAAACACATGTTGTAATGACAATATTGGACTACGTCGGTAAGTCAGGGACAATGTCCCCGAACCGATCGAAAAATCCGAGTCCAATGACGCTATAAGTCTCTTATCCAAGATCGCAGCAATGAAGTCCGAAATAATAATCACTGGAAGATAATGCCAAATGATATGAAAGGCATCTTCCGATACTACTAAAGGGAAAACTCGAAATCTTTCGAATCCCTTTCGCCATCCTGTCGGACCCTATAAAGCGTTCGGTCGTCCGTACCTGATGCAACCGCGGACCGCACCGACCCAGCGCCGTCGGATAATTCCTGATTCGACCGAGAAACTGTCAATTGCTGGGATGCTGCGAAACAACTGTGCTAACTCGGATAGCACGTCCGTCACTGAGGCCTGAGGAGAAGCGGTCTTACGATGCATTGCCGCTGGAAGCTCCGTGATCGCTACCCCGTGCATACTACCAATATGCGAGCGAACGGAGTGTATAGGCCTCGTGTCCCTTGGCTACCGGATGGCGCGACCTATTCGCCGTGGAATCACTGAATGCCGAAACTGATCGGATACTCGAGGTCACGTAGCCAATGTGCGGTCGTGTGCCCTGGTGTGAGGATGAGGAAGCATTAAAGACAGTCTCTCGGACTGTCAATATAACGGAGCGTCCCGACCAACGGACATATGCTCCGAATGTAAAATATCTGAACCACAACATGCGGTCCCCTATGTTGTTGGGCGAGAGAGGGACCTCTCTCGCTCACAGCCCGGACGGACCTGGACCAGCCAGGAACCGGACTAACAGGCTTCCTCCGATCTGTCCTCAATCTGCCGTCACTGGGTGAGTACTAAAGTAATTAAAGTGCTCGCATCACCCAAATCTCCTTCCTAGACCGCAACGGACGAACCCGGCAGCCGAACCATTCGATGAATGTACGCTACACCGGGTGAGCTAGCGAATGTCACTCCGTAGGCGATAGACATATTCCATGAGCACTTATTGCCGCTAACTCTTCATTAACTATGACGACAGAGGCACACTTTTGAAAGACATCTCCATAACTCTTCGAACAAGAAACCAGAAATGCTTGGTTAGCAAGCATAAAATAATAATATATATAGCGTCGTTCAATAATTCAAAAGTTTGTGTGACATTATTGGACTATGTCGGAACTGAGGGACGATGTCCCTGAACCGAACCAAAAATTTCTAAGTCCACCGACGCTATCAGTTTCTTATCCGGCATCGCAGCATTCTGGTCCGACGAAAGAAGCTGGAGAAGACCAAGTCAGATGACATACACAACAGCATATGTTGTTCCGAAAGGGAAAGCTCGAAATCCTCCGAATCCCTTTCGGTATCCTGTCGGACCGGATGAAACTTTCGGACGTCCGTACCCGCTTCCGCGGAGCGTCCCGACCCAGCATCGTCGGATAAAATATATGCGACAGATTCAGTTGATGCTGGGATGCTGCGATAAACTGTGCTATTAAGGAAAGCACGTCCGTTCCCGAGGCCTGTGCAGTAGCGGTCTTACGATGCATTGCCGCCGGAAGCTCCGTGTATGTTGACTCCCGCACACTTCCTATGCGAACGTCCGGAGTCTGCAGGCCTCGTGTCCCTGGCTACCAGATGGTGTGACCTGGTCGCCGAAGAATCCTTGATCGGCGAAGCTGGTAATATATCGGCGGTCACGCAGCCAAGGTGCGGTCGTGTGCGCTGACGAGAAGAGGAAGCCTTAGCAGTCTCAGCGGACTGCCTATACAACGGAGCGTCCCGAGCGACGGACGTATGCTCCGCTTACGACACATTTTGTACCACAACATCTGGGGCCAGATGTTGTTGAACGAGAGAGGGGCCTCTCTCGCTTGCCGTCCGGATGGACCGGAACGAGCTATGAACCGGACTAAAAGGCTTCCTGCGTTCTCCCTCCGATCCGCCGTCACTGGGTGTGCATTAGGTTAGTTTATAGTGCTCACATCACCCCAAAATTCCTTCTAGACCGCAACGGACGAACCTGGCTGCCGAACCATTCGGTGAATGGACGCTACACCGGGCGAGCTAGCGGACGTCAAAGGCCGTCGAACCTACTAGGGTCCTCTTAGGCAATTGGCGTATTTACATGAGCACTTTTCCGCTAGCCCTTCATTAATTGTGACGACGGAGGCACACTGTTGGAAGACATCACAGATACATCACCCTAATCTTGATCGTCTGAAATAGAAATTGATAAAGTAGAGTGACCCTGCGGGGAAAGGACCGGAGTGTCCAAATCCCCAACAACATACCGTGACATACGCTTCCCATATTGTCATCGAAATCATACGATACAGAACAGGAGTTAATGCGAGTACACTGACCACAAATAGAATGATAATAAAGTCAGAGGAAGACTTTCTCTTAAAACAATTGATCAATATCCTTTCAATGTGAAAAGAAAACAAGTCCTGGTACTCGCACTAACCCCTGGCAATCAAAATACATAATAATAATATGATCCATTGATATAGAAAAAATAATTGAAATCAAAATATTTTGAAAAAATATTTTTTCAGAACAGCCCAAGTTTCTGAAAAGTAACGTTGAGCCCCAATGGATCCCAAGCCTAAGTGTGGACAAAAATTTTAAAAATATTTTAAACAATTTATTCAACACTTACGAACAATAATAATGTATCTAGTTATGATTAAAATAACATCAAGATATTATTTTTTAGAAATCCCCCCCTCACACAGAGGGCTGTTGAAAATGTAAACAATGAGTGTAAAAACACTAAAATAAGACTCCAGGCACCCAGGCCCGAAATCAGTTACCAAAAATACACTATCTGATGCAAAACAGAGACTTCCAGGGAAGAAACTGCAGAACATCAGATGGTAGATGCAGAACACAACGCCTAACCACCCCTAGGTGAAGACGTAAACATGGGGAAAGAACAGAATTCATTCTGTTATTCAGCTAAAACTCCCAAGAAAATTTAGTAATAATAATTACACAAACTATGCCAAAAGCATGGGAGAATAGCAAGGGGGAACTTAAAGGACAGGGAGAGAGGAAAACACTTAAAAAAACAGTGTAACTAAATAATCAGAATGACAACAAAATGGCTGCTGCCTTGAAAATAGGTAACTTAACATAATTTCATTAAAAAATTTAAGTTACAGCCCTGATAATATTCTGTCACACATTCTTTTCCTCTCCTCCTTCTCTATCCTCCTTAGAATCACCATTTCACTAATATTTATGTGTCTGGCATCATTTAAACTGAGATTTAAAAGCACAAAGATCAGTCAGATGTTAACTGATGAAGGGCCAAACTTAGAATGATTAATGGCGCCAATTTCGGAACGTCCTTGACACTGCGCATGCGCAGTAGGGGCGAAGTGTGGAGGGCCTTTCAGGACATGTTTTCTTTAGTTTTAGATGCAAATTTTGGGGATTGGGGGGCAAAATTTGTGTTTGGCCCTATATTTTAAGAGTTAGCACCAGCTATGTCTGGGTCATTGGTACAGTATAAAAATATGATATTTTTTTAGTTATTCAAAACTTTTTTTTTGCAATGGCTGCTATTCATGTAAGGTAAAGGGTTATACATGAAGAGTCTTCAGATTACCAAGCTCTGTGAGTGCTGAATAAGTGCAGACACTTCATTAAACATCCAAAATGTTGTTCCAGAAGCTTCAAGAGTACAAAACCATCTGGTACGTAAGATTTAGAGTTTAATTTTTTGCAATCTAATAAGGCAGAGATTTTAAAATATTTTTGCTCGTGCTGCCTATCTACATCCTATGACTTTTCAATCATTTCTAGACATGTCTTGGGTGCCTATACAGGCAGCCAAGACTTGCCTAGAAACAGATGCAAAGGTATTTTAAATGCATATTTTAAGTTTCCCCAAACAATGCATGGTGGGAAACCAGTTCTGTTGCAGTAAGAGTTATCAAAGTCAGAATTAGGCCCCCAAGGGTTAACTTACATGAACATGGGGTTTTTCTTGTTCTCTTGTGCCATCTTATCAAAAAAACAATGGAAGTAACTCAACAAATACTGCAAAAATCTGTCAAACTGTTCTGTACTGAAATTAAAAGAAAAAGTGTGGAATCTGGTAAACCTGGCACTCTGATGTCAAAATACCCAAAATTTTCAGCAGTAAATTTTTCCCACAATGCAATTGAGAATTTAAAAAATTATATCTTGTTTGACAGAGCTCATTTCTTAAATTTTTCATGCTGCATGGGCAATATGGAGTCAATGACAAAAATATTAAAATACTACCTAGAGCTAAGGGTTAACCCTTTACCCAACGCAGACGATATCAGAATTTATTATTTTAAATATAATTTTTTCAAAACATTTCAACAAAACCATATCATGTGACCCCTCGATGGAACGAGCTCGATGTGCTCATTCCAATGATTGGTCACGTGATATGGTATTGTTGAAGTTTTTTGAAAAATATTTTTTCAACTGCTGAATTTGCATATTACGCCGGCGGATGCGGCCGATTTGTTGGGTAAAGGGTTAATAATATTTAATTGGAATCAAATTCAGAACATTTTCTATTTAATAATGTTGTTCATTTAACCCTTTACCCAACGCAGATGATTACAAAATTTATTATTTTAAATATAATTTTTTAATTTTTTTCAAAACATTTCAACAAAACTATATCATGTGACCCCTCTTTGGAACGAGCTCAATGAGCTCGTTCCAATGAGGGGGCGCATGATATGGTTTTGTTGAAATTTTTCAAAAAATAATATTTTTTCAGCTTCTGAATTTGCATATTACGTGGGCGGATGCGGGCAATTCGTTGGGTAAAGGGTTAATAATGAATGACATGCTGAAAACATTTATATATATATAAACTCTTTACCAAAGACAACTAAACAATATTTTTTCTTCATTACTTGGATATTCTATTAATTTTTTACTTTCAGAATTATAGCTGGTGAGCTCATTCCATTGAGGAGTCATGAGCTATTTTTTTTAAATAAAACTGAAAAAGTCAAAACATATGAATGTTGCTTGCTATATATATAATGGTTGGTGGATTATGCCGTATATATTTAGGAAATGGGTGAACAAATCAATGCCTCAGTCAAATCTACAGAAAGGCTACAAACAAAGGTCAGTATTCAAATTATGCTATTGTTTTTTTTTTATTTTTGAGGGTGGTGGTGGGGGGGATTATTGCCTAATCTTTCTGATGCTTGAAAAAGGACTCCAGTTGAAAAAAAGCTGTAAATTCTACTCTCTAAACTTATCAAATTCAATAGAATGTTTTTTTTAATCAAATTTCAGACTGAAAAACAGAAAAATGTTAAGAAAGGAGTTGACATTCCAGACTCCAAAGGTCTTTAGTTGGATTACTTCTGACTGAGAGATGGTGGGGTGTTGTGTATGTGCAACTGAATTTCTGTGAGGTTGGTATCTGAAGGCAACAGTCTGAAAGTTTCCAATCAAGGTGAATGCAATTGGAATTCTCCAGCTCTGCAGTGTTGAACAGTTTGTTTTACAACAGTAGATTTTCAGGCTACCGTGGGTTATATTTCAATTTTCAAATTCCATCTCCAGCCCATATTTCAAGTTTTGGTGCTGATTCCTTATTAACCCTTTACCCAACATAATGGCCAAAACTGGCCAGCGCTATACAAAAAATTCACCATTCAATTTTTAAAAAATTTTCATTTTTTGTCACAAAAACATAGCTTATGACCCTTCATTGGAACGAGCTCATTGAGCTCGTTCCAATGAAGGGTCATAAGCTATGTTTTTGATGCCAAAAATTAAAAACATCAGTCCTTCAAGAATTTTATTTGCTGGTGTTGTCTGTTTTTCGTGTTAGGTAAAGGGTTAATGAATATTTGGAATAGTAAATTCAGGTTGTTCGCAAAAGCATATTTTGGACATAGCCCTTTTCATCATCTCTTAATGATATCTTACTTGCCAAACCTATCTTCAACTTCTGGGTTGGGTGTTTAAACATATGTGCAGATATTTTTAAATACAATTAATTTTAAAATATGATTTCTTCATTTTCATTCATGAATACTCACTTGAATAAACCCTCAAAGCAAGGTGAGACTTCATCAACTTCTGACAGCATATCCAATGCCACATCTGAAAAGCAATTTATATGGACTGCTTAATGACTAACGTGATTTATGTCCTAATAGGCTGGAATTCTCAAGTGAGTTCATGCATATACAGCCAGGTACTCAGAAAAGCAGGTTGACAAATAATGTTTTTTGTGCCTGTTACTGTCATGGTGACTGGTGCCATCAGTTTTGTATATGTCACAAGGATTCTTACTGAATAGTATCATGTACCATTACTAAGAGACCACGTATGAAGTATGTTTTTCAAATTAATAGAAACCTACAAATAGTCTACCTATCACCCAGAGATGCACACTATACTTTATGTCTCTCCATCAAATTCAGCTTATCACATTTTCTTCCTAAATTCTAAAATTGTATGTGTTATTATAGATGCAGATATGATTGAAATCTTGTCTTGTTATCATCTACTGGAAAGCTCTCTTACAGAGTGCTTCCCAATAAATTATAGCAAGTCAAGAGTTTGGTAAAGCCTACTAAAAATGGACACCTTATGAAATTACAAATTGTAATAAAAGGTTTGAAAATAATAAGTTGTGTTTTGAAATATTCTTATATCGCTTCACTGAGGTTACAAAAAATGTACTGGTCATTCACTATGTTAGGCACAAGCAAATTAGTGCCTGTCACACAAACAAATGTTGCCAGTCACTGATAATATGACTGACTTCTTATTTTCAGGCTTGCTGAGGAGAAATACCAGGATTCCCATGATTACATCAATGGATGTGGTCTTATTGAAAATGAGAGTTTCAACTCTTTGGATGCTGCTTGCAGATATTCCACCCAGACAGAAAAAAACTTATATTTATTATTTATTTATTGGTGTTTAAGGTCACATACTTATGCACAATGGCTAATCATGACTGTGACAGTTTTACGGGAACAGGAAGCCAGAGTACCCGGAGAGAACCACCGAGCAACGACGAGCAGCTGCCAGCTCCCCAACATCGTAACTCCAAGCTACAGAACAGGCAGGGTTAGATTGGTTGAAGACATGCGCACCATCGATGTGCAGTACGCCTTAGTACATGGCATCATCATGCCCTCATGTGGACAATTGGGGTTAAGTGCCTTGCCCAAGGACACAACGCGGGAGTCCGAATTGATCGCTCAGATGGTCACCCATCCAAGGACCAACCGGGCTCGATGTTGCTTAACTTCCGTGATTTGACAAGAACCGGTTACCACAATACCACCGCACCCCCAAACAAACTTATAACCAGAATATATTATTTATTTATTTATTGGTGTTTAAGGTCACATATTTATGCACAATGGCTAATCATGACCGTAAACAGAATAGATTTATAAAGGTTGAACAAAATTTATCCCTGTATGTTGGATCAATATCTAATCAATAATTATTTGTTTTGTTTTTTTAAACAAATCCATTCATGGCTGCTTCACAGCAGCCATAACTACATTATCTTTTAAAAATTAAAAAATACTCAGCAGGTTAAGTAAGGAGTTATGCATGCAATAGATTTTCAAAATTTCATTTAAAATTCAAATCATACTTGTATGCCTTAGAATAATTTCTGATGTGATATTTGTGAAATAACCCTTCATCCAATGTACAGGAAATCAAAATTTGTTACTATAATTATTTGTTTTTCAAATGTTTCAAAAAATGTTAACAAAACCGTATCATATGATCCCTCATTGGAATGAGCTCATTCCAATGAGGAGTTACATGATATGGTTTTGTTGAAACATTTGGAATTTTTTTTTTTTTTTCCAACTGCTCAATTTGTAATTTATGCAGTGGGGATACAGCCGATTTGTTAAGGTTAACCCTCTACCTATAATGTAATAACCAATCCCAGTTAGAGCTATTCATGAACATCACCAAATTTTATTTTTTTCACATTTTCCCTAAAAACAAAGCTTGTGACTCCACATTGGAGTGAGCTCAATGAGCTTATTCCAATGAGAGGTTATTCGCTATGTTTTCTAAAGCAATCATTTTGAAACTATTTAGTTCAAAAGGTATTTTTACAAGCGTCATTTGTTCATGTTAGATAAAGAGTTAATGTCTTTTTGCAGCTTATCTGGTGGGGCCTTGTGCTGAGGCCCTATAAATCATTCTAAAACATGATGAATTCACAGCACCAGACCTAAAAAAAATTGTAAGATATAGAGGATATCTAGTGTTTTGAGAGGATACCAAAAATTATCTCTTGAGTGACCGAGACAAATGTTTACTTTTTGCGAGAGCTTGCGCTAGTGAAAATGATCATTTGTCTCAGTCACAAGTGAGATAATTTTTGGTACCCACTCAAAAACACTAGATTTTCTTTTTATTATACGCTTTTTATAAGAATCTGATAATTCCACTCATTTCAACCTTGAGCTGATGCATGAAAGTAAACAGCGCATTGAATCATTGAAACGCGGAAGTGATTTGATTGATACTCAGAACAGAAAGCGTCTTGCAATCTGATTCAGCTGACAGGTTTCTAGTCCAAACATGGCCTAAAAGTCCATAATATAAATTTTGGGTTTGGTACAATGACGTACCAAACCAAAAACTTATATTATGGACTTTCAGGCCATGTTTGGAATAGCGGGTTCATGCATCAATTCAAGGTGAATACGTATTGAATTATTGCTGGAAATGATCGATCCACTTAAAAAACACTAGATTCACTTTTCATTATACGTTGTAGAACAAACTGATCATTTCCAGTGAATATTTGACTCATATTCACCTTGAAGTGATGCTTTGATTGATACCGTGAAAGTGAAAATGTCTATATCTTCTCAGTGGGGGATACAATTTCTATCTTTCCACAATTTCTTCGATAATCTATCATTTAGCATATAATAAAATAACCTGCTTAGTGGCCAAATACCAAATCACTTTCTGTGTGCTGCAAGTAACTTACTTTTGATGTCATTCAGTGTGACTGTAGTATGTTCACCCGTTTGTTTTATGGCTGGACGTGATGACCTAACTCTACTAGATTGTTTGTGTTGTCTTCCTCTTCCCAAGCCATGATTCCTTCCAACTCCTGACTGCACTCTGAAAAACAATTTTCAGTACAGATGTTGACACCTATTCATATGCTGAGTTAAACCTTGAGTGCCTGATTCAAACTTTGGTCAACATTTCTGTTTCAGAGCAGATGCTCCAGCCAGCAGCCCTTGCATTAGCTTGCTGGTAAACTAAAAGTCAAGGTACACTGGTCAGAGAATATTTTAATTTTTTGAAACTTGCATAGCAATTGCTATTCATATTGAAAAAAGGGTATTGCATTTAATGAAAATTGCATAGCAGTTTTTAAATCTTAATTCTCAGATAAAAATTGGCATGTAAAGTAAGTTTGGTGGTGGTCAAATGTTTTAGCGAACTTGGCAATACAAAGCAACATTGACATTTTTGCCAGGGAATGTTTTGACCAATGCCCAGAGATGTTTTGACCAGTTTTGGAACATGGAAGACATTTTGAACAGTACTGTTGGATGTTTTGGACATAAAAAAAAATTGGCCAATGGCAGAGGACTTTTAAACCACTTTTGTTTGGAAGATGTTCCGGTTTGGGAATGTTCTGACCAGCACCTGAGATTAGTCACATTATGAGAACAAAGGATTTTTTATTGCATTTTCAGCTTTAATTTGCACTGTAGATGTTTTTTATCATCATTTTTTAATACCTAACTGCATTAATTTATATTTATCGATAACAGTTTTCTAAACAAATACCCTTCAAAGCACAACTTGTTAGAATCTACAGTAACCTATATTTTGTTTACAAGTATAGAGGTAGTGCAATTGCAATTTGTGGATACAAAGGTTTATAACACTGAATTGTGGACATACAGGGATTTCCTAACCTGCTATTTGACATGTGTTCTGTCTCAATGTAATGTTTTTACACATCACAAATACTTTTTCTCTTGTAAGTTGGGACTTTAAATGGAAACATAGGGAACAGATTTAAAGATTTAAATAAAAATGCAAATCAGAATGTATTATCAATCTTCTATTCTTATTTATTTATTTATTGGTGTTTAAGGTCACATACTTATGCACAATGGCTAATCATGACCGCTCTTCTATTTTTTTAAAATTGAGAAAGGCAAACATTGAAGTATGGTACCCTATGAAAATGTTCACAAAATGCAGATGCAAGGTTTAAAATATGTGTGCCTAACCCTTTACCAAATGAATCGGCCATATCTGCCCACAAAATATGCAAATTCAGCAGCTGAAAAAATACTATTTTTCAAAAAATTTCAACAAAATCATATCATGTGACCCATCTTTGGAACGAGCTCGTTAAGCTCATTCCAATGAGACGTCACATGATATCATTTTGTTGAAATTTTTCAAAAAATTAAAAAAAATGATATTTAAAATAATAAATTCTGATATCATCTGTGTTGGGTAAAGGGTTAACAAGCTGCATGTGCTGGTTTTCCAAAATCAAGTGTCTGGGATTTGCTGTTGATGTGGTGAAGAGGTGGCCAATCAGAGACTGCATCATAAAATGCAGTTAGTTAAATGTTGAGTGGTAAAGTTGTATACTGAAAGTAAACATAGTACATGAATACGGTACACTTGTCAAGCATAATTTTTTCATCAGCAGTGAGCAACAATACATGTATCACAATATACGATATTTTATATTGCCTTAAAGGCATTAGGTAATGCAAAATGCAATGCGATACTGCTGGTTAAAATATTTCCTGACACTGGCATTGACTTCAAGTCAAGTCTTAGCTGTGTATTTAGGTAGCAAAGTCTTAATTAAAATCCTCTAAACTGCCACTGGACTAAACATGCCATGAAAAGGAAATGTTCCTTGCTTCCAACTTTACACAACGACTAATGGGAATACTAAATTTCAAATAAGCAATTGAAAGGATCAATTATTTAAAACAACTGAAGTAGTTCAGTGGTTGGAAGGCCTGAGTAATCTGAAAAAGTGGCCAAAACATAACAGCAGACAAAGTACATTGTCATACATAATGGCAGAAGGATGACAGAAGGATTTGTTGAATTTACTTGAAGTTTGCATGCATGGAGTCATGTGTAATGGAACATGGAGAAGAATTCCATCGGTGGCGTGTATCAAACACATTTACCTAAATGGGAAATGTTGGCTCAGTTTTGGCACTTTACACCCATTCTATTTCTCAGAGGAGTTTCCTTTCATACGGGATATCCAGCCTCGGAGTCCTCTCGCACTTTAGAGTGACTTTTCCTATACTTATCAATTAGACTCTACAAGATGGACATGGCTTCAGATGCACCGGCTGGAAGCACCTTCAGTGACCTTAGCTTGGGTTCCAGCACAAGCAACACCACCATTCTAATGGAGGAAATGATGGACCGCCCAAACAAGCACCAGAAACCCAATGAGGAACAGTATGTTGGAGAAACCCAAAGAAATTTTTATGTCCATATACGCGAACATTTAGCCGATATCCAACGAATAAGGGACACACCAACAGCGTTCCACTTTAACCAACATGACCACACCATTGAGGATCTCGGTTTCCACATTATACAGGTACTTAACTCCAACCAGGAAGTACCTAGTACTGTGAAACAAAGGCGTAAACGCGAAAGAGAATGGACACACACACTGAAAATGCTCATACCACTCGGCTTGAACAGAAAGGACTTCTAGTCACTTTTTAATTCCTTTGAAAACCTTTTAAAAGAGCTTTCGATTTGAGTCCTTACACACAAAGGAAAACCTACTGTAAACAAATGTGATTAGAATGCAAGGAAATACTTTCTACTCCTTACATGCTACTGGCAGATATTCCTCCTGCCGAGTGCTGGAAATTTCTTGCTACTAACATCAGTATTAGTTAGCCATGACTAAATTTGATGGAAAATATTTTTAAAAATACTCAGCAGGCTAGGATTAAAACTGAGGTGCAAGATTTGGGAGTGTTTATTTTCACATGCACCATCAAAATGTAAGACTTTGTGGCTGTAATACCTTATTTTTTTACCATGTGACATAAATGCACATTATTACAGTACAAGTCAAAATAAGTTGTAGCATAACAGTAATAAACTAAGTATACTGCTGCTCCTGCACTGATAAGATCAGAATCTGACCTCACTTTCTGGAAAGCTCTCAGTGAGAGCTTTCCAAAAAATAGGCCGATGAAATCGTCAGATGTGTCCCCATACGTGCAACTAGAGAAAGCTGTATGACGGAGGGCCACCACGGATACCGACATTATGTACACCATACAAGGTATGGGTACATATAGAAATGGACTGGAGGAGTGTCTAATTTGATGGATAAAGGGTTAATGTCTCCGGAGCAAATTATCAGATTTACATCAAAAACTATACAGCACAGCACATCAGTAACCTGAATAAATATGTAAAGTAACATGACAATCGGATTGATATTTTTTGAGTTATCTCATGCCAAAGGGATTGGAGGAATTTTCAATTTGAAGGATAAAGGGTTAATATCTCAGGATCAAAATAACAGATTTACACCAAAAACTATACAGCTCGGTACATCAGTAACCTGAACACAAATATAAAGTAACTTGACAATCCAAGCAATATTTTTCAAGTTATCAAATGCCAAAGGGATTGGAGGAATTTTCAATTTGAAGGATAAAGGGTTAATATCTCAGGATTAAATTATCAGATTTACACCAAAAACTATACAGCTCGGCACATCAGTAACCTGAACACAAATAATAAAGTAACTTGACAATCCAAGCAATATTTTCCAAGTTATCGAATGCCAAAGGGATTGGAGGAATTATCAATTTGAAGGATAAAGGGTTAATATCTCAGGATCAAAATAACAGATTTACACCAAAAACTATACAGTTTGGAACATCAGTAACCTGAACACAAATATAAAGTAACTAGACAATCCAAGCAATATTTTTCAAGTTATCGAATGCCAAAGGGATTGGAGGAATTTTCAATTTGAAGGATAAAGGGTTAATATCTCAGGATCAAATTATCCGATTTACACCAAAAACTATACAGCTCGGCACATCAGTTACCTGAACACAAATATAAAGTAACTTGACAATCCAAGCAATATTTTTCAAGTTATCGAATGCCAAAAGGATTGGAGGAATTTTCAATTTGAAGGATAAAGGGTTAATAGCTCAGGATTAAATTATCAGATTTACACCAAAAAATATACAGCTTGGCAAATCAGTAACGTGAACACAAATATAAAGTAACTTGACAATCCAAGCAATATTTTTCAAGTTATCGAATGCCAAAGGGATTGGAGGAATTATCAATTTGAAGGATAAACGGTTAATATCTCAGGATCAAAATAACAGATTTACACCAAAAACTATACAGTTTGGCACATCAGTAACCTGAACACAATATAAAGTAACTAGACAATCCAAGCAACATTTTTCAAGTTATCGAATGCCAAAGGGATTGGAGGAATTTTCAATTTGAAGGATAAAGGGTTAATATCTCAGGATCAAATTATCTGATTTACACCAAAAACAGTACAGCTTGGCACATCAGTAACCTGAACACAAATATAAAGTAACATGACAATCGGATTGATATTTTTGGAGTTATCTCATGCCAAAGGGATTGGAGAAATTTTCAATTTGAAGGATAAAGGGTTAATATCTCAGGATCAAAATAACAGATTTACACCAAAAACTATACAGCTCGGCATATCAGTAACCTGAACACAAATATAAAGTAACTTGACAATCCAAGCAATATTTTTCAAGTTATCGAATGCCAAAGGGATTGGAGGAATTTTCAATTTGAAGGACAAAGGGTTAATATCTTGGGATCAAATCATCAGATTTACACCAAAAACTACACAGCTCGGCAAATCAGTAACCCGAACACAAATATGAAGTAACTAGACAATCCAAGCAATATTTTTCAAGTTATCGAATGCCAAAGGGATTGGAGGAATTTTCAATTTGAAGGATAAAGGGTTAATATCTCAGGATCAAATTATCCGATTTACACCAAAAACAGTACAGCTTGGCACATCAGTAAGCTGAACACAAATATAAAGTAACATGACAATCGGATTGATATTTTTGGAGTTATCTCATGCCAAAGGGATTGGAGAAATTTTCAATTTGCAGGATAAAGGGTTAATATCTCAGGATCAAAATAACAGATTTACACCAAAAACTATACAGCTCGGCATATCAGTAACCTGAACACAAATATAAAGTAACTTGACAATCCAAGCAATATTTTTCAAGTTATCGAATGCCAAAGGGATTGGAGGAATTTTCAATTTGAAGGATAAACGGTTAATATCTCGGGATCAAATCATCAGATTTACACCAAAAACTATACAGCTCGGCAAATCAGTAACCCGAACACAAATATGAAGTAACTAGACAATCCAAGCAATATTTTTCAAGTTATCGAATGCCAAAGGGATTGGAGGAATTTTCAATTTGAAGGATAAAGGGTTAATATCTCAGGATCAAATTATCCGATTTACACCAAAAACAGTACAGCTCGGCACATCAGTAAGCTGAACACAAATATAAAGTAACTTGACAATCCAATCCAGGCAACATTTTTAAAGTTATCGAATGCCAAAGAAATGGATACGGATGCCGGACGGACAGATGGACAGGCAGTCGGAAAAACGACGGATGGTCACCCCAGATGCCGGCATTATGTGTACCATACATAGTATGGGTACACATAAAAATGATGTCAGATTCTGGTCTTATCAGTGTAGGAAGAGAAAGATACATAGTTTATAATGGTTATACTACAACTTATTTTGACTTGTACTGTACCAGTCTATTAGAAATTATGTGCAGGAATAATCTTTGACAAAAATTGTCGAGTGACCAAGATAAGAACCATGGTTTGGGGTTTCTGCTGATGCTTGAAATCCTTGAATTTTGCATTATATTTTTTAAAGCATTAAAACTACCGAAAATGTACTAAAATTTGGTCAAAATGTCAGCATTAATATTGAGGCTTTTCTCATATGATAGCCAAAGAGTAAAGCTTATCTCTCTCCTCCACTCAAAATGCTAGTCTCTTACACTATTATAACAGTTTTGTACACTTAGAAAATTTTTATACAGTGAATAACACAGAATGGTAATGTATTCGGAAAGAGCAGACTGGAAACTGCATTGATTTTTCCATCTCAAATGCCAGGAGAGTCTGCAAATTATGGAATTTTGTTTTGAGAAACCAGTCTAATTTAGTCCTTCAAAAAAACTAAAAAGGCTTTGAAAGTTAAATTTGGGTTTTGGAAAACTTTATGAGCCCAAAAGGTCTGAAGAAAAAAATGTCACTGAAATTAACCCTTCATCTTACACAGTTAGTTTATGCTGCTTGCAAAGAAAAGACTTTTCAAAATACTATACATTTACCTTTTTTCCTCTAAATTATAGCTTATGACACATAACTGGAAAGTTAAAAAATTTATAGTAATTTATATATTTTTTATACTTACCAATGACCCAGACATAGCTGGTGCTAACTCTTAAAATATAGGGCCAAACACAAATTTTGCCCCCCAATCCCCAAAATTTGCATCTAAAACTTAAGAAAACATGTCCTGAAAGGCCCTCCACACTTCGCCCCTACTGCGCATGCGCAGTGTCAAGGACGTTCCAAAATTGGCGCCATTAATCATTCTAATAACCAGTGCCTGGTAAGCGCTATGTACTCAGCGGGGAGGCAAGAGTTCCCAACTCCTGGGAGGGCCATCCCCGTCTGGGTCATTGGTAAGTATAAAAAATATATAAATTACTATAAATTTTTTAACATTTTTATACTGTACCAATGACCCAGACATAGCTGAATAGTAAAAAGGCTGGAGGGCCAAGGACATAGAGCAAAATGGAATACGCTCAATAAAATACAATAGAGTCATCCCCTGTAGGGAAAAAGAAGTAATAGGCCTTACATGTATCTTTCTTATTTATGATAAATTAGAAAGATACAACACCTTCCAAAATTGAGCTTCATACATCCATGTACTCTATTAATATCCAATATAATCCTTATACTAATAATTTATAAAGTAAGCCAATAAATAAAGTAAGTCTAGAGAATAGAGACTCTTATACTCCTAAAAGTGTCCGAGGATTGCATAATCATGTCCGTTGACATATGCAATATTCAAAAGCTATACTTTAAAAACTAAGACTTGAATGAATTTTAAAAACCTAAACTTCTCACTAAACAACCATCCCAATAACAGCTCAGAATTACTAACTCCGGAGGAGGTATCCCCTTGTTTTCATAGTAAAACAGGTGACCCAAGGGAACACCCTCCCCCCCCCTTTTTCTTGCCCTGGGTCAAATAGCCCAGAGCGAAGAGGGCAGCCGAACGGAGACACTGCCGAAACAGACAGCCTACCTAGCTATAGTAGCAACTGTTAAGTGAATGACATTCTGAGCAGTAGATAATAGACCTAACAATAGAGGCCTCCAGAAATGGACTCAATATTTCTAAGATAAAATTCATGAATGTGGATGGCTGAGCGCAATGAGCGGCCTTCAAAAATCTATAATAGCGACACTATTAAAGTAAGCCCAAGAAGTAGAAGAACTCTTACTTCATGAGCCGAAATCTTAAGCACAACTGCCAAGTCAATGATATACCATAAGCAGTACCGATAGTTAATAGAATCCATTAACAATAAAATGGAGCGTAACGTCCTTCTACTAGACATCAAAGACAGAAGAAGCTTACGCCCTTTGTAATAAACAGATATCTGTTTATAAATACATAAACTGTACCCGGAAAGAGTAAAGGCCTATGCCCATACGAAGACGGAAGGACCTTAAAATAATAGGTTCCGGATAATAGGAGCCTAACTCTTATGCAACAATCCAACCTAAATAGTAACGGAAGTATTGATTCCGAAACTATGAAAGTGAAAATCATCCATCGATAGTGCATGAAACTCACTGACTCTACAGTAAAAGAGAAACCAACAGAATTACTGTCTAAAAGGTCAGAATTTGAAAACTACTGTTTCCAGAGGCTCAAATGATTACTTAGCTAAATAAGAACCGAAGTTAAAATCCGTATAGGAATTTAATCTAAAGATTCTAAGTCTATTTATCAAAAAGTTACTAACTGACTTAGATAAAGAGACAAAAGACTCAATTGTAAACTATCGTAGAGTGCATAGGTATGAGGTAACATAAACCTATAACCTAAATAACAACAGGCTGCAGTAGATCTTGTGAAACAAGTATACTAAAAAATAGCAATGAGTAGTATGGAGGGATCAACAATATGAACATAATGATCCCTACACCACGACGGAAGAGCCTCCACTTTAGCCGCATAGAATAGCGAAGAAGAGGATCTCCTATAGTAAGAAATCGCGTCCAAAGCTCGTCCAGTACAGTGCTACAATGCAATACGGACCACACAACGCAATACATGAAGGTTGCGACCTTGCTGGTTGTGATAAAGATGACACGATTTACCCAGTGAAAAAGATCCTCACATAGAGGAAGATTTCACGTTAAGACCCACAGTAGACAAGAGAGTAAATTACTCATGATCTCTGTGAAGATAGAGATGCTATCAACAGAAATGTATTGTGGTTGTTTATCTTAGCAATACCTGCTAAAACAACAGCGCCGGAGGATACGCGTATCCTATCATTCCGTCCTATAGATCAATAGAGCGTTAACAATATTAGCTCAGAGATCTGGACAAGCCAACACATACGTCTGCAATTGATTAGCAAGCTGTGTCATATATAAATCATCATTGGGCGCTCCCATAGATAGCAAATCTGATTGAATACTTGTTTGTTGAGAGTCCATTCTGACAGCAACAAGCGACCCGTAAGAGAACGGGAGTCCGATAAAACAATCAGACGACCCGGAATATGACGGACCAAAACTGAACTTGGTGTACTATAACCAACAGACGGATTCTTTCCATTAAATTGAATAACGGAAACGAAAGAGTGCCTCCCTGGTTCCGGAGATACGCCACTACTGTCGAATTAAAGGACAGGAATTTGGGCATGTGTTTCTGAATAATGTTCATGCAATGACATAAAGCAAGCCTAAAAAACATTATTCCGCGGAAGTTAAACTGATTGCTAAAAGACTGCGGAACCCAAAGACCCTGGCACTTCGAATCCGTAGGGATCAGTATTATATCCCAATCTGTTTGACTGGCAACCGTCATAACAGCCACACTCGGGTCCGGCAACTGCGGCGGCACTCTCTGAGTCAACCACCGAATATTTGCCCCAGTCTGAATCTCTTGTAACACTAGATAGACAAGAGAACGTATAAATCGAGCAATTCATGGATTGCCGAAAAGTTGCCGTCGAAGAGAAGCTCCTTCGAGAACGAAGCGACTCTGAGAGAGTTCTTAACCTTACTATCCACGCGTGTGGATGTAGCTAGGGCTGCGTCACGTCTAACTAACTCCAATCAGCCACTGAAGGGCGGAGTTATACGTGAACAAACTACTGCCCTCAAAAGAAATTACATTGAGAATAATATCCCGTAAATCTTTTCTTGAAGATGTAATGATAACGCCTCAGTAAGGCGGATTACGTATAATAAAGCGTCTAAGTTAAGTCTACTATACATAATGTCGTTCCCAACATTGAAATTGGAAAAGACATAAACGGCGAAAAAGAATATATACAGTCTTTAATCACACCGTCTAGACGCATATGAACTCTCGGTATGCCCTGCTCTGCCAAAATAAACTATTTGTATAAATGATAAAATGGCAGAAATGAGCAACGCGGACAAGAAACTAAACTATCATGATTAGTAGCAGGCTTGTATATATATATATATATAGCGTCGAAAAATAAAACACATGTTGTAATGACAATATTGGACTGCGTCGGTAAGTCAGGGACAATGTCCCTGAACCGATCGAAAAATCCGAGTCCAATGACGCTATAAGTCTCTTATCCAAGATCGCAGCAATGAAGTCCGAAATAATAATCACTGGAAGATAATGCCAGAAGGTATGAAAGGCATCTTCCGATACTACTAAAGGGAAAACTCGAAATCTTTCGAATCCCTTTCGCCATCCTGTCGGACCCTATAAAGCGTTCGGTCGTCCGTAGCTGATGCAACCGCGGACCGCACCGACCCAGCGCCGTCGGATAATTCCTGATTCGACCGAGAAACTGTCAATTGCTGGGATGCTGCGAAACAACTGTGCTAACTCGGATAGCACGTCCGTCACTGAGGCCTGAGGAGAAGCGGTCTTACGATGCATTGCCGCTGGAAGCTCCGTGATCGTTACCCCGTGCATACTACCAATATGCGAGCGAACGGAGTGTATAGGCCTTGTGTCCCTTGGCTACCGGATGGCGCAACCTATTCGCCGTGGAATCACTGAATGCCAAAACTGATCGGATACTCGAGGTCACGTAGCCAATGTGCGGTCGTGTGCCCTGCTGTGAGGATGACGAAGCATTAAAGACAGTCTCTCGGACTGTCAATATAACGGAGCGTCCCGACCAACGGACATATGCTCCGAATGTAAAATATCTGAACCACAACATGCGGTCCCCTATGTTGTTGGGCGAGAGAGGGACCTCTCTCGCTCACAGCCCGGATGGACCTGGACAAGCCAGGAACCGGACTAACAGGCTTCCTCCGATCTGTCCTCAATCTGCCGTCACTGGGTGAGTACTAAAGTAATTAAAGTGCTCGCATCACCCAAATCTCCTTCCTAGACCGCAACGGACGAACCCGGCAGCCGAACCATTCGATGAATGTACGCTACACCGGGTGAGCTAGCGAATGTCACTCCGTAGGCGATAGACATATTCCATGAGCACTTATTGCCGCTAACTCTTCATTAACTATGACGACAGAGGCACACTTTTGAAAGACATCTCCATAACTCTTCGAACAAGAAACCAGAAATGCTTGGATAGCAAGCATAAAATAATAATATATATAGCGTCGTTCAATAATTCGAAAGTTTGTGAGACATTATTGGACTATGTCGGAACTGAGGGACGATGTCCCTGAACCGAACCAAAAATTTCTAAGTCCACCGACGCTATCAGTTTCTTATCCGGCATCGCAGCATTCTGGTCCGATGAAAGAAGCTGTAGAAGACCAAGTCAGATGACATACACAACAGCATATGTTGTTCCGAAAGGGAAAGCTCGAAATCCTCCGAATCCCTTTCGGTATCCCGTCGGACCGGATGAAACTTTCGGACGTCCGTACCCGCTTCCGCGGAGCGTCCCGACCCAGCATCGTCGGATAAAATATATGCGACAGATTCAGTTGATGCTGGGATGCTGCGATAAACTGTGCTATTAAGGAAAGCACGTCCGTTCCCGAGGCCTGTGCAGTAGCGGTCTTACGATGCATTGCCGCCGGAAGCTCCGTGTACGTTGACTCCCGCACACTTCCTATGCGAACGTCCGGAGTCTGCAGGCCTCGTGTCCCTGGCTACCGGATGGTGTGACCTGGTCGCCGAAGAATCCTTGATCGGCGAAGCTGGTAATATATCGGCGGTCATGCAGCCAAGGTGCGGTCGTGTGCGCTGACGAGAAGAGGAAGCCTTAGCAGTCTCAGCGGACTGCCTATACAACGGAGCGTCCCGAGCGACGGACGTATGCTCCGCTTGCGACACATTTTGTACCACAACATCTGGGGCCAGATGTTGTTGAACGAGAGAGGGGCCTCTCTCGCTTGCCGTCCGGATGGACCAGAACGAGCTACGAACCGGACTAAAAGGCTTCCTGCGTTCTCCCTCCGATCCGCCGTCACTGGGTGTGCATTAAGTTAATTTATAGTGCTCGCATCACCCCAAAATTCCTTCTAGACCGCAACGGACGAACCCGGCTGCCGAACCATTCGGTGAATGGACGCTACACCGGGCGAGCTAGCGGACGTCAAAGGCCGTCGAACCTACTAGGGTCCTCTTAGGCAATTGGCGTATTTACATGAGCACTTTTCCGCTAGCCCTTCATTAATTGTGACGACGGAGGCACACTGTTGGAAGACATCACAGATACATCACCCTAATCTTGATCGTCTGAAATAGAAATTGATAAAGTAGAGTGACCCAGCGGGGAAAGGACCGGAGTGTCCAAATCCCCAACAACATACCGTGACATACGCTTCCCATATTGTCATCGAAATCATACGATACAGAACAGGAGTTAATGCGAGTACACTGACCACATATAGAATGATAATAAAGTCAGAGGAAGACTTCCTCTTAAAACAATTGATCAATATCCTTTCAATGTGAAAAGAAAACAAGTCCTGGTACTCGCACTAACCCCTGGCAAACAAAATACATAATAATAATATGATCCATTAATATAGAAAAAATAATTGAAATCAAAATATTTTGAAAAAATATTTTTTCAGAACAGCCCAAGTTTCTGAAAAGTAACGTTGAGCCCCAATGGATCCCAAGCCTAAGTGTGGACAAAAATTTTAAAAATATTTTAAACAATTTATTCAACACTTACGAACAATAATAATGTATCTAGTTATGATTAAAATAACATAAAGATATTATTTTTTAGAAATCCCCCCCTCACACAGAGGGCTGTTGTAAATGTAAACAATGAGTGTAAAAACACTAAAATAAGACTCCAGGCACCCAGGCCCGAAATCAGTTACCAAAAATACACTATCTGATGCAAAACAGAGACTTCCAGGGAAGAAACTGCAGAACATCAGATGGTAGATGCAGAACACAACGCCTAACCACCCGTAGGTGAAGACGTAAACATGGGGAAAGAACAGAATTCATTCTGTTATTCAGCTAAAACTCCCAAGAAATTTTAGTAATAATAATTACAGAAACTATGCCAAAAGCATGGGAGAATAGCAAGGGGGAACTTAAAGGACAGGGAGAGAGGAAAACACTTAAAAAAACAGTGTAACTAAATAATCAGAATGACAACAAAATGGCTGCTGCCTTGAAAATAGGTAACTTAACATAATTTCATTAAAAAATTTTAAGTTACAGCCCTGATAATATTCTGTCACACATTCTTTTCCTCTCCTCCTTCTCTATCCTCCTTAGAATCACCATTTCACTAATATTTATGTGTCTGGCATCATTTAAACTGAGATTTATAAGCACAAAGATCAGTCAGATGTTAACTGATGAAGGGCCAAACTTAGAATGATTAATGGCGCCAATTTCAGAACGTCCTTGACACTGCGCATGCGCAGTAGGGGCGAAGTGTGGAGGGCCTTTCAGGACATGTTTTCTTTAGTTTTAGATGCAAATTTTGGGGATTGGGGGGCAAAATTTGTGTTTGGCCCTATATTTTAAGAGTTAGCACCAGCTATGTCTGGGTCATTGGTACAGTATAAAAATATAAGCTGTTCCAATCAGGGGCCATTAGCTATGTTTTGGAAACAATTTTTGTAAAATAATAAAACATTGAAGATGATTTTTGTGAGTAGTGCTGGTTGTATACCTCCATTACGTTTGATAAAGGGTCAACCCTTTAACTAATGGGCAGGATATCAAAATTTATTATTTTAAATATTATTTTTTTAAATTTTAAAAAAAATTTCAACAAAACCATAGTGGAATGAGCTGAATTACCTGTCATTTCTTTTATTATTCAGTTCTGTGTGGTGTCCACCTTTAGCTCTTCTTCTTTTATCTTGCTTATCAGCATTTGGATTGTTGCTGCAATGAAAAATATAGCAAACCTTCACACAAAGAACACATGGAACTTCAGACAGTTATTTGCAAGAAGGGTGTGCAATTTGCTCTGAAATGTTTTTAGTTCAGTAAATCGACTCTTTTATTACATTTTCATTAGATTTTTGCAACAGAATAAAAATGATATTCTGCTGCATAATGTAATGAAAAACCAGAGCAATGCCGGGGGTTGCATATGCCTCCACCTGCAATAGCACACCTGCAAAACCATGAATATCATTTAAATGAAACATTTATTACTACTGGGTGAAGGATGACAGATGACAGACCTCTGACAGATAGCAGGCCATTGGATCATTATCATAAAAAAACTATTAAGTTTAAAACTTAAAGTGTCACTATTGGGGAACACAAAAAGGTATCTTTAACAAATGTAAGATTGACTTCATTTGATTTGATAATTCTGTGAAAAAATAATTTTCCACAAACTTTATATATGTTGCAAATCTCTGAGGCATGTGTAACTATATCCTAAAGTTTCAACTCTCTACATTAGAAACTGTAGGAGGAGTTGATTACACCATGAAAAGTACTTTTGATTAAAAAAAACACTGGAAATTTTCTGAGTAGATAAAGGGCAATAATTTTCTGAAAAAATATTTTTTCTGAAAACTTTATATATGTTGCAAATCTCTGAGGCATGTGTAACTATATACTAAAGTTTCAACTCTCTGCATTACAAACAATGGAAGGAGTTGATTACACCACACCATGAAGGTACCCACAATACAGAACCTAAAAAAAAAACTCTGGAAATTTTGTAAGTCGATAAAGGGCAATAATTTTGTTAAAAATATTTTTTAGGCAAACTTTAAAATGTTGCATATCTTCAAGTCATGTGTAACCATATCCTAAAGTTTCAACTCTCTACATTAGTAATTGTGGAAGGAGATGACAACACCATGAAGATACGTGTAATTAAAAAAACAATGGAAATTTTCTGAGTTGATAATGGGTAATAACTGTGACAAAAACACACAGAGTTGTTTCACCTTCTAACATGGTAATGTGCTGAATGTTGTTTTGCATTGTACAAATTTCAGATGGCTGTCTTGAAAGGTTTGAGGGTAGAGTATGATACAACTTCAGGACTGACAGATTGACTGAGACACGAGGAATAATATATACCCCCACCAGGTAGGTGGGGGATGTAATAATAATTTTAAATGACAAACTGATCACATAAGACTGACAATTAAGCATTCCTGTATAAATATATGCTCATCTTTTATGACTTATTAGTAATTCCAATGACAAATATATGCTTAATCTAACCCACTGCATTCTGATGTCAACGTACCGATAGAGCTTTTTGGTTTTTCAGATGTCTGGTTTGGTTCTGGTTTTTGTGGCAAATCAGAAAACCAAACCACAAGGCCCAGCAAAAAAACTACTGATATGGTTTTATTGTGTTTGTGCATGAACTGATCAAACTATATTACTGGGACGGAACTTGATTAGTGCCCTATCTGGATGCTCATCACAAAGTCTATCGGGAAAAGGGGCGAATATGTCATGTTACCTTTGTCACATTTTCTCCCTTTTTGACTCCTTCATAAGGGAGAAAATGTGACCTGAGAACACAACACAGAGTAAATGAACTTTATTCATTTGTTACCTTAATTTATGTTTTTTCCTAGAACTCCTAAGAATGATCAAAGGGAAGTCAGGCTGAACTCAATAGAGATACTTACAGACAAGGCTTTTGTGGTGAGTGGTGGTGTATAAACTATTGTGTTTTTTTTTTCCAAATTACAAAGCATGAAGTGCTGTTTACTAGATGTTGTTAACACATAGAAAATCTGAACTGAAACTGAGGTTTTTCCTGAAACCAGACCAAAAACAAATCTGAAAAAAAACAAAACCGCCCAGTTGTACATACCAAAATTGCAAACAGCAAATTTTTTCCATAATGCAAATCACGTATTACCAGGCCTCTAAATAAGAGGCAAATGCTCGTACCGTTCGCCTATCAGTTACGCAGATTTGTTTTCAGGCAAACGCTCGATCAGTTAACCAAAAATCACGCCGATGGCCGACGAAGTTGGTTGTTATGGGATGAGAAAAGTTTTGAACGTTTTTCCTCCCACTGATTTAAAAGAAGCACTGCAGTGAACAAAACAAGAACAAAATGCTCATGTGGTTATCATACAGCATGTTTCAATCATTGCTGTACTTGTGGGGGTATAAATCTATAGTATTAACGGTACTGAAGATCTGCAGTACCAACTCGCGGCACCCTCTGGCTCTCGAAACAATTAATTTGTTTCCATTCTGAGAAAGACGACTGTCTGTTACAGCTAAAGGGAGCTAACTACGCTTTGTTAATACATTTACCGCACATGAGGTATTAACTCTCGCACTGCGCAAAGATCAAAATAAGTCTTCAATACAATAAAAAGGAGACATATTGAAAATCAAATGAGCTGTTGTTAATTATTTGCATTCCGCCCCTTTTTACCCTACCAATCCATGAGAAAAATTTTCGAACACATTATGGAAACGTCTTTTATTCACAATGCAGACTTCTTATTTACGTGCTTATTCCATTTGAATAAACAGCCAGCATGGTTGTGAACATGGGTTTTTCCAAAAGATTTCGAACACTGTGGCGCAAATAAAGTTTTAGTTTGGAACTTAGGATTACATTCTCCGGATGAAATGTAGGGGAAGGTAGATACGATTTACAAATGTTTGTTTTCCAATGTTAATCAGAGACTGCCAATGCATCTCCCATGCCCTGAAGTTCAATATATTCGTAATACAGACGTCCATCGATGGTACTTGACCCCATCCCCACACAATTGCCCAATTCCCACACCCAGTTAGAGACAAATGTGTTTGGATTTCTGAAATAATAAGCCAAACAGCAAAATAAACAAATAAAATTCTTTAATTTTTAGTAGACACAAAAATCATATAAAGCAAAGAACAACAAATGTTAATGCGTGCATACGTGAATGTGTGTGTGTATGTGGGGGCGGGGGGAGTGGGGGGGCATGTGTATGTACCTGTTTTGTACTGTGCCTGCCTTGGGTCCCTTGTGTCTAAATGCCAAATTAATTTGGGAGAAACTGTAGTTGGGTATGTTAGAAGCTTTGTCAGTATTAATACTTTCAATGCAATGGTTAACCAATAGGTTTATGAAAAAAATCGAGGTAACCGATCAACAGGTTAACCATTGTCAAATGAGGCAACCTGCTGGAAGGTTTATCAAAATCTTGTTATTTCGAGGCCTGTATTACAGTACGTCCATTAACCCTTTACCCGATGTAATGGCCAAAACCAGTCAGCGCATTTCACAAAATTCACCTTTCAATTTTTATTATTTTTTCATTTTTTGTCACAAAAACATAACTTATGACACCTCATTGGAACGAGCTCATCGAGATCATTCCAAAGAGGGTCATAAGCTATGTCTTTGCGGCAAAAAGTAAAAAAAATTAGTGCTTCAAGAATTTTATTTGCAAGTGTTGTCTGCTTTTTGTGTTAAGTAAAGGGTTAAACCAATGCAAGCTTGGTTTAATTCCTAATTACTTTATGGTTATGGTTTGCTTGAAAACTGTTCAGGCCCTGAAATGTTAAATATGGCTTATGGCTAGTATATGGAAAGGGTATAAAAGTCTGCAATCAAATCCATGAACTTAATCCCGATTACCTATGTTGGGGCATGGTGGTGCTGTGTACTAAGGTATACTGAATGTTTATGATGTATATCCACAGAAAATGCCCTTAGGACAAAATGCCTTAGGACATGATGAAGACAAAATGTGCTACGGATAAAATGCTCTCAGTGAATTTGCAGGGGTGGACAAATACCCTTAGGATAAAATGCCGTCAATCATATTCCAACATTAAATGATTGAAGGATGCCCTGATGACATTTATCTGATATATTGTCCATTGAGTGGATCATGGCACCATCAGCAATGCTTTAGTATTGCAGGTGCAGTCTTGTACCACTCAAGGGATGATACATCACTTCGTTCAAAAGATGGTTATTAAAATTAAAAATAATTAAAAATAATAATGAAAACATGAATTTCTGTCTGATTTATCTAGCTATAGCACAGAAACAAATCACCAAAAAACACTAAAACCATAAACTTCAAGCTCATTAGTTACACAGCAGCATTTTATGATTATCATATTTCTTTCTATCTTTATAACAGAAGTGAGTGGATTTTGTTCTGAGGGCATTTTGTCCACCCATACATTTTCACCGAGAGCATTTTATCCAAAACAAAAAACACATTCAAATGTTGATGTTTTTTTAATTTTGTCTCAAAAACATAGCTTATCCTCATTAGAACAATCTCAAAGAGCTCATTGTAATGAGGGGCCACAAGCTAATTTTTGTGGCAAATAAATGAAAATTTTTCATTATTCAAGAAATTTTTTTGCAAGTGTCTTCAATGATCGCATGATCCGTGTAACAGACCTTATATTCAAAATTTAAAACTTACCTTAGGAATTCTAGTCCATCGTCCTTCCAAATCCATTTTCCACTTGCAGGCATCTGAATATGATGATGTGTTGACTTGAAAAACAAAGAAAGTACAATATGAATTATAATAATACCCTTCATCTCTTCAGGGGTCTGTTAATTCACCCAAATAGCCTGAACACATTTGAAATAAAGGTGACCTGGTAAAAGGTTATGTTCATAATTGTCACACGATGAAAAATTCATCTAAATTTAACTAAAGAAATCATTGAATAAAAAGTCAATTCAATTTACAGGAGAGAAATTTGGTTAAATGTGTCCCAAGTTATACTTTGTTCAGTGGCAAAAGATTTAGAGTCCTGAGCAGGAATATCCGCCATCAGCAGGGAAGGAGATATACCATCACTATTGTTATTTCCAATCCAATATTCTGACCATCACTATTATTCAGCCATCACTATTATTAGGCAGCTAAGAGGAGCGATAACAATAATGAGTAAATGATACAAGCAGTCTACTGAAAACGATGTAAATCAACCTGATAATTGAAAGAAACTTGGAAGTTGGAATGTAGATTAAAACACAATTAAAACTTAGATGAAAAAGTTGATTTTCTTGAGAAACTAGAGAATTTGTTGAGAATTTATCATGTGAATAGTTCTTTTAGAGATGGTGCATTAAAATGTTGGTATCTAACATTATTAAAATTTGTGCTACAGTGGAGGCCACTTAATTGGATATCTATTAACTGAATAACCCTGTTAATTGAATATAATTACCCAACCCAAAACCATTTACCATACCTCCAGTACAAATTTGACCTGTTAATTGAATATAGGTGACAGAGTAAACTCCTGTTAATTGAATAAAAAATCTTGTAACCTGTAGAGAAATTACCCTGACTCTCCCCAGTTTTCATTTGTTTATAGACCTATTTGGCCTCAGTACATCCAATACAGGCATTTAATCTATTATATCTTGTTTGACAGTGCTCATGGAGCTCTGTCGAACAAGATATAATTATAGACCTATTTGGCCTCAGTACATCCAATACAGGCATTTAATCTATTATATCTTGTTTGACAGAACTCATGGAGCTCTGTCGAACAAGATATAATAGAATAAATGCTAAGTTTATCTCTAGAATACAGGAAAGTGACACAGTCCTGTTAATTGAATACTCCTGTTACCTGAATAATTTTCATTGGCAAAGTGGCTATTCAATTAACAGGGTTCCACTGTAGTACAATATAAGAGAATGTGTTCAACTGTCTCCTTCCAATAGAAAACAGTGTGTAATTTGTAAGTGTTGTATGATCAAATTATCGTGGCAGAATTTTATGATCTTTTCTGCAAAGGTTACTTGACAGATAGTTATCATTATTACCACTTATAGCCCAAGAACATTAGGTTTCACTAGGGAAAAAAATCGGAGAAAGCTGATTTTTTCAGGGAATGTCGAGTACATGTCACTGAACGATTAGACAAAAGTCCCCTAAAATCCCAGTTGAGCTTTTTTTTCTACAGCCTTTTTTCGAAAATGCGTTTGAAAAAAATAAGAAAAAATCGGACGAACATTGTAACCTCGAACTGATCCAACTGTATTTTTTGTTTACGCGTATTTTGAGCTACATAATGTCTAATATACATTTACCTAGAGGAAAATGTGCATTCTGTGACAATTTCTGCGAAAAATTATTGAAAATTCACAAAAAAGTATCGGATTTACGCAAAAAATGACGATTTTCCTAACGGATTTGCCCAAAGGGTCGTAGTACAGAACGGGATGTTAGTTGGACAGACGATAAAAAATCCACCACCATTTGAAGACTTTTATCATTGCTTACAGAATAGACATTATGGAAGACCCCCTCTGCTTCTGGCCGAGTTCCCCTTTTGGCATAAAATTCGTCAGCATGAGAACTCAACTATTTTCGGGCTTGGGACCGAACAGACACGTCTGTGTCTGGCAGCATTAGATCGATAAATAATATTTACAGAATTTACAAAAATCAATAAATAATATTTACAGAATGTACAAATCAATCAACATGGATTAAGTTACATTGACTATTATCAATGCTATATACAGAAATGACATGACCTATATACATATTATTCATCGAACTCAGAAATTTCCGACAGGACAGTGTTTCTGTGGTTGTTACAAGAATCCGAACTGCAATTACACAAACCTGAGCAAGAGAGTCCTGCCTTCTTACACCCACACCTTTTTGTACAAGCACTCTTGCAACCACAACTGATCAGATTCAGTAGGTTATCGGGGGCACATGGCTTTGTGGCTGCAGTCGGTACAAGAAGTCCATTGTCTAGCGACCACCCCCAATCCGTCGGAGGAAGCGAAGTGCCCAGCCATTGTTGGACCTGGAGATAACATCTGTAGACATGTTGTTGTGCAGCATCGCTGCTTGGTGGGAGTGAGGCTAGGTCGATGGGTTTATTCAGTTTAGATTTTTCTACATAACACTTGTAAGTGACATATCTATATTGGTCGAGAGAGGAAACAGTTTTACTCCCGTATAAGATCAGGAGAAGTTGTTCCCCGGCAGCGGCTACTGCACTTGGTGTACTGTCATCCGCCAAAATTGTGTTGACATACTGTTGTGAGTCGGTAGTAAAATCGGAGACAATTGTACTGAATACTTTCTTCTTACCAACTCGAAAGAGTGCAGAAGTAGTGTCACAACCACTTATAGAATGTGCTACAAGGAGGTTGCTTCTATGGTCACCCATTTTGGTTGCTATTTCACTAACTAAAACTAGTAAGTTTGGGGTAATGGAATACATCATGTGAATATTACATCCCGGTTGAACTCGAGAGGTAAGAATGACTAACAAGTCTGTGTCTGTTCCCACAATGACAACACTGTTGTCATCTTGAGCAATGTCAAGTGCAGTTTCGGCTATCAGTACATCAGCATCAGCCTCGGCCTGCTTGGACTGAATATTGATAGCAGATAGCTCCTGCATTAGAAGATCGATCAGTTGGGTTTTGTTCTTGGCATTTGCAAGGAAATCGGATTGGGGTGTGGTGGCTGGTAACTCGGGTGAGATATTGATATCAATGGAATACCTGTCTTTAGATCTACGGGCTTGTTCCATGCCCTTTGTCGACATTGTACAAGCATAACCATCAAAAACAACCATGACGTTTGCCCCAAAATGTCTCACTAGATAATTGGAATATGATGTACATATGTCCTTATATGACGACTGTTTAGGCCATACAACTGCCCTCAATAACAATCCACCATCTACAACAAACAGAGAATGTTCTGGGATTTTAGTTTGCCCGGAACCGTATCTTTTGAGGATCTTACCGAGCGTGCTTTTCTGTGTCTTCCTCATTCCAGCAGAATCAAACAATGCTGGTGGTTTCGGGGCGAGTTCATATTTGAGATACTCTTCCATCTCTGCTTGTGACTGAATAACACATGTGATGCGGTTGAACAGAATTGTGGGGTCAATCACTACCTTACTTCCACGGACTTTGATGCTATTTGCCATCGATGCGAAAGACTTCACAGTGTCAACACGTCGTAGTTTGATGCTGTTGAACGTTTTGCTTACAACATTCAATACGCAACATTCACCAATTTTGCGAACTTGGTCACAGTTCACAGTTTCGTCGGCCACAAGCCCGGTCGCTATAGAGACTAATTGTAGTGGATCTCTATTCTGAAAGGGGGAATGCACTCTGAGCCAGTTCAATAATTTGGTGATATCATTGGCATCAGTCAATTGTGAACTTTGACGGAGATCCCTATGTTGTTCGCCATGACCAGTGTGAACATGAACAAAATTTTCGAGAGCATTACATATCGGAAGGCAAAGAGGTAGTCCTTGTACCCATTTCGCAACAGTGCTATCGGTTATTCCCCTGCCATGTGTGAGACCACCAGGGAGCTTGAACATTCTCATTAAACACTGCTCTATGGTCTGATCAGAATATATCACGTCCCAGAATTTATCTGAGCGCCTTATGGTAAAGTAACCTTTCTCAGTGAACAACTTCAAATCATCCTGTTGCATTATTTCTGTTAGCTCATTCATCTGCTGCAAATAGAGATGAGAACTTTTTGCGTATGCAAAATGACCACCTGCGTGAAATACTGGAATCATATTGTGAATACAATATGTGTGGAGTTCCCAGTCGCCTGTGCGCTCTGCTCTCAAGAACAACTGGAGAAGACCTATTTGCTCGTAGTATTGTACCCAAAGCTTTCCTGTGCATCCTACGGATGCATTCTGGAGCAGTTCGTGTAATTTTGACAGTAGATGGTTGACACTTTCTTGATTGACAGCGTCAGCTGTTGTACAGTCACCTCTGGCAAGTCCACAGAATATTTCATTGACTTCTGTGCAGTCTATGTTATCTAGTGTTCGGCTTTCTTCAAACACAAGTTTTGTAATGGCAATTTGTGTTAGCAAATGGGCACGAACTGCTCTTGAATATGCATGACCACTGATCAAATGATGGATTGACCCACCAGCATAAACAGTCCCCCAAAGTTCATCCAAGCCGCTACCAGCCATGATCGAACCAATTGCCCCTAAATATGACATAATCATATGGAAGCCGCCGAGTCTAACGAAAACTTTTGTCAACTTATCTGACGAAGACACAATCTCCACTGCTTTGATATAAAGTGGTTGGTCAAACGTCACTGGACAAACGTTCAGTCCCTGTTTCTCACATTCAGTTTGTGCAAACATGAGAGCAGTGTAAATTGTGCTCGGGTTGGATGGATCAAAATTAATAAAGGGAAGTATCTCGACATCACTTGTTTCATAATCATCTGATGATGTGACAATGTGCATATATCCAGCCCAAGATGGGCAAGGTACTCTCAGTACATGCGTCAAAGACCAAAGACTGTCGACTGTTTTTGCGAGTTTCAAATTTTTCGGATCAGATTCACCCAAAGTTGATAAATCCTTCATCACAATTTCGTCAAGACCCGATTTGCTTGGTTTACTGTAACCTTTCAAAGGGATGTACCCGAATTCACCAGAGCCAATATTCGAATGATCACCAGTTAGTCGTTTTATCGGAGACTCTTCTGTGTGATCTCTGCTTGGAGTTATACAGGCGATGCCTCCCATACTATGGAAAGTATTCTTGCCATCTAGCGTGCGCACATTACAATCGGCGTTATCGAAAACGAATTGTGTGAAGTTCGCAAGTCTAGGAGACGGACCTTTGCTTATCATGACAGAATGAACGTATTGTTGAACTTCCCGGTAGCTAGAAGAGAACATTAGTCCATTCAGAATGTCGATCAATTCCCGAGATGCGAATTTCCTATGTATGTAAACTGCTACCGACAATAATACTGGTGACAAGAATGAATGGGGCTGACAAGAACTTATTAGAGACTGACCTATGGCTGTCACGCGTCTCTGGTTGGCTTGGATGTTTTGCCCACGCTGCGACGGAGCAACAATCCCTTGTAACAAGGTTTGGAGTGTATCGGGTAGTAGATCACTAGATACAGATAACGAATCGGGTTTGGGATAAACGTCACACTCGTAAATGGCTGACCGAATATCATCGCATACTATAGCCGATGCTTTCTTGACGATGCGCATACGTTCATCAGTTTCATTGGTACATTTGTCTGAGTACCACGAATCATATAGTATTTTGTCTGATGAATCTCTGAATGTGACAACATTTTTTAGGGACCTCAGTGTTGTAATAGAGATTCTACTACCGAAATGCTCAAGCAGTTTGGTTTTAAGATGTTTAATTGTGTAACCGACTTCGTCACCAAGATACGATTCAAACGTCTCTGCCAATTCGCTCAAGGAAAACTGACACTCATCGCTGTTCTCCATAAAGGTACACAATTCATGGAATGCAAGTGCTTTCTTGTCTGCAACAGGCCTACCCCGTGAAAGAGTTCGCTCAGGCTTATCTCTGACAAATTCTGTCCAGCAATCATGGTGATACCGACCTTCCTCGGCCACTAGATCGATAGCACGACTGATCCGAGTAAGTACAGACTCACCCCATTCATCACTACGTTTCAAACAACGGGTTCTGATACTATCAACAAAAGTCAATGTTTCAACGGTGTGGACTTCTCTTCTACGTTGAACGGGTATATGAGTTTGTTTGTCGGCGGATTCTCCACAGAACAGACAATGGAGTTTAAAATTGAAAGCATCTTGATCAGAGCGCAATTTTTTTGTCATAGATGGACCAGCTTCGTCAGATTCAGCTGCATCTAGAGACATTCTCTTACTTTTTCTTACAGAACTTTCCCGTGTATAATTCTTGTAGCAGAATTTGTGAATTTTCTCACCAACTGTGGGTTTCTTCGAACCGGCAAAAAGATTATCGCCAAGCTCGACGCTTACAGCAACCAACTTTTCTATACCCCGCTCACCAAGTGTAGTTATTCCGGACGAGCCGGTCAACTCATCGTTACATTTGATACATTTATCCATTGCCAAAGTCACAACAGAAAAAAGATGATAGACACAATAAACTCAAGTACAATACCACAGAACAGATATCAATGTGCGGACCTGCTTCGTTGTCACCGTAAGGTATCAACAGGTAACGCTAAGTGATATGCCAACAACATAACTGATCAGTTCTACAAATAACACAAGACTCTAATAATCAACAACAGGCAAAATTACATATATATCTATCAAGGGATCATTGGTTTCAATATCTAGGCATCAAATGCGGAGTGTCCAATACTGAACAGAGCAAATTGTGCAATGGACAGACCTGGAATGCGGAATTAAACAGCGTTTCCTGATGAAAGTCGTTCAAGGCTATTTTGCATCAAATTAAAGAGCGTTGTCTGTACATAAAGACCTGGAATGCGGAATTAAACAGCGTTTCCTGATGAAAGTCGTTCAAGGCTATTTTGCATCAAATTAAAGAGCGTTGTCTGTACAATACAAATTTGTTTATGAGTACACATCAAGGGCGTGCACACATTACATGCCAATGCATCCTGAGTGTAGGCGAACACCACATTATGTGATTTAATCGAACATGGAAATTGAAACAATGATGCTATAATACGGTATTTGAATGAGAAAAGTCGATGCCGTTTGAATTTGAGTTTAGGGGGTATGGTTAATATTTCACACGTTTCACCAGTTCGATATGGAATAAATGACTATTGTTATATATCATTATAAAGCCACTGCTTTTCTGCAATTTTTGATATATAATTTAACTCCCAAAGTAGTCGTAGATTTGATTTAATGGACGTTGTGTACCGTTGTGTGTATGAAAACAATAAATTTTTTTTCGTAATTTTGTACATTTTCGTGAATATTTCACCATTGAGTGTGAGGATTGGTACAAAGTTGGCATTTTCTGTTGGGGATATGTATTCTCAATATAATTCAGCACGATATTTATGATTCTCACCCTACTAAGGCGAATAAGAATGAGAAATATGGAGCTGGGTCAAATTTTTTTTAAAATTTTTTTTTTCATCAAAAAAACGCTATAACTAAAAAAGCTCAACTCGGATTCGCGGGGACTTTTCACACTTTGTCCGCAATGTGTGTCCCGGAAACATATAAAAAAATCAGCTTTCTCCGATTTTTTTCCTTACTTTCTCATTTTTATGTCTAATGTGCCTGGACTATTAACAGGGCATTCCTGAGTGCATTAACTGTATTAACAATTGTTAAGTAAGACAATCAAATTATACAATGCACGGTAAGACATGTTGCCATATCGGACCATGAAAGGATAATGAAAATGATTTTCATTATCTGCCTGTGAACCCGATACATCATGTGATTTCGCACCGATTTATTTTCAATCAACATATTGTCTCCCTTGTTTGTTTTCATCCAAGGCAAAATGAGGACACCCTCACAATGGAAAATTAAGAGCCAGATAATGATATAAGGTCAGTATAGATATGTATCGTTCTGTTTTTTGAAGATGCCAAACTCTAATGCTGGATTTTTTGCTTCAGTTATTTTATATTTGATTTTTAAAAAACTTTAAAAAGTAAATGCCAATTTCTCATGAATATTCATAGTTCAAACTCCTAACTTAATTGTTCATTTTCTATTCACATTAAAATATTAGGGTATTTCTTGATTAAAGGACAAGTATGTTGACTAATTCTCGGATTTGGTTAAACTATTGAGTTGCAAATATTTTGAGATTACTTGAATGTCCTTCCCTAATAGTGGTAATAATAGTATTAACATTACTTTCTTGGGCATTATGGTTCTCTTAGTGGCCTGATAGAAATAATTAACAGCTCTCTGTCTTATTAGTGGCCCTCGACTTCATCTCGGGCCGCTTATAAGACCTCACGCTGTTAATCATATCTGTTTGGCCACTGAGGGGAACGATGGTAATGCCCGTGAAAATCATGTTATTGTTATATTGCTATTTGGTCACAAGCGATGGAGCTTGGCATTTGCTGCCAAATCTCAAATCCAATTTTTGTTACAGGTGTGAGTAATACACTTTTGCAAATGGGTGATGGGGGGAGGGGAGAAGCTCTTTCTCTTGTGATATTATTTGATTATCAGTTCTGGTAGTAATGTTGTATCACACTTCCAGGGACCACTGATGTCTTCTATCAACACTGTGAGCTAGACGCATAAATTTTTTTGTGTTTTCTTCACACCCTTGAATTTGATGTATAATTTTATATGTACCGTTAATTTATATGTATGGGGGCACAGTGGCTTTGAGGTAACCGGTTCTCGCTGGATCACCAAAGTTAAGCAACGTCAAGCCTGGTAGTCTGAGCGATCAATTCGGACTCCTGCGTTGTGTCCATGGGCAAGGCACTGAACCCCGATTGTCCACATGGGGGCACGATGACGCCGTGTACTAAGGTGTTCTGCACATCGATGGTACACATGTCTCCAATCAATCTAACCCTGCCTGTGCTGCAGTGCGGTGTTACAATGTTGGGGAGCTAGGGGTTGCTCATCGTTGCTCAGTGGTTCTCTCCAGGTACTCTGCCTTCCTCCACCCGTAAAACTGTCATGGTCATGATTAGCCATTGTGCATAAGTATATGACCTTAAACACCAATAAATAAATAATAATAATTTATATGTATAGAGTATCAGACTTGGGAATTTCAAAGTAAACTAATTTTCCTTACTTACATAGCACCTTAAAGTGCTATTTAACACTTTCAACACTAGAGGCCACTTTTCCGGTCCAGGAACACAACACATCATAATTTCATTAAGTAGGATGGCTCTAAGTGAACGTGTGTGGTAGAACAATTAATATTTTCAACATGCAGCCTTCAGGCTGCACGTTGAAAATATTAATTGCTTTACCCCCAAATAATGGATATGGACTTTTCCAATGTCTGCCATTTAACTGTCATGGAAGATACCACCAGTGTTGAAAGGGTTAAGTAAGAGAAATTTGTTTTCTTTGAAATTCCCACCACTGATATTCAATAAATTCAAATTATATATGATAAAGAAGGCTGTGCTGTATAGAACACATAAAACATATGCAATCAACTCACAGAGTTGATAGCAGGCATCAATGGTCCCTTGAAGTCTACTGTATTCATACCAGAACTGATAATAAAATAGTATTTCAGGCTCGTGATCAAATGTGCTTCTGATATTGAAGAACAAAGCTAGGACATCAAATTTCTTTAAAACCCAGCGACAGAGCTGTGCGGGGGTAAATTCCAAAACCCTTGGCTTTGTTTTCATTGCCTGTGTGTTTATATTTTCGGTCAAAGTCATCTGGCAAAAGCACCAATATACTGCCATTTGAAATCAAATAATGAGAAAGATGGCCTTCATACTACACACTATTATAATATTAGAATGTTTCTTTTCATGTTCTATCGATTGATAGTACGTGAGTTTGTGTGATTTCTGAAATAAAACCCGAAGCAGTGAACGTTCTAATTATTTTATTATGCCGGACAAAAAATAGCTTTCATTGTTAAGCGTTAACTGCAACATTCCATCAATCCTGTAACAGTGTAGTCGAATCCAGCAACACGCTTTTAGTGACGTCATTTCGAACGAATGAGGTCTTTTTGGGAGTTTCCAGATCACCAAATTCGAAAATGACTTGTTACAAGTGCCGTCACTTTGGGAGTTTCTATATCACCAAATGTCAGTGTTTACTTCTGCATCATGCTGTTCATGTTATAATTCATTATTAATGCTTGTGTGATAAGTAGTATAATGGTATATAAATTCATGTTTCTTGGACGGTGACAATTGTTAGAATTAAGCGGAGTGAAACCATTTATTTTGAACTTGAGCCTGAGATGGAGACTCAGTGAGGATGAGGAGCACGTATACTAAACTTGTGCAAATATAATTGATGGAAGTGACCTTCATGATTCACTAAAGTGGTGAACACTACATGAGTTTTTAATATTTCTGATTGTTTTGAATTCAATGTTTGCAGTTAGAACTGAAAACACACCCACTGAAGATGACATATTTGTTGGTAAGGTTGTGTCAATCGGTGACAAAAAAGGGCGCCATCATTTAGTGTTGAGAAATTCCAATCAGTGCATGCATAATTAATGCTGATAAACAGAAGTGGAGATTACATTTTCTTTGTTCTCATGTCTCCAGGGAAGAACATTCCAATAGTACCCTTGTTTTGTCCAGAAACTCCAGTACTATGACTTTTAGAAGGGGCCAAATTAACCAATCATGGCCGATGTCACAGACGTGACTCATAATAATACGCTATGGCCACTGCACCTTACTTGCAAGGTATCATTACACCTGTTTGAATTTCTTAGAATTACAAGATTGTTTTTCAATGAAAATACATGGTATCACCTGATATGCGCAAGTCTATCGGTGATGGAACTTATCTTTAATAAAAAAAATGCAGACAGTGTTGTCCTTTTCCCAAATGCAGTGCTGTCGCTGCAGCGTAAAGTGTTTTGAATGCCAAGCTTTATTCTTCGATATCTGAAGCACATTTGGCCATGAGTTGTTTTCCGGAAAAATTATTTTATTATAGGTTTGGTATGAAGATGGTAGTAAACTTCCAGGAACCATTGGTGCCTGTTCTCAACTCCGTGAGATGAAAGCATATATTTTTCAGATTCAAAACATCACAACCTTCATTTTGAAGTATAATTTGTGTAGTGTAAATTAAATTGAATTTATGGAATATCAGAAGTGGGAATTTCAAAGTAAACAAATTTCCCTTAACTCTTCTGGTGCAGGAGGCGGCTGAAGTCAACAGCTAGGCAGCATGCGCTAGGCAACTATAGTCGAAATATAAATGTACTTATTGTTTCCATTTCCACATACTGTTATTTAAACTCCCAAATACAATGACTCTTCCTGCTGTGTTTCTACTTGGTTGATGAGTAAATTGCACGTTCCATTCGAAAGGTACATAAATGTCCAGAACAACTTCTAAAAAGTATATGACAGTGCATGAAGCATTAGCAAAAGTAATTTGTGATATCAGACTCAAATTCCGAGACTGATAATGATTCTGATAGTGAATCAGAGTACATATTTCTAGGTCGACAATCATCATTGTGTGTCAGTGAGGAAAATTCCAGTAGTATTGGGGATTTGAGGACCAAGTCCACCTCTCAGTATATGTACCGCTACAATAGCCCCCACAAACACTGTGAAGACAAAGAAATGCAAACTACAAACTTTTCCTGAGGGAGATTCCCACCAATGGGAGGGGAACACCCTTTCCCATACCCTCCCCAGTTCAAGCCTCCGGCCTTTGGGATATGCCTTCAGCATTTCGACCTTTGACAACCCCCCACCCCTCCTTACATTACTTAGGCTGCCCTAAATCAAAATCCTGGAGCCGCCACTGCCCTGAACATAATGAAATTCAGAGAGGGATCCTGGTGGATACATCAGCTTTCATCCTGTTGTCTATTTTGAGTTATTTTTCCCTGATAAATTTTGCATCAAACATTAATCAGGGCTTGCATTTTCATCAGGCCTATCAGCCCAGGCCTGGTAATTAGCCTCAAAACATTTCTCACCAGGCTGATAGGTCAGCCTGGTGGCCAATCTATCAAGCCGACAAATGCAACTGCAACAGTATGTAATCTGCAAAATCAGCCCTGAACAGTACAAATCAGGCCTGGTGGCCCTTTTTACCTGGCCTATTCATCAACCTGGCCATGGTTCTAAAATGCAAGTCCCGATTTATAAAGCCTTTATATGTTATCGCCAATTTTTTTTACATTAATTTATGTGACAAAACGTTTTTTAAAAAACACTAATATTGTGACAATATATAGATTTTTTGATAAAATTTGTCTCAATTTATGAAATCCAAGATGGCTGCTGAGGTCACATGACTTCTACTTCCGGCACAAGTCTATATTTTATTACCTCATCATCTAGCAATAATCACTGAAAGGAGACAAACTTTTTGACGGTAAAAAGGGCGGTAAGTGTATAAAAGCTGCGTTTTAAAGTACTAAATGTACCTCTAAATGTGTGAAAAGTGACAATTGAATGAAGCGTACACAATAATAAATATATATAACAGTGATAAATATTGTTTGTTTTATTGTAGACTATTTTCAAGAGAAAATAGATCATTTCACTATCGACACAGATCGACACGCCATTTTGAGCAAGGAAAACAACAAATAAGCAGAGGTGTACGACGGGGTGAATATTATCATATTTGCTCGACAATGGTGTAACTAATTCGTGTGCGCAATATTTAGATCTTTGTTCTCTACGAGGGGATTTAACAGAAAGGTTTTTGGAGAGAAACCATTTATAATTTGAAAGTTAAAAAATTTATAGTAATTTCTATATTTTTTATACTTACCAATGACCCAGACATAGCTGGTGCTAACTCTTAAAACATAGGGCCAAACACAAATTTTGCCCCCCAATCCCCAAAATTTGCATCTAAAACCAAAGAAAACATGTCCTGAATGGCCCTCCACACTTCACCTCTACTGCGCATGCGCAGTGTCAAGGACGTTCCAAAATTGGCGCCATTAATCATTTTAATAACCAGTGCCTGGTAAGCGCTATGTACTCAGCGGGGAGGCAAGAGTTCCCAACTCCTGGGAGGGCCATCCCCGTCTGGGTCATTGGTAAGTATAAAAAATATAGAAATTACTATAAATTTTTTAACATTTTTATACTGTACCAAGGACCCAGACATAGCTGAATAGTAAAAAGGCTGGAGGGCCAAGGACATAGAGCAAGATGGAATACGCTCAATAATATAAAATACAGTCATCCCCTCTAGGGAAAAAGAAGTAATAGGCCTTACATGTATCTTTCTTATTTATGATAAATTAGAAAGATACAACACCTTCCAAAATTGAGCATCATACATCCATGTACTCTATTAATATCCAATATAATCCTTATACTAATAATTTTTAAAGTAAGCCAATAAATAAAGTAAGTCTAGAGAATAGAGACTCTTATACTCTTTAAAAGTGTCTGAGGATTGCATAATCATGTCCGTTGACACGTGCTATATTCAAAAGCTATACTTTAAAAACTAAGACTTGAATGAATTTTTAAAACATAAACTTCTCACTAAACAACCATCCCAATAACAGCTCAGAATTACTAACTCCGGAGGAGGTATCCCCTTGTTTTCATAGTAAAACAGGTGACCCAAGGGAACACCCTCCCCCCCCCCCCCCACCCTTTTTCTTGCCCTGGGTCAAATAGCCCAGAGCGAAGAGGGCAGCAGAACGGAGTCACTGCCGAAACAGACAGCCTACCTAGCTATAGTAGCAACTGTTAAGTGAATGACATTCTGAGCAGTAGATAATAGACCTAATAATAGAGGCCTCCAGAAATGGACTCGATATTTCTGAGATAAAAATTCATGAATGCGGATGGCTGAGCGCAATGAGCAGCTTTCAAAAATCTATAATAGCGACACTATTAATGTAAGCCCAAGATGTAGAAGAACTCTTACTTCATGAGCCGAAATCTTAAGCACAACTGCTGAGTCAAAGATATACTATAAGCAGTATCGATAGTTAATTGAATCCATTAGCAATAGAATGGAGCGTAACGTCCTTCTATTAGGCATCAAAGACAGAAGAAGCTTACGCTCGTAGTAATAAACAGATATCTGTTTATAAATACATAAATTCTAACCGGACAGAGTAAAGGCCTATGCTCATACGAAGACGGAAGGACCTCAATAACAATAGATTCCGGATATTAGGAGCCTAACTCTTATGCAAAAATCCAACCTAAATAGTAAAGGAAGTAGTGATTCTGAAACTACGAAAGTGAAAATCATCCATCGATAGTGCATGAAACTCACTGACTCTTCAGTAAAAGAGAAGCCAACAGAATTACTGTCTAAAAGGTCAGAATTTGAAAACTACTGTTTCCAGAGGCTCAAATGATTACTTAGCTAAATAAGAACTGAAGTTAAATTCCATATAGGAATTTAATCTAAAGATTCTAAGTCTATTTATCAAAAAGTTACTAACTGACTTAGATAAAGAGACATAAGAATTCAATTGTAAACTATCATAGAGTGCATAGGTATGAGGTAACAAAAACCTATAACCTTAATAATAACAGGCTGCAGTAGATCTTGTCAAACAAGTATACTAAAAAGTTGCAATGAGTAGTATGGAGGGATCAACAATATGAACATAGTGATCCCTACACCAACGACGGAAGAGCCTCCACTTTAGCCGCATAGAATAGCGAAGAAGAGGATCTCCTATAGTAAGAAATCGCGTCCAAAGCTCGTCCAGTACAATGCTTACAATGCAATACGGACCACACAACGGAATACGTGAAGGTTGCGACCTTGCGGGTTGTGATAAAGATGACACGATTTACCCAGCGAAAAAAGATCCCCTCATTGAGGAAGATTTCGCGTTAAGTTCCACAGTAGACATCAGAGTAAATTACCCACGGTCTCTGTGAAGACAGAGATGCTATCAACAGAAATGTATTGTGGTTGTTTATCTTAGCAATACCTGCTGAAACAACAGCGCCGGAGGATACGCGTATCCTATCATTCCGTTCTATTAGATCAATAGAGCGTTAACAACATTAGCTCAGAGATCCGGACAAGCCAACACATACGTCTACAATTGATTAGCAAGCTGTGTCATAAATAAATTATCATTGGGCACTCCCATAGATAGCAAATCTGATTGAATACTTGTTTGTTGAGAGTCCATTCTGACGGCAACAAGCGACCCCTAAATGAACGGGAGTCCGGTAAAACAATCAGACGACCCGGAATATGACAGACCGAAACAGAACTTGGTGTACTATAACCAACAGACGGATTCTTTCCATTAAATTGAATAACGGAAATGAATGAGTGCCTCCCTGGTTCCGGAGATACGCCACTACTGTCGAATTAACGGACAGGATTTGGACATGCGTTTGTGAATAATGTTCATGCAATGACATAAAGCAAGCCTAAAAAACATTATTCCGCGGAAGATAAATGCTTGCTTAGAGACTGCGGAACCCAAAGACCCTGGCACTTCGAATCCGTTGGGATCAATATTATATCCCAATCAGTTTGACTGGCAACCGTCATAACTATAACACTCGGATCCGGCAACGGCAGTGGCACTCTCTGAGTCAACCACCGAATGTTTGCCCCAGTCTGAATCTCTTGTAACACTAGATAGACAAGAGAACGTGTAAATCGAGCAATTCATGGATTTCTGAAAAGTTGCCATCGAGAGAACAAAGCGACTCTGAGAGAGTTCTTCACCTTACTATCCACGCGCGTGGATGTAGCTAGGGCTGCGTCACGTCTAACCAACTCCAATCAGCCACTGAAGGGCGGAGTTATACGTGAACAAACTACTGCCCTCAAAAGAAATCACATTGAGAATAATATCCCGTAAATCTTTTCTTGAAGACGTAATGATAACGCCTCAGTAAGGTGGATTACGTATGATAAAGCGTCTAAGTTAAGTCTACTAGACATCATTGTCATTTCCAACATTGTGGTTGGAAAAGACATAGACGGCGAAAAAGAATATTTCCAGTCTTTAACCACGCCGTCAAGACGCATATGAACTCTCGGTATGCCCTGCTCTGCCAAAATAAATTATTCGTATAAATGATAAAACGGCAGAAATGAGCATTGCGGACAAGAAACTAAACTATCATGCTTGGTAGCAGGCTTATATGCATATATAGCGTCGAAAAATAAAACACATGTTGTAATGACATTATTGGACTGTGTCGGTAAGTCAGGGACAATGTCCCTGAACCGAACCAAAATTCCGTGTCCAATGACGCTATAAGTCTCTTATCCAACATCGCAGCAATGTAGTCCGAAATAACAATCACTGGAAGATAATGCCAGAAGATATGAATGGCAGCTTCTGATGCTACGAAAGGGAAAACTCGAAATCTTTCGAATCCCTTTCGCCATCCTGTCGGAACCTATAAAGCGTTCGGTCGTCCATACCTGATGCAACCGCGGACCGCACCGACCCAGCGCCGTCAGATAGTTCCTGATTCGAGTAAGAAACTGTTGATTGCTGGGATGCTGCGAAACAACTGTGCTAACTCGGATAGCACGTCCGTCACTGAGGCCTGAGGAGAAGCGGTCCTACAATGCATTGCCGCTGGAAGCTCCGTGATCGTTACCCCCGTGCATACTACCAATATGCGAGCGAACGGAGTGTATAGGCCTCGTGTCCCTTGGCTACCGGATGGCGTGACCTATTCGCCATGGAATCACTGAATGACGAAACTGATCGGATACTCGAGGTCACGTAGCCAATGTGCGGTCGTGTGCCCTGCTGTGAGAATGAGGAAGCATTATCGACAGTCTCTCGGACTGTCAATATAACGGAGCGTCCCGACCGACAGACATATGCTCCGAATGTAAAATATCTGAACCACAACATGCGGTCCCCTATGTTGTTGGACGAGAGAGGGACCTCTCTCGCTCACAGCCCGGACAGACCTGGACAAGCCAGGAACCGGACTAACAGGCTTCCTCCGATCTGTCCTCAATCCGCCGTCACTGGGTGAGTACTAAAGTAATTATAGTGCTCGCATCACCCAAATCTCCTTCCTAGACCGCAACGGACGAACCCGGCAGCCGAACCATTCGATGAATGTATGCTACACCGGGTGAGCTAGCGAATGTCACTCCGTCGATCCTACAAGGGATCTCTTAGGCAATAGACATATTCCATGAGCACTTATTGCCGCTAGCTCTTCATTAACTATGACGACAGAGGCACACTTTTGAAAGACATCTCCGTAACTTTGCGAACAAGAAACCAGAAATGCTTGGTTATAGCAAGCATATAATAATAATATATATAGCGTCGTTCAATAATTCGAAAGTTTGTGTGACATTATTGGACTATGTCGGAACTGAGGGACGATGTCCCTGAACCGAACCAAAAATTTCTAAGTCCACCAACGCTATCAGTTTCTTATCCAGCATCGCAGCAATCTGGTCCGACGAAAGAAGCTGTAGAAGATCAAGTCAGATGACATACACAACAGCATATGTTGTTCCGAAAGGGAAAGCTCGAAATCCTCCGAATCCCTTTCGGTATCCCGTCGGACCGGATGAAATTTTCGGACGTCCGTACCCGCTTCCGTGGAGCGTCCCGACCCAGCATCGTTGGATAAAAAATATGCGACAGATTCAGTTGATGCTGGGATGCTGCGATAAGCTGTGCTATTTAGGAAAGCACGTCCGTTCCCGAGGCCTGCGCAGTAGCGGTCTTACGATGCATTGCTGCCGGAAGCTCCATGTACGTTGACTCCCGCACACTTTCCTATGCGAACGTCCGGAGTCTGCAGGCCTCGTGTCCCTGGCTACCGGATGGTGTGACCTGGTCGCCGATGATTCTCTGACTGGCGAAGCTGACTGGATATCCGAGGTCACGTAGCCAAGAGCGGTCGTGTGCGCTACCATGAGAATGAGGAAACCTTATTGACAGTCTACTCCGGACTGACTATATGTCGGAGCGTCCCGAGCGACGGACATATGCTCCGAATGCGAAACATTTTGTACCACAACATCTGGGGCCAGATGTTGTTGTACGAGAGAGGGGCCTCTCTCGCTCGCCGTCCGGATGGACCAGAACGAGCTATGAACCGGACTAAAAGGCTTCCTCCGTTCTCCCTCTAATCCGCCGTCACTGGGTGTGCATTTGGTTGATTTATAGTGCTCGCATCACCCCAAAACTCCTTCTAGACCGCAACGGACGAACCCGGCTGCCGAACCATTCGATGAATGGACGCTACACCGGGCGAGCTAGCGGACGTCAAAGGCCGTCGAACCTACTAGGGTCCTCTTAGGCAATTGGCGTATTTACATGAGCACTTTTCCGCTAGCCCTTCATTAATTGTGACGACGGAGGCACACTGTTGGAAGACATCACAGATACATCACCCTAATCTTGATCGTCTGAAATAGAAATTGATAAAGTAGAGTGACCCTGTGGGGAAAGGACCGGAGTGTCCAATTCCCCACTAACATACCGTTACATACACTTCCCATGTTGTCATCGAAATCATACGATACAGAACAGGAGTTAATGCAAGTACACTGACCACATATAGAATGATTATAAAAGTCAGAGGAAGACTTCCTCTTATTACAATTGATCAAAATCCTTTCAATGTGAAAAGAAAACAAGTCCTGGTACTCGCACCAACCCCTGGCAATGAAAATACATAACAATAATATGATCCATTAATATAGAAAAAATAATTGAAATCAAAATATTTTGAAAAAATATTTTTTCAGAACAGCCCAAGTTTCTGAAAAGTAACATTGAGCCCCAATGGATCCCAAGCCTAAGTGTGGACAAAAATTTTAAAAATATTTTAAACAATTTATTCAACACTTACGAACAATAATAATGTATCTAGTTATGATTAAAATAACATCAAGATATTATTTTCAAGAAATCTCCCCCTCACACAGAGGGCTGTTGTAAATGTAAACAATGAATGTAAAAACACTAAAATAAGACTCCAGGCACCCAGGCCCGGAATCAGTTACCAAAAATACACTATCTGATGCAAAACAGAGACTTCCAGGGAAGAAACTGCAGAACATCAGATGGTAGATGCAGAACACAACGCCTAACCACCCGTAGGTGAAGACGTAAACATGAGGAAAAGAACAGAATTCATTCTGTTATTCAGCTAAACCTCCCAAGAAAATTTAGTAATAATAATTACAGAAACTATGCCAAAAGCATGGGAGAATAGCAAGGGGGGACTTAAAGGAAAGGGAGAGAGGAAAACACTGAAAAATCAGTGTAACTAAATAATCAGAATGACAACAAAATGGCTGCTGCCTCGAAAATAGGTAACTTAACATAATTTCATTAAAAAATTTTAAGTTACAGCCCTGATAATATTGTGTCACACATTTTTCCTCTCCTCCTTCTCTATCCTCCTTAGAATCACCATTTCACTAATATTTATGTGTCTGGCATCATTTAAACTGAGATTTACAAGCACAAAGATCAGTCAGATGTTAACTGATGAAGGGCCAAACTTAGAATGATTAATGGCGCCAATTTCGGAACGTCCTTGACACTGCGCATGCGCAGTAGAGGTGAAGTGTGGAGGGCCATTCAGGACATGTTTTCTTTGGTTTTAGATGCAAATTTTGGGAATTGGGGGGCAAAATTTGTGTTTGGCCCTATGTTTTAAGAGTTAGCACCAGCTATGTCTGGGTCATTGGTACAGTATAAAAATATAGTCTACAATAAAACAAACAATACTTAATCTTCATTATATATATTTATTATTGCGTACGCTTCATTAAGTTGTCACTTTTCATACATTCGGAGGTACATTTAGTACTTTAAAACATAGTTTTTATACACTTAGAGTCCTTTTTACAGGCAAAAAGTTATGTTCAAGCTATTTTTTTTTAAACAGGGGTTCATAATTTATTTTTAGTTAGCGTTTCGCCGAACACAGGCCGAGGTGATAATAAATATTAAAACCAACCATACATCAGTGGATACTACATGTAGTTCCAGATTCCTGTATGTCCTACCCAATGATACCCACCCAAAGCCACCAATCCCTATGTGTGAACTCTAGGGGGTGGGGGTGGGGGGCATCTGAGGGCCCCCAAATGCAAACCATAACTTACTGTTTTTAACTCCCAAGTTTCCTTAGGAAGTACCAGAATCGATCTCAGAGCTTCAGAATTTGAAGAAAAAAAATATCTGGGGAAAGGCTAACAACTGCAGGAGGGAATAAGCCAAATTCCAGAGTTCAAGCCTTTGAAATATGCCAGCGTTATATCAATCTTGTCCCCTCCCCCCCCCCCCCTCCATTTCGTAAAAATGGTAAATGAATTATATATCTAGCAGGGGCGTAGCCAGGATTCTATAATGGGAGGGGGGCTAGCCATTTAGGGGGATGATATTTGAAAGGTAGTTGTAGGCTTTCGTCCCCCCCCCCCCCCCCCAAAAAAAAAAAAAAAAAACGGTCCCATATTGTTTTTCATCTCCTACCTTTCTTCAGGAGGCACCAAAATTGAACTCCCCCAGAGTCCAGCAACTTAACCTTCTTCCCAGTGGTGAGCTGGGGGTGGGGCTTGGGACTCCAAAATGTAAACTGTCACTTGTTGTTTTTAACCCTCACCCAGGCCTTCTATTGGGGATCCTTGCTCTGCCACTGGGGCCACCACTGATATTGTACTTCGAGAATGCCATGGTTTATCGTGGAAACTTTCTAAGTGAAACACGTGAGAAAACGTGATCCCTCCGATGACGGAAGGCCAGCGATATGGTGGTGTGAATAGTAAAGGAGTGAGTGAGTGGGCTTAGTGGTCAGTGTCATTCAGTGTTAATCTGTTAATCCTATATGGGCTAACTTACATGAACCAAAGATTGGGGAGGCCCCACAGCCACCACATCATAAAAGGGCCCAGTTAAATAAACAGTGTAAATCAGCATTTGAATTGCTGGCTTTGAAGAATCCACCCCACCTCCAACCTTTTCCCTAATGAACATGTGGAAGGTTCAGTTGCTGGAAAATAACTGATACTTGGAGAATGTTCAAATGTCTGATATCTCTGTCAAAATATTCTGGCGTAAGATCTTTTTTCAGCTTGAAAATCGAATGGACGAGAAATATATACTTGGATTGTAGGACGGTACTATGTCGTTCAGATTGCACTAAGTTTATATAAAATGAAAGAAACTTATCACCCAAAAGTTTCTTTCACCTTATATAAGGTTAGTGAATTCTGGTCCCTATAGTGCCCCACCCACTGTCTCTGGACACTTCGGCTAGTGTCCAATCCCTGTACATGTTATTTCCCTTCTCTATATTCCCTGCCCAGTAAGCACAACTGACATCTGAGAACAATCCCTACTGCTTTTCTCTGACAGACACTGGCGCTTTGGGCTATCTTGAAATTGCACTCCAAGATTGGGCATCAAGTAATTGGAAGAATTCCAAATCTATTGATTGTTAATTGTAGTCACCCACTATACATATTGTGCATGATACACAATAATGTGCATAGCGAGCGATTGGAATTAATAACTAATGAATTGTTTACGATAATTTTTTTTGGGGGGGAGGTCTAGTCCTAACTAGGACCTCTGGCCATTACCTCATTCTCCTACTTCCCTGAAGGGAAGTGGGAGGAGGGGGAAATGACCGAGGGTCCTAGTTAGGCCTGAGGGGGTGGGGGGACCCCACAACAACCTTCCAAATATCATGACCCCCCAAATGGCTAGCCACCCACCCCCCCCCCCCCCCCTCTCCTCATTATAGAATTCTGGCTATTGCCCTGCTAGATATATAATCCAGTTCACATATTTTCGAAATGTGGGGGGGGGGGGGGGGGGGGGGAGGAGGGGTGGGACAAGGTCGACAAAACATTGGCATATTTGAAAGGCTTGAACTATGAAATTGGGTTTATTCCCTCCCACAGTTGTGGGCCTTTTCCAAGATATTTTTTTCCTTCAAAATTCTGAAACTCTGAGATCGATTCTGGTGCCTCCTGAGGAAATGTGGGGGTTAAAAACAGTTAGATACGGTTTGTATTTGGAGGCCTTAGTTCCCCCGCCCCCCCCCCCCCCCCCCCCCCACCCCGGCCAACCACTGGGAGCTCATACAGGGATTGGAGGAGTGAGCATAAGGAGTACAGTCTTAATGGCTCCTATGGATATCATTGGCGAAACGCTAACAGAAAATAAATTATGAACCCCCTGTTTAAAACTTAGATGTGAGTCTTCCATGGAAGACGTGTGTCGTCTGGCGTTTCAGACAGAATTCTAAGTGGAAAAAGGGGCATAACTCTGGAAAAAATACAGCGGATAAAAAAATAAAATAGGAGGTGCACAATGCCATGATGTGATAAAGAATCACTGAAAGTTTCATCAAAATCCATTCATAGGTTAAAGAGGAGTGGCGGATAAGAGAAGCCTGACGTTTCAGACAGAATTGTAAGTGGAAAAGGGGCATAACTCTGGAAAAAATATAGCGGATCAAAAAATAAAATAGGAGGTGCACAATGCCATGATGTGATAAAGAATCACTGAAAGTTTCATCAAAATCCATTCATAGGTTAAAGAGGAGTGGCGGATAAGAGAAGCCTGGCGTTTCAGACAGAATTCTAAGTGGAAAAGGGGCATAACTCTGGAAAAAATACAGTGGATCAAAAAATAAAATAGGAGGTGCACAATGCCATGATGTGATAAAGAAACACTGAAAGTTTCATCAAAATCCATTCATCGGTTAAAGAGGAGCGGCGGATAAGAGAAAGTGTGACGCGGACGGCACGGACGACGCAAGACGACAAAAGTAATCCCTATATGTCGCTCCCCACTTCATGGGGCGGCGACACAAAAAAATAGCTTGAACACAACCTTTCCACAGGTAAAAAGGATGGTAAGTACCAGTATATAAAAACTACGTTTGAAAGTACTAAATGTACCTCTGAATGTGTGAAGTGACAATTTAATGAAGCATACGCAATTTTTAATGAAGATTAAGTATTGTTTGTTTTATTGTAGACTATTTTCAAATTATAAATAATTTCTCTCCAAAAAACGTTCTGTTAAATCCCCTCATAGTGAATAGAAAGATCTAAATGTTACGCACCACAAATTAGTTACACCTCCATCGAGCAAATATGATAATATTCCCCCCGTAGTGTACCTTGGCTTATTCGTTGTTTTCCTTGCACAAAATGGCATGTCGATCAGTGTCGATAGCGAAATGATCTATTTTCTCTTGAAAATAGTCTACAATAAAAACAAACAATACTTAATCTTTGTTACATATATTTATTATTTTATGTACGCTTCATTCAATTGTCACTTTTCACACATTCAGAGGTACATTTAGTACTTTAAAACAGAGTTTTTATACACTTACCATCCTTTTTGCCAGATACCGTCCTTTTTACCGGCAAAAAGTATGTCCCACTGAAAGTTTCATAGGAGTCGCACTCCTAGTTAAAAAATTATGCCATATTATTCCCATCCCCAAATTTTGGTAAAATTCCAGAAAAATATTACACACTCACCACTGCAAAGTCTGTTTCTCAGAATATTACGTGCCAAAAGAGTTAAAGTGCTTACTTATAAGTTATATAGCACCTCAATGGATAAAATTAGATAGGAACAGAAATTTACAAAGTGTAGACAAACGATTTTGTTTTAATATTGCAGGTGGGTCGAATTGATCAGCCTATATGGGGTGAATTGTTCTGTTTTTGATTTGGTGACGAAGCGATCCCCACAAATCATCCTGGGATGAATGTCCCAAACCCATTAGTATTTACTCATGAGTACGGGTCCAGTCGCCACCAGTGGCAAGTTGGCCTGATTTCTGGTGACGACTTGGCCCACTTTGGTGACCACTATTATAGGTTTTGTACTCACAGGCTGACAGGACCCACGTGAGGTTCGATCGCAGAATTAACATGTGCTAGATATATGCTATTAAATACTGACATTATTTCCATAAATATTAAATTTCCAATTTCCACTAAAACCATGACCAACATATTCATTCAAAACTTATTCATTTTTGACTACCGGTATATTGTTATTATGACTTTTTAATTATACATTCATTTTGTTAATCGGTGCGTATTGTATGTGTTAAGATGTGCGTTTTGTGCATGATCTGTGCTATGCTTTTATATACCAATAAACATTGGTAGATTTGTTTCAGTATTCTCTTTTTTTTACCCCAATTTGCAATCGCCCTGTGTCCCCATCACCGAGTTATATCTTGCCCACACGCTCGTATTTCAATTCTAGTCGAAACAAAGAAACCCACACCAAATCAGAGAGTAGAAATTATTCTCCGTTTTGGTGCGGCTTTCTCTGTCAATAATATATCCCGGCTCAATCAATTAATGAAACCCACACCGAATAATTATCACCTTGATCACTGCATGTCATACTATTATTACCATTTTAGCGGGTGTTCCTTAGGTCATTATCGCTAATTTCTTGGGCATTAATACGCGATAAATGCTCAGGTCATCACGTGACGTGCTGAGCCGCTAATGGGTTTTCCTTCCCATCAGCACCACAGCCTGACACATCATGTGACTGAATTACCTCCCATTCCCAATTTTCTGTTTCTGCTTTGAAAGTCTGGATGCTGTGCGAGGTAAACAAATCTCACAGCAGTTACTTGAAGTGATTACACCAAATATAACCTATTTACTGAAACATAAGAGGCAAAATAGTGAAATAATATGAGTATATTTATGTATCATTATGTTTTTGAAGCTGCCAAACTCCGATCCTGGACTTTTAACATCAGTTATTTCGTACTTGTTTTCAAAAAAACTTCCAAAAATAAACTCTGACAACTCATGAATATTCAATTACTTTGGCTTGTTTTGATCACATGGTATTGTTTGCAAACAGACAACACGCGTTCATTGTTATTTTGAGATTACTTGAATGTCCTCCCCTGTTAGTGGTAATAATAGAAATAACATGATTTTTGTCGGGCCGTTATGGTTTATTATTATCATTTTATAGGGCGCTCCTTGGGTTATTAAAATGATCTGAGGTGGACGATAAGTCTCAATAACAGCCCGCAAAAATAGCGTTAACTAATGAAAATGGCCCCGCTAGCCCAGAATTGAGGGTAATTTATGTTCCGAAAAAATGACACTAATGTGCTCGAAATTTTGTTGTCCATTTATTCCAACAAAACGGATTAAACCATGATTTATTTCGGATTATTAACTTCATTTAGGATTTAAAAGTGGTGGTGAGTATTGATACGATAAATAATCTCATTTTGTAAATAACGGCAAGAGTTTGTAGTTAAAGTGCTTCAACCGAATTCCAGCAATCCTATTTTCGAGTCATCCAAATAAATTGTACTCAACTTTGAACTTTGACCTTTGTTTGTAAATAAGCAGACGACAATCCGATTCTTCTATTTCTAAATCAAAAATGTCTCAGTGGTTTGAAATGGCATTTCTTCTATTTCTAAATAAAAATGTCTGCAGTGGTTTGAAATGACGTTCTTTGGTAAGTGGTAATAATAGTAATAACATATTCCTTTTCGGGCGTCATTGTACATTAACGGCCCTCGAAAAATGATTAACAACCCCTGGGACCATTAACGGCCCTCGACTTCGTCTCGGGCCTTTAAGTGGCCCTCGGGCTGTTAATCATTTTTCTAGGGCCGTTAATGAACCATAACACCCTCAAAATAACATGTTATTGTTATATTAACGGCCCTACAGAAATGATTAACAGCCCTTGGGCTATTAGACCCTTGGGCTGTTAATCATTTCTGTAGGGCCGTTAATAAACCATAACACCCTCAAAAATCATGTTATTGGTATATTACCTTCTGGTTGCGAGTTGGCCAGGTGGCGACTTGGCCCAGGTGCCTAGTGGCGAGTTGGCCCGGTGGTGACTTGGCCCGTTCACTCTACTCATTACAGCATTTGCCTTGCTTGGATTATTAAAAATACAAATAATTGAATTCATTGGGAATAATTACTGGATACTTTCAAATATATTTGGGAGCATATATATGTGTGTGTGAAGGGAGCATAAACTTTGCTCTATAAGATCAATTGTGGGTGCGATTTTAAGGGCCTATATAAGTAATGAAATTCTGTTTATATAAATTTTGAAAATTCTCACCTCTGATATTCCTTCAATTCAAATTAAATATACACAAAATTTACATCAAAATGAAGACAGAGAAGTATAGAACACGAAACACATGTGTAATCAACTCATAGAGTCAACTGTAGGAACCACTGTTTCCTGGAAGTCTGCTGCCGTATTTGTACCAGAACTGATAATTTAATAACAGTTCACGAAAACAACTTGTGGTCAAATGTGCTTCTCATATCCAAGAACAAAGCTAGGGGATCAAAATTCTTCAAAACATGGCGACAGGACTGCGATGGGGGTAAATTTCAAAGCCTTTGCTTTTTTACGTATGAATATACTTTCGATTTCCCTTCGACGTCATCAGACAGAAAAAGCATGTAAAAACAACGCTGTCTAAAATCAAATAATGAAAAAGATCGCCTTCATACAGTATACTGTTATTAGAAAGAGATTGCACAGTTGCCATATTCAATGCAAGGTATCATGAAACCTGTAGAAATTACGATTTTGTTTTTCGATGGAAATTTGTGGTATCGAGTGATTTGCGCATGTCTGTCGAACATGGAAACCATCTTCAATAAAAAATGCAGACAGTATTGTCCTTTTCCAAAATGCAGTCATATCGCAGCACTCGAAAGCATTTTGAATGCCTAGCTTTGTTATTGAATATCTGAAGCACATTCGGCCACGAGTTGTTCTTGCGAAATATTATTTTATTATCAGTTCTGGTGCGAATACGATAGCAGAAGCATACCAAATTCCATCATGTCGGACAGATATCAGAAAAGAATCATTCTATCCCAGGACAATCAGGGACTGGAATAACCTGCCAGATAACATAGCTACCGCCGGAGCCTCGTATCCTTTAAGGCCTCCCTCTTCACTCAAGTGAAAGTATAAGAGAAAGAGAGAGAGATGGTGTGTGAGGAGAGAAGATGCGCATCCCCTGCCAAAAAGTAGCAGAATAATCAAAATATTGATGGTGGCTACTATCCGGTAGAAGTAGAAGCAGAATTCCTGGAACCAGTGGTGCCTGCTGTTAACTCTAGGAGATGATTGTACATGTGTTTGGTGTTCTATACATCCCAACCTTTATTTTCATGTATAATTTGTGTATATTTAATCTGAATTTAAAGAATATGAGAGGTGAGAATTTCAAAATAAACAAAATTCCATTACTTATATAGCCCCTCAAAGGTTTACTGACGTTTCGTACACAAGACGTTTCGTACACGCGACGATTCGTACACAAATAAGACGTTTCGTACACAAAAATTGGACGTTTCGTACACGAAGTGAGCGTTTCGTACACGTGTTTAATTATCTGTTTTAGACCTTGTATTATAAAATTATTTATTATTTTTGTTACATTAAATTAATATTTTTACATTTATGAATATCTCCCGCGAATATTTATGTAAAAATTACTCCAGTTTTTATAGATACTGTTGGTGTTTAATTGCATGTTGAATAGGTTAATTTTCCTTGATTTCTTTGATTTATTGTTTGATTTACTGTTTGATTTTACCGATGAGTGACTTGCTTGAATATTGCCGGGATGTTTTTAGGTTATTTTGTTTGTTTGTTTGTTTGTTTGTACATGCGATGACTAATCTAGTCAGCGGTAAATTGCAAAGAGTCTGACAAGCTTTCACTGGAGTCTACAAGTGACCTTTGACTTGGAAAAACATCAAGCGCGGTGTCCTGTCAAATCTGAATTTCAAAGATAGTACTAGTCTCTAGTCTCTGGTTCCATAATGTACAGTATCCTTGGTGTCATTTAATGGAAAGTGAAAGGGATTCCCATGAAATGGAACCAGAGGACTAGTACTATTTTTGAAGGGCAAACATCGATAAAATTTTATTGCGTTTTTATGACAACTTATCTCCAGCGATACTGTACATTTTCGGCGAATCACCTCATTGCATTATGCTAAACTGATTTTATTTTGGAATTATGGGCAAATAAAGGGCAAATATCGATAAAATAAAATCAGTTTTAGCATAATGCAATGAGGTGATTCGCCGAAAATGTACAGTATTGCTGGAGATAAGTTGTCATAAAAGCGCAATAAAATTTTATCGATATCAAAGATAGCGATATATTTTATATTGATGTAATACAATAAAATCACATGCAGAATACAACAAACACATAAAAACAAAAATGTTATTTTTGTTTAATGAATTTATTTTAATTTAGTATGTATGAGATTTCAACTAAAATCACCACGTATTCAATGGAAAATAAAATTATTTCATGCAAGAAAATAGTCTTCTTTCTTTCTTTTAAACCCAAAATCGGAAATTAGAAGGAAAAAAAGTCAGATATAAAGAGAAAATGCGAAATTGAAATCTGTGTACGAAACGTTCAGGCTTTTTGTGTACGAAACGTCCTAAATTGGCCGTGTACGAAACGCCCGTGTACGAAACGTCCAGCACCCCCCCCCCCCCCCCCCCCCCCCCTCAAATAACCGAAGGCGTCGTTCACACTGTTTACCAATATCAATTGAAACGAAATTAGGAAATATAAGCCTTGAGTAAACTGAAATGTCACCATCCAATGCACGTTTAGAACACAACAACGTAACTGCTAAGCGCCTACTAAAGTAAGCACAACTACCTGTTCAAAGTTTGTAGCTACTTTTGCCATTTTCGTTTGTTTATTTTACTCTCAAGTTCAGATTTTTCCTAGACACCGCCATATTGTTTACAAATCTATGGTAACGATAATCAATGTCAACGGTATTAGACAGAGCCAGTGCATCCAACGTGACCTACAGGTTTCGCACCGAACTAGACACCTGGCCTTTCTCTCCCCAATTCCCAGCTTCCAAATGGTTTACGGGGATGGCCGTGGGGTGGATGGCAGGGGATCTACGCGAATTGCCAGTAGATTCCGAGCTTGTTGAAGGCGTTTGTAAAACACGGGGGGGGGGGGGGGATGAAACAGTTGGAGGGGAAGTTTGATAAGGAGAGATTGCTCGGGGTTACCCCGATGAAAGAGCATCTGATGGTGGATGGAAAATGGTTGGCAGCTTGAAGAGGGGAGCAGATGTGAAGAAGAGGACTTTTGATGTCGATGACGACGGTGTAGCCAACAGAAAGGTTTGTAGGGTATATGAGGGGGAATCGAGAGGCCCGGACAGAGATTATTTATTTATTTATTTATTTATTTATTTATTTATTTATTTATTTATTTCTTTATTTATTTATTTATTGGTGTTTAAGGTCACATGCTTGTGCACAATGGCTATCATGACCGTGACAGTTTTACGGGTGGAGGAAGCCGGACTGGACAGAGATAAATGCGTGAAGACCGAACGGTGCTTGAGAGGGGAGGACGGGGCGGGGGGGGGGGGGGGGCTGAGGAAGAAGATGCGGGGTTGTCAGCAAAATGAAAGGCGGGGATGGTAGATGATAGGAAAGTAGACTGACGGTGGTCTGGCAAGGGATGAATGTAGAGTGAAAATAAGTTCAGTGTGTTGGGAGCGGCAGGTAGAAATGAGGGTCCTTTGGAAGTGGTCGCCGATGTGGAGGAGATGCTATCAGGTGGTGGTGGAAGTGGTATAAGTCAGTTTAGAAAAGGTGAGTCAGAAGACAGTAGTGGGGGCCTGGGCGAAAACTTGTGGTGGCAGGAAGTATAGTACGGGGGGAAGATCGAGTGGTTTGTGGTCCAGATAGTCTGAACTGAACTACTCTGTTTCGGGGGTCAAGGTGGGGGATGATAGGAACAGAGTGGATGGTATTGTTAAGGGTTCAGGGTCAGGCCCAGTGGTGGTGGTGCATGTGAGTTCATACAATATCCGAGAAAGGAGGTCAGTTCAGCTTATGTATATATATATATATACAGGGATTTGATTTGATCACCAAGTTACATAAGAATTCGACTCTAGTAATGCCAAGTCTTCTTCCAGTCACGGTGATGGGATGGGTGGAGGGAGTGAACGGAACTCTAGAATTATTGGGGTAAACGAGGAATTAAGTGAAATACTGCAAGGATCTTGGGGAACCTTTTATTGACAATTAAGGGGGACATTTTTGGGGTAAGCAGGAGTTATATGATTGGGATGATCTCCATCTTAGTCCAAGGGGAACGGGGGCGTTGGGTAGGAACCTGTCACAGTTAGCAGAACCAACCAGAAATGAATACGTGTAAAAAAAATCTGACGACTGGGATAAATTGGAAAGATATTTAGGGAAAGTATGTTCTAATTACGACCTTGCTGGAGGATGAGAACCTTGATTTGATGGGCCTTAGCGAGACATGGATTAGACAGGCTGAAATGACTGACCAGATCAAGGGATATGTGTGGATTGGAGTGGGGAGACCAGATTGGCAGAAAAAGCGAGGGGTGTAGGTATGTATGTCAATGATGGGTGAAGCCATGTGACAATCACAGACTTCTCGAAAGTAAATACAACCAATCAAGTAGAATGCGAAATAGTGTGGGCACAAATCAAGATGAAAAACAGAAAGGTTGGAGTCGGGGTTGAAAATTTGGAAGTTGAAGGGAGCAAGCCTGAGTGGAATGATGGAATATATATGACACTCAGATCCATTGTTACAGAACTGGAAAATACGGGGTTCCTTGTATTAATGAGAGATTTTAATGGACATACTGTGAATGGAGAAGAGGCCATAGCGGGTGGGAACAAGGAAATTAAAGTTAATGGGAGTAAATTCTTTGAATTTACAAATGAAATGAGCCTGAAGATTTTGACTAGTGATGCAAAGTGTCAGGGTAAATGTACGTGGGAAAAGAACGACAAAAAAGACAATAATCAACTATGTACTCACTGACCCAGATCTATGGATAGTGGTCAAAGATATGGAAACAGACAACGAAGGAAATTTTGAGTTAAATAGTGATCACAACCTGATAACAATAAGGGTTAGGTGCAATAGAATACCAAAACAAAGGACGATCTTTCGGACATTTGGAAACTGGGAAAGAAACAGACTGTGGGCACTTTGAGAATTTAAAACCAAAGCTAGAAATGTGGCTGCTGGAGATAACGTTCAGGAATATCTCTTAGCAGCAATACTGGGAAAGTATTTTGCAAGGTTCTCTATTGAGGGATTGTGGAAATTGTTAATGAAAGATGATTCCTGGGGAAATCCAGGACGAGTTCCGGAAAGGGAGACGAGTCACTGAGCACTTGTTTGCTCCCCTAACTGAGGGTACGAGTCCAGGGGGCGAGTGGACCCGAATTAGGGGGCGAGTAGACCCCGGTCAAATATTTTGAAAATAGTCATTACTTTTTTAGTTTTAATAAATAAATTCGTTAATACTTACAGCAGTTTTATGAATTGTAATCCAAGTATATTCCGTTTTTAATGAAAATTATGAACTGATTACCGGACACAAACAATAATTTAACATAATGACACAAAGACTCCTTAACATCTGTCTAAAGCGGCACCAAGTCAGTCAGCACGAATTGCAAAGTGAACACAACAGACAAGTTATAAAAAAATAAAAACAGATTATTGTTTGGTCGGTAATCATTTTGTAATTAAATTTCAACAGACAAGTTATCATTAATGAAAACAGATTAACAGATTATTGTTTGGTTGGTACTCACTTTGTAATTAAACTTGAATAGTGTAGTTATCATTAATGAAAACAGATTCAGTCCAAAATGTGTACTAGCTGCAACCGGAAAGCCAGGACTCAACAGCATGCTGTGGACTGCGACGACTGTGGTCGTTGGCAAAACCGTTTGTGTGATACTGGTATAAGTTACAGGGATTACAGACTGGCAATGGAAACAAGATTGTCTTGCACTTTTTTTTACACCTCTGAAACTCTCACTTCAGTGATTTTAAACGAGGAATCAGAGGTGGAGGCATTAGAACAGGACTCGGCATCTCCCCAACCAGCTATTCTACATGAAGAATCAGAGGTCATCCAACCGTCACCTTCACTGGACGCTCAGAACCCAACAGAAGACTCAGCATCTACACAGCCTCTGCAGCCAACATGTGCACTGAATGACACTTTTGACCTTACACATCGAAACGTAGATAATGAAGCTGAAGTAATGGAAGTATCACGTACTGGAAGACCCAGATTTGCCAGATGATTCTGAGCTTCCAAATGACGGCCCACCGACCTATACCATCCTTCCAAAATGGCAGTCAAAGAGGGAAAAGAACTATTGATTTCAACTGATGGCTTTTCATACAATAAGAAGGTAAGTTAAAAGGTATTAAAGTTCCTCAATTATTAGCGCATTTCTTTGCGTAACTTCACGAAGTATATAAAAATTCAAGATGGCTAATGTCAGCCATTTTCTTAAAAAATGGAGTCAATCATTAATTATGCAAGTTACAGGTACAGTTTCTATTGTCACTTTAGAAGTTGGAACAAAACAATGAATTCCGGTAAGCATAAGCTTACATACACATAAAGTTGCTCTTTTTTCTCGTTCCAGTCTGAGAAAAATGGTATCATCAGATGGAGATGCAGTGTTATCATTGATTGTTATTTTATACTTTTTATACTTATACTTACTAAAGAAAAGCAAATGGTCATATCATTTTGTGTTACATATATATCAAAATACATCGTTTTATGTCTAGTTCAAAATAAAAACATTCACACATTTATGCCACGATAGAATCAATAAAAGTCAACAAAGGAAAGAGGGAATTCATTGGTGTGAAAAAAGCACGCGGCAGAGTGTGGAGGGAGGGAGTGTGGCATAAGCTTGGGGGCCTTGGATTCGGAGGAAGTTTTGTCGGAATCATGAGAGCACTGCAAAGATGTGCAAAGAGTACTTAACCTGGGAAACATCGCACCAACTTGAAAAGGGTCCGAATGGAGATATGCCTTAAGCAGGGGTGCATCTTGTTACCGAGTCTGTTTGTATTGTACATAAAAGATTTAGAAGAGGGGTTAATTGCAAGCGGAGAGGGGGTCAAAGTTGGAGAGACAAAAGTCCCGGGGCTATATTCTTTGCCGATGACATAGTTTTATTAGCCGAGAGTGAAGAGGGACAACACAAAACTGTTAACCATGGTAGAAAAGTACGGGGATAAATGGCGACATGTACCGAACGGAAACAAAATCAAGGTAATATACCTGTGGGCAATGAGATGGATGCGTCTTGAAGGTGGAGGGTGGGCATATTCTCTATTGGCGAAGAGGAACGCAAGGATATAACAGTGGGGGAAACGGGAATACTTGGGAGTGAATTTATGTGTTACAGGTAGAGGCATACATAGAGCCCACACAAATAAACTTCAGACAAAGGGGAAAAGGATACTCAATCAGTTAAAACTACTTGGAAGAAATAGCTTCAAAAAGGTAATGTAAAAAACATTTGGGAGAGTGTGGGATTGCCAAGTATGACGTATGGAACGGATTTGATCCCTATAAATCAAACAGAAGTGAGGAACTGGAAAATTCTACAAAATTAATGCGGGTCGGTGGATAACCGAATCAAGTAATGCAGCTGCGCTGGAAGAGGGCAAAGAGAAATTCTGATGGATGCCGGTTAAAGATAGAATAGGTATGTGAAAACTATGCTACCTAAATTACTGATAAACCACCCCAAACAGCAGATGGTGCAAAATGTTTAACCATGTATGGAACTCAACATTCAGACAGGGTGATTAAGGAAAGCGAGGGAGCTGATGGATAATTACTCTTTTGAGACTGAAGATTTAGAAGGGGGACCGAAACAGGGGAGTGGGCTTATCAGGGGAATGGTGCTCGAGGATTGCAATAGAAACTGGCGAGCTGACATTAGGACCAATAGCTCTTTAGACGGATTGTACAAAAAGATGCCCCAGCTTTTGAGGAGGACCTAGATTGATCTTTACTGTTCAAAGTGAGATCGAAGTCACTGGAGTTGACGGGGAAAGTCGAGAAAGGCGAGGAAAGAGTGTGCTAAATGTGTATTTAGGGAGTAACGGAGACCCTGGAACATTTCATTTTAGAATTCCTAAATATATGCCCAGTATAACAAGACTCCTTAGAATACTAATGGAAAATGGGATGAAAACCAGAAGGATAAGTGGAGAGGGAATAACACGAAGGAAAGTGTCAATTTTATAGTTAGGGAGATCGAAAAAGAACCGATGGGGGAATTATGAAACACGTTTTGACTGAATGCTGGGAGATTAGGAGGACGAGTGGGGAGGAATAGCCTGGCGGGGACTGGTTTAATGTAGGCCTCCTCGTCAGACGACCGCTGCAAATCAGCAGAATACCGAAGAATTATTATTTATTGTATGTCCCCTCTCTGTGGGTTTTAAAACGCAAGGTAATCGGAGTGAATTATCTTAGACTGGAGCTAGTCATTGTCTTTGGTCTGTAAAGACTTAAAACATGACTGTTGACCAATGGACGAATTACAGCTGGCAAAAACTTCCGAAATAACCCATTAGAAATTGTAATTAAAGTTATTGTCTTCTCTAATTGGCTGTGTTATTGAGTATTGAACTACATTTGTGAAATTCGATTAAGAAAGTGTTCAAAAAAGAGTCTTTTGATGATTTTATGGCGGGGAGGGGGGGGGGGGGGGCGGGGGGGGGGTACAGCCATGAATATCTCAAATATTCGGAAATTAGGCTAGTTTATTTGTCCCTTGATCGAACATTGACAATTGATGTTCTGGGAAAATACATAATCCCAATAAAGCTAACTGACCCAATCTTAAAAGAATGTGTCTTGAAAGAATGGATTCGTCGAGATTTTCTTCTTTTAGTAATTCTGCATCGTGTGGATTTATTTATTTATTGGTGGTTAAGGTCCCATATTTCTGCATAATGGCTAATCATGGCCTCGACAGTTTTACGGGTGGAGGAAGCCGGAATAACCGAAGAGAACCACCGAGCAACGGCGAACAACTGTCAGCTCCCCAACATACTAACTCCACACAAGTAGGGTTAGCATTGATTGAAGACAGGTGCATCATCGACGTGCAGTACGACTTAGTACACGACGCCAATGTGTCCCCACTTGGGCAATGGGGGTGAAGTGTATTGTCCAAGGACACAACGCGGTTGCCGCAGGTGGGATTAGAACCGAGGACCTCTCGGCTTGCAGCCTGCACCTCTACTACTGAGCCACCGCGTTGTGTCCCTGGGCAAGACACTTCACCCCGATTGCCGACATGGGGGCCGCTGTGTACTGAGGCGTACTGCACGTCGATGGTGCGCATGTCTTCAACCAATCTAACCCTGCCTGTGCTGCGGTGCAGAGTTCAGAGTTACGATGTTGTGGAGCTGACAGCTGCTCGTCGTTTCTCGGTGGTTCTCTCCGGGTACTCTGCTTGGCTTCCTCCACCCGTAAAACTGTCACGGTCACGATTAGCCATAGTGCATAAGTATGTGACCTTAAACACCAATAAATAAATAAATAAATCTCATCTTAATTTTTTATTTTTGAAAACTCAAGTTGATATTAAAATCGACTCTTTGTCTTAGGCGTAAGCATCTCAGAATAGTTATCAAGAGGATATGAATTCCATCCAAACACCTGTTCAATGTGTTGTGTATTTGAGAAAGATATAAAGCTCGCGGGCTCAATGACATCGCAGCGGACTATAGTGGTACAGCGTGTCGACAACCAAGTGCGTTCCGGATTCAAGGCCCGCTTTTGCATTCTCTAAAGCTCAACAACTGCTTCACATCGTGACTACCAAGTTCGTTACCCCGACTTTATCCATGCCCCCCCCCCCCCCCACCCGCAAATTCTGAAAAATAAAAAAAACATCGCATCAGCAACAGGAAGGGGGGGGGGGGAGGGGGGGGGGGGGTATTTCATGAGCTCTTTATCGCCACTCTTTATTGACCGACAGCTGAAGTTTTATATACATTTCATCATCGTTTGTCACATACGATAGTTCAATACACAATGGCAGACACCGTTAGAGGAAAAAGAAACTATTTCAATAAGTGTTTTAATAGGTTATTTCGTGACCCACAAATGCTAGGGGTTAATGTTTTAGTATGCGGATAGTTTGTTTTTTAATCTCATCTTAATAGGGGCGCGGTGGCTCAGTTGGTAGAGGTGCAGGCTGCAAGCCGAGAGGTCCACAGTTCGAATCCCACTTGCGGCAGCCGCGTTGTGTCCTTGGGCAAGACACTTCACCCCGATTGCCTACATGGGGGCCGCTGTGTACTGAGGCGTACTGCACGTCGATGGTGCGCATGTCTTCAACCAATCTAACCCTGCCTGTGCTGCGGTGCAGAGTTCAGAGTTACGATGTTGTGGAGCTGACAGCTGCTCGTCGTTGCTCGGTGGTTCTCTCCGGGTACTCCGGCTTCCTCCACCCGTAAAACTGTCACGGTCACGATTAGCCATTGTGCATAAGTATGTGACCTTAAACACCAATAAATAAATAAATAAATCTCATCTTAATTTTTTATTTTTGAAGACTCAAGTTGATATTAAAATCGACTCTTTGTCTTAGGCGTAAGCATCTCAGAATAGTTATCAAGAGGATATGAATTCCATCCAAACACCTGTTCAATGTGTTGTGTATTTGAGAAAGATATAAAGCTCGCGGGCTCAATGACATCGCAGCGGACTATAGTGGTACAGCGTGTCGACAACCAAGTGCGTTCCGGATTCAAGGCCCGCTTTTGCATTCTCTAAAGCTCAACAACTGCCTCACATCGTGACTACCAAGTTCGATAGCCCGTCTTTATCCATGCCCCCCCCCACCCGCCCCCCGCAAATTCTGAAAAATAAAAAAAGCATCGCACCAGCAACAGGGGGGGGGGGGGGGGGCGGCCGGGGGGGGGGGGGGTAAATTTAAAGCGCACCACCATAGGGTTGTAAAAAACAACTGTTTTCCCATTCTGATGTCTGTTTTTTTTGGCAGTTTTTTCGATGGTTCATTAATAATACCGCTAAAACACTCCGGCCAGTCATTAATTTGTCTTGGTTCTCAAATAAGAAGGCTTCAATTTCTCAAGTGTTCCCCTAGGGCTCCATTTCATCTGCCCCTTCTCTCCTCCCAGTACTCGAACTACTTGATGGTATCCCGTTTTAGCTCTCGCCTAATTAAAGCACACTGACCTTCATTGTGTCGCGCAGTATTCAAATACCTTCCATTCTCCCATCCCATTTCTTCATGTCCGAGAATTCTCCGTAATTGGAGCTATATATTCGTTCCAAGAAGCTTTAGCTAATGAAGAATTCGCCTCTCTTCACACTTCATGTGTGTGCTTTCTGTAAATACCATTTCCCGTTGTGTTTATATTGACCCCAAACACTCGTAATCATCCGTTTAATCTTCACCAACTGTTGTACTTCTATGCTAGAGGTCATGAGTTCTCGATCCCCATCCGGGACGGCCCGCGTTGTGTCCTTGGGCAAAGCACTTTATCCCAGTTGCCTACATGGGGGCACGATAACGCCGTGCACTAAGGCGTGCTGCACGTCGATCGTGCACAGGTCTTCAACCGCTGTAACCCTGCTTGATCGGAACTTGAACAGAGTTAGAATGTTGAGGAGCTGACAGTTGCTCGTCGATGCTCGGTGGTTCTCTCCGGCTTCCTCCACCCGTAAAACTGTCACGCTCACGGTTAGCCATTGTGCATAAGCAAGTGACCTTAAACACCAATAAAAATAATTAAAAAAAAAAAATCTTCACTGAGCCGTTTCATGTCACTCCCAACCCTTCACCATTGAGAAGACTATATTTTACGGATATTACATTGCTTAAGGTTTACAATCAATTCGAGTAGCCATTTGTTTCCACATCTTCCACCGATTGCCAAAATGTGCTTTAGTTCTTCTTCACTTTCAGATACTAGCACCACTTCACCCGGCATCACCTGCAAAAAATAATACTGGCATCTCCAGGTCCCCAATTTGAACCCACCTCTGCGCTCTGTCAGACTGCATCTCTTAAAATATCGCACAATATAACGGCAAAAGCACGTCATTTTATGGCGAATACACATCACTTGATGGAAACTGCACAACATATAATAACATAAGCACATAATATAATGACGAAAGCACACCATATAATGAAAAAGCGACATCATATGATGACGAAAGCACACCGTATAATGGAATAACGACATCATATGATTTATTTATTGGTGTTTAAGGTCACATATGAGCATATCGAAAACAGGTCATGGAGCATATACGGTAATGCAGCTGTGGCGTTCCACGGTTTTCAGTACACTAAACATTACTAGTAGAGGCATCTTTTATTACCTTTCACATAAAACGACAAGATTGGTAAAATGGGAGGTTTGTGTGCAGTAGAATGTCAGGAATGCTATTGCTCCACGACAATGCCTACTGTCCTTTGACAATGCCTATTGTTCTTCTAGTGTTTGTCATTTGTAACACCATTGTTTAGAGCACACCCGGCGTCCACACCCGCCATCTGCCGATTGTTAAGGGTCTTGACACTTCGATCATATGGGCTCCATTTTCTGCCCGTTGTTAGGGCTGTGAGGCTATTGTTTTCGACTGTAAGGGCCTTTAACAGCATTGTCAGCCGATTGTATTGGGGTTTTTACATAATTCCGCTGTACACAAACCCCTACTTTTGCAACTAAGAAGAGAGCACCTACAAAAAAGAGGTCCCAAATGGGCCTTATTCGCTCACCAACGAAAGTTGTTTAAAGATGGACTTATGGTCACATTCAGCATCTATGGCTGGTTAAGGCTGTATCCAGTTAACGCCAACACATTATAGGCAAAACTACTTAATTCTGAAATTCGATTAATCTCTGAATAACACAGACATTATGTCACATACACCAAACTGAAGGTTACGTTGTATAGAACACGAACGGATGCATATCAATAACTAAACTGATAGAAGTGAGTTCTAGTCTGCTACCGCATTTTGGCAAGTGCTGTAAACGGAGGAAAATTTCAAAACTGTCAGTGGTTAAAATTGATTTGGGTATCAAAGAACAAGGCTAGGACATGAGACAAGTTGAATTCAAACCAGCATTTATGTTTCAATTGGGTATTCAATTTTTTTCATATTCTTTTCAACAGAAACGTCATATCTGTTTCTATTGACATATTTTGAGGTCACGTGTGATACTGTATTTAGACAATCCACATGTTTGCACGTTGATAAACATACCTATTCAAAAACCGAAACATGAAATGTTTTCCAAGGAAAAGTCATTAGTGACACATACAGTTAAAACTAGAAGTCTTGTCATGAACTGTGCGCCCATCTAAGCTTAATTGCGTGTATGAATTGTGCGCAATTGTTACTCATAGCAAACACATGCAATGTTTCTGCCAATGGACCTCCGGGTCACCCGGACGTCCATAGGCTGAAACCTTGCTTGTGCACGGGCCATATACACAGAATTTGATAGCCTTACTATGGTTCTAATGCGCAGATTAACGCACAGGATAATAATAATAACACTTTGGCCGGCCGCTGATTCGTCGCGGTTCTCGGACGAGAGGGACATGGTTACCCCTGAACTCCCAACTGCCTCCCTATTCCCACGCTTCTCCTCTCCTCCCAACACTCGGAGACGAACTGCTTGATGACATCCCTTGCCCCATTCTTCCCAATCTCTGCGATTAGCATATTAACCCTCTCCTTTGAGTCTCCCCCTAACCACATGTCCTTCATTCTCCCATCCCACTTTCCCATTATACTCCCAGTGAATCTCATTCTTTTAGACTGATACTTTGGGCATTCTAGAAGAAAGTGTTCCAGGGTCTCCACCATGCCCAAGTTACACATCTGGCACTCCCTTTCACCGTCTTTCCCAATTTTTCCCCTCAGCTCCAGGGATCGCGACCTCAGTTTGAACAACATGATTTGACCCCCTCTCGCCAATTACGGTTACAATCCTCCACTCTCAGTTGTGAATTTTTAAAACTTATAATAATATACGTAATTTTTCTTTTGCTGAGGCTTCAAAAATATTTACTTCCAAAATTCGCAAAATGTGACATGTTCACAAAATTTATCATTATAAATAACTATCAAAACCCTCACAAATTTTGTCGAATAAAAACCGTATTTGTCTCTATAGCCTGCTGTGTTCTGCTTTTATTTGCACATACGTACAGTTAAAACTAGAAGTCCTGCCATGATATGCGCGCACACAGCACGTCGACCTGTGCGTTAATCTACGCGTTAGAACCATAGTAAGGCTATCAAATTCTGTGCATATGACCCGTGCATAAGCAAGATTTCAGCCAATGGACGTCCGGGTAACCCGGAGGTCCATTGGCAGAAACATTGCCTGTGTTTTCTATGAGTAACAATTGCGCACAATTCATACACGCAATTAAGCTTAGATGGGCGCACAATTCATGACAAGACTTCTAGTTTTAACTGTATGTGTCACTAATGACTTTTCCTTGGAAAACATTTCAGGTTTCGGTTTTTGAATAGGTATGTTTATCAACGTGCAAACATGTGGATTGTCTAAATACAGTATCACACGTGACCTCAAAATATGTCAATAGAAACAGATATGACGTTTCTGTTGAAAAGAATATGAAAAAAAAATTGAAAAAGATGTTTATGGCCTTTTTGGATGTTAAAAAGGCATACGATAGAGTATGGAGGGAGGGTATGTGGCGCAAGCTGGAGGCTCTGGGCTTAGGAGGCGAGTTTGTTGGAATTATGAAAGCATTATATAAAGATGTACAGAGTGAACTTAGCCTGGGAAACATTACAACAAAACGTGTGCCTGTGGAGATAGGCCTAAAACAGGGGTGTATCCTTTCGCCAATCCTGTTTGCATTGCACATCAAAGGTGTAGGAGATGAACTCCTGCGTAGCGACTAGGGGGTAGCAGTTGGGGACTTGAAGATCCCAGGGCTATTTGTTGCAGACGATATGGTTCCAGTGTCAGAAAGCGAAGAGGGACTAACGAAACTGCTGGGAATTGTTGGGAAATATGGGAGCAAATGGAGACTCGAACTTAATGAAAGCAAGAGCAAAGTTATACCTGTGGGCCGCAAAGTGGACCCCACTCGAAGGTGGAGAATGGGTGAGTTCTGCATTCCAGAAGGGTGCAGCAAACTTCTCAGTGTAGGAGAGACAGGTGATTACGAGTATTTGGGGGTAAATATAAACATGACAGGAAGAGGCATCTACCGAAACCACACAAATAAATTGATTCTGAAGGGGAAGCGAATCCTTAACCAAATGAAACTTATAGGGAGAAACTGTTTCAATAAGGTTTTCTTGGAGAAAACCATTTGGGAAATGGTGGGTCTGCCAAGTATAACATTCGGTACGGAAGTGGTACCCCTAAACCAGGCGGGCGTAAAGAGCTTGGAAATCCTGTAGAACGATGCAGGCCGATGGATAACGGGGTCGAGTAATGTCGCAGCGCTAGAAGCAATCAGGGGTGAGCTTGGGTGGATGAGGATCAAGGACAGGATAGACCTGTTGAAACTCGGTTATCTTAATTATTTGGAAAATCTCCCAGACAGCCGATGGTGTAAAGTAATGTTTCTGAGAATTTTCAACTTAAATATCAAGACGGGGTGGATGGTCCAAGTGAGGGAGCTAGTAGAGAACTACTCATTGGAGATCTCAGACCTGGACGTTGGGGCAAACCAGGGTAAAAAAATCGTCAGAGAAAGGGTCATGGAGGATTGTAACCGTAATTGGCGAGGGGGATCAAATCAAAGAGATCTTTGAGTGGCCTGTGTGATAAAGAGAAGCCAGGTTTTGAAGAGTACCTTGATGGCACCTTTGGGGGTCACTGTTGTTCAAGACGAGGTCGCGATCCCTGGAGCTGAGGGGAAAAATTGGGAAAGACAGTAAAAGGGAGTGCCAGATGTGTAATTTGGGCATGGTGGAGACCCTGGAACACTTTCTTCTAGAATGCCCAAAGTACCAGTCTAAAAGAATAAGATTCACTGGAAGTATAATGGGGAAGTGGGATGGGAGAATGAAGGACATGTGGTTAGGAGGAGACTCAAAGGAGAGGGTTAATATGCAAATCGGAGAGATTGGGAAGAATGGGGCAAGGGCAGTCATCAAGCAGTTCGTCTACGAGTGTTGGGAGGAGAGGAGAAGCATGGGAATATGGAGGCAGTTGGGAGAAGAGGGGTAACCAAGGCCTTCTCGTCCGAGAACCGCGACAAATCAGCGGCTGGCCAAAGTGTTATTATTATTATCACTGTGACCTTGACCTTTGGTACAATGACCTCAAAATGCATAGGGTTCTTCCTCTCTTCATGCCTGACCCACATGACAAGTTGGGTTCCAGTTAGCCAAGGAACACTTTAATTGCAGAGCGGAAACCAACACTGATAACAAAAATTGGAAGTTCAAGTTCAATGTGACCTTGACCTTTGACACAATGATCCCAAAATGAATAGACTCTTTCTCTCATCATGCCTAACCCACACACCAAGTTTGGCTTCAGTCTGCCAAGTGGAACTTTAACCACAGAGCAGAACCCAACCCGTGGTTTCGATCAGGCAAACATTTTAATTAGAGAGTGGAAACTGATTCGGACTCAGAAAAGTTAAAATTCAAGGTCACTGTGATCTTTTCCTTTGACACAATAACCCAGAAATAAATAGGATTCTTCCTTTCATCATGCTCAACCCATAAGCCAAGTTAATTATCAATCGAGCAAGCAAAATTTCAATTTAAAAAGCCAACTCAGGTAAATGTTTAAAGTCAAGGTCACTGTGACCTTAACTTTCGGTGAAATGACCTCAATATAAATAGGGTTCTTCCACTCATCATGCCTAACTGACATGCCAAGTTTGGGTTCAGTCGGTCAAGCAGAACTTTAATTACAGAGTGGAAACCAACACTGATAGACATTAAAGTTCAAGGTCGCTGTGACCTTTACCTTTGGCACCATGACCCCAAAATAAATAGAGTTCTTCCAGTCACCATGCCTAACCCACATGCCAAGTTTGGCTTCAGTCGGCCAGTGGAATTTTAGTCAGAGAGCAGAAACCAACTCTGTCTGCAGATGGACAGATGGATGAACAGAAGAACAGTGCCACGGCTATAACCCCCAAAACATTTTGGGGGGATAAAAAGTTAGTGTCACCTTATACATGTTTGCATACTGGAATGATTTAGTAAAAAACTCAAAAAAATGTCTCTTTGTCAACCCCATTCTCCACTCCCAGAATACACCCTACATTAGGCTTGAGATTACATTGAAAATGATAGAATGGGCTATCCACTGAGAAGACCACCTAGGTTGGTTAATATTTGGGTTTGAAATTCAGTGAAATAATCCTGAAGGTCATCAGTTACATGGAGAAATGGAGTCAAATGACAGTCAACAAGGATATCAGAAAATATGTTTTTTTGACAAATTGAGACTTTCTGGTTGTGTGTCCTTACACACTCACAGATTTATTTATTTATTGGTGTTTAAGGTCACATACTTATGCACAATGGCTAATCATGGTCATCACAGTTTTATGGTTGGCGGAAGCCGGAGTACCCGGAGAGAACCACCAAGCAATGATGAGCAGCTGCCAGCTCTCCAACATCGTAACTCTGCACTGCAGCACAGGCAGGGTTAGATAGGCTGAAGACATGCACACCATCGATGCACAGTATGCCTTAGTGTCATTGTGCCCCCCCCCCCCCCCCCTCCGTGGACAATGGGGGTTAAATGTTTTGCCTAAGGACACAACACGGTAGTCCAAATCGATCACTCAGACAGTCCCCCATCCGAGGACTAGCTGAGCTCAATGTTGCTTAACTTAGGTGATCTAACAAGAACCGGTTACCACAATGCCACTACACCACCCATTTTCTCACAAACAGATACAATCATTAATGAAAACAGAACATTCAACTGAAACAAAATTTGTTTTCTTGCAAAATATCAAAAGATTATGTCTGGTGGATCTGAAGAAGATCTCAGAAGAATATTCCTCATACTGCATTAAGTTAAAATTTGGGCTTCATGGAGAGTCTAAATATGAACCCATGGACTTCCCTGAACATTTTTGGACCTGCACTCAAAAGTATGGTGTATACCAAATATGAACAGTTTCTGCAAGGTATATCTGATGAAGAATTTCAAGCATTTTATTCATACTGCATGGAGTTAAAATGTGGGCTCTCATAATTACGGAGCACAAATATGATCCCATGGATTTCGCTTCAATAAACTTGAATCTGCCCCCATGATGAAGCTGTATACTAGCTATCAGAAGATTCTGACTGGTGGATCTGAAAAAGATTTTAAAGGTTACAATTCAGCCTCAAATAGGGAGCCCAAATATGAACCCATGGACCTCAATTGAACAAACTTACACCTGATAACCCTAAGGATGCTGTATACCAAATAGGAGAAGATTCTGATTGGTGGATCTATATGAGAATTTAAAGAATTTTCCTCATATTGCATTAAGATAACATTCATCTTCCACCGAGGAGCCCAACTATAAGCATACAGACTTAATTTTAACAAACCCAAATCTCAGATCCATAAGGCTGCTGTGTATCAAATATGAGAAAATTATGAATGGTAGATCTTCAGAAGATTTTTAAAGAACGTTCCTCATAGTGAAGTTAAAATTTTTGCTCCCTATCTATCTATGGACTTGGTTTGAACAAATTTGAATCTGATCCCATTACGAATGCTCAATACCAAATACGAGATGTATAAATACCTTTCAAGCCCACAGTGGAACTGTTTTTTTAAGCCATTACCTGACATGACATAGGTTATGACTCCTCATTTGAACGAGCTTGTTCCAAAGTGGGGTCATAACCTATGTTTTTGAGACAAAAAATGAAAATTAATTGGCAATATTTTAGAACAGCGCTGGCCGGTTTTGGCCATTATGTTGGGTAAAGGGTTAACTACCAGTCACAAAACATTGACCCTTGAATGTATTAAGACACCATCTGCAATGCTTTAGCAATGCAGATGGTGCCTTGATGCACTCAATGAACAGAATGTTTTGGGTGCAAAAATTGAAGAAAATAAATTTTGAATGCTGGTGATTCATGCACAGAGCAGGTTTGGTCATTTCATTAGCTAAAGGGTTAATTAACCTTTTGAAACAAAAGGCCAGTTTTCTAGTCCAGGATGGTAATGCATCCTAATTTCAGTGGGGTTAGCCAATAAATATTTTCAATTTGCAGCCCTACATAGGTCAACCCTATATAATTACTAGGGTGATGTCATGCATGCAGCACGACTGCCCCAGCAATGGCAATGCTTAGTTAGACACAAAATAGTCAGAGCCATTTTTTGTTAACTGTTTACCTAACAAATCTGCCATATCTGCACTCATGATATACAAAATTTGCTATTCAAATTTTATTTTTCCATTTCTCTACTCCAAAACATACCTCATGACCTATTAATGGAACAAGCTTGATGAGCTTGTTCCAATAAGGACTAATAAGCCATGGTTAGAAGTAAAAATGAAAGTGTCAATGACACTGTAGCTCAACTTGTCAAGACATGTACATGTACAGTATGTGACACAGCAATGACAAACATCTAGGTAATGACCTGATAACAAAGGTACATATAAAGTATTGTAACGGCCTGTACATAAATACTGACCGTAGCCTGTAACAAATGTATAGGTAAAGTATTGTAAAGGTGGGCGACAGTCAGATGCTAAATAGAAAAGAAATCTTTGAGTCCCAGAGTGGGTCTGACTGAACCCCAAAATATTGTTCTCATAGCACAGTGATAACAAAGGCACCCCAAAACACACTCATTCCTGTCCTAAGGTGAAAACAAAGGTACCCAAGAAGTTTCGTGAAGATCAGTTCATAAATACGAGCTGTATAGAAGTTGTGACAAAAAACTGATTGGACCTAATTTCGGTACAAAATGGCTACTGGCAGCCATCTTGAATTTTGGACCGCACTCAGAAACACTCGTTCTCATCCCAAGGTGATAACAAAAGTACCCAAGAAGTTTCGTGAAGATCGGTTGATAAATACAACCTCTAGCCCGAGCCGTATTGACATGTGCACTTACAGTGTATAAGTAGCACTGAATAAATCAAAATTCATCTAATTTGCATAATTTCTGCACGAGAAAAAAACACGTACTGTATGTGATATATTCCATTTTACTAAACATTCATACAAAAATTCATTCAAATCAGAACTTTCATACAGAAGTTCTGTACAAAAGACTGATTGCACTAATTTTGGTACAAAATGGCTGCTGGTGGCCATGTTGAATTTCGGACCACATCCAAAAACATCCGTTCTCATCCCACGGTGATAAAAAAGGTACCCAAGACGTTTCGTAAAGATCATCATAAATACGTCCTCTATCCTGAGATGTATAGAAGTTGTGTACAAAAAACTGACTAGACCTAATTTCGGTACAAAATGGCCACTGGCAGCCATCTTTAATTTCGGACCGCACTCAGAAACACTCGTTCTCGTCCCAAGGTGATAGCAGAGGTACCCAAGAAGTTTCCTGAAGATCGGTTGATAAATACAGCCTCTAGCCCGAGCCGTATTGACATGTGTACTTACTGTGTGTAAGTAGCACTGAAAAATTCAAAGTTCATCTAATTTGCATAATTTCTGCACGAGAAAAAAGTCCGTATTATATGTGATGTATCCCATGGTACTAAACATTCACACAAAAAATTATTCAAATCAGAGCTTTCATGTGGATGTTCTGCGCAAAAATGTGATTGCCCCTAATTTTGAACAAAATGGCTGCCAGCGGCCAACCTGAATTTTGGACCGCACCCCCAAAACACTCGTTCTCGTCCCGCGGTGATACCAAAGGTACCCAAGAAGTTTCGTAAAGATCGGTTCATAAATGCAGCCTCTAGCCCGAGCCGTATTGGCATTTGCACTGACAGTGCTGAAAGTAACACTAAATACATCAAAGTTAGGTCTAATTTGCATAATTTACGTACGAGAAAAAAACCTGTATTATATGTGATGTGTCCCATGGTACTAAACATTCATACAAAAAATTACTTAAATCAGCGCTTTCATATGGAAGTTCTGTGCAAAAAACAGATTTCTGCATCGTCAGTACAAATTGGCGGCTGGCAGCCATCTTGAATTTCGGACCGGACCCAAAAACACTCGTTCTCGTCCCCGGTCATAACAAAGGTACCCAAGAAGTTTCGTAAAGATCGGTTCATAAATACGGCCTCTAGCCCGAGCCGTATTGAATTGTTGACGGACAGATGGACAGACGGACGGACGGACGGACAGACGGAGGACTGGCCATGGCATAAGCTCAAATTTGGCTTCGCCAAAGTTGAGCTAAAAATGAAAAAATCGGATGTTTCAGAAAAATAATTTGTACTTTGGCTTCAACTTGTGTTAGGTAAAGGATTAAAGATGCAGTACATAAAGCAATGTTGGGCTATAGAAGTCAATTTTCTTTTTTGCATGTAATAACTCCCAATCCTTAAAATGCATTTGGGAATAATTGCCAAAGTGACACATGTGCGTGTGTGTGTGGTAGTGTGTTATGGTAGTCAATTTTTGTTTGTTTGCATTTAGTAGCTCCAAATCCTTCAAAATATGATTCATTCCCACTCAGCCAACATTTTGAAATTAGCAAGTTGGATCTAGCCAACATTCTTGATTTCAAACCTTCAGGAGATTTGCTTATGGTCTGTTTCAGATTAACATTATTATCTTCAACTTACTCACACATAATATTTTAACTTTTTATAAAAACTTTTCAAAACGGCCAACTGTTTAACACATTTATCAGTATTTTTATTGAATTGTTTTCAGTGAAAAAGACTAGTGGCTTGGCTATTGGTAGTAAAAACAGAGGTGTGCTCTTTGAACCTAGCCACTGTTTTAAGAAAGTTTTGATAAGGTTTTGATAGGTATGAGATGACTTCAATACTTAAACATAAACTGTTTGTTTTTATCATGCAAAATAATCTTAAATTAATCATGGCTACAGCACAGATAGATGGTAATTTTTTAGAAAATGGTAGAGGTGGACACTTTTTGATCCATGCTGTAAGAACAAGAAGAAATGAACGGTGTTATTGGAGATGTGTAATTCGCGATTGTAGAACAACACTTGTTACTATGGACAACATTCCAGTGTCAATAGGACAAAATCACAATCATGATAGTGACAATATGGCCCTTGCAGCCAGTGTTTTTCTAAGTAAGGTAAAAAAGAGATGTCGTGATGAGGTTTCTCCCATTCCAAGTATATACGACGAAGAACTTGGTAGCCTCAGAGATAATGAGTTTGATGAAGTGACTGGAGACGTCATCAAAAAAATTCCCAACATTTGACAGTTGTAAATCTGCACTGTAAAGAAATCGTGCAAAAAGTGTTGCCCAAAAAGAGGTAGAGTTAAATAATACCTGGAAAGAAACATTAGCTGGAGAAAGATTTTTATTGTGAGATAACACCAGCGAACAAGGTCATAGAATTTTAATTTATTTTTTAAAATAAATTGTAGATAGAGAATTCTTAGAAGTGTAAGGTTAAAGGTTTATTTATTTTAAATATACCTGGTCTCTTTCTATGAGAAAATTCTTAGGAGACCGGGTAAAAATGTGAAACAGAGTATAGCTTAATTGGGGATTAGCACCTATTGTTCTCCATAACATCAATTCCCACTCAGCCAACATTTTTAATCTTACCTGATTACCTTAAAGTTCAAAATGTTGGCTACATGGGAAGACACCCAAAATATTTGGTATGCAGTGGTGTTGTGTTATAGTAGTCTATTTTTATTTGTTTGCATTTAATAACTCCCAATCCTCCAAAATGCATTTTTGGAAAAACTGCTTTAAACGACTGTCGGGAGGGGGGTGGGGGGGGGGGGGGGCGTGGTGGCATAGTAGGGGGATTTGGTTGGGGGGTTGGGTGGAACTTATATTCAAACCTAGCCTGTATTACTAGCTGGAAAATACACATTAATTCTTTGGTTGAAATCAAATAATCCAAACTGGAGTTATTGGTCAGAAACCAATTGTTTGCAGACAGATGGATGGACCGAGATATGGAACCGAACGATGGACAGATGGACAGACAAAAGTCATGACTATAGCCCTAACTGTAAACAGTCAGGCTAAAAATGCATTTTGTACCAAGAAAAAATATTGCTTAAATAGCCCTGGGTGAGGAGGAGATGGGGGTGGGGGTGGGGGGGGGGGGGGGTTGTGGGTTGTTGGGGTGTTAGGGGAGTCCATTTTTTCCACATCTGCTCAGTTTAAATCCTTCAGAATGCATTTTGAGCGAAGAGTAAAAAAAATGTCTAACTGGCACTGGGGGGGGGGGGGGGGGAGGGGGGAGGGGGGAGGGGGTTGTCTGGGTTTTTAACCACAATCTTTTAGCAAAACTGTAAAAATGCATTTTGGAACGAAAGAGAAAAAAAGTGCCTAATTGGACCGGGGGGGAGGGGGGGGGCACAAGTTTAAAAAAAACTTCCGCATGTAGTGACTGTAAATAGTTCAAAATGCATATTGGAGAAAAAAAAATGTCTAATTGGGAAGCGCTGGGCAGGGCAATAACTATGGCATAAAGAAAGTACAGGCAGACAGAGAGACTGATGGACAGACTTACTGACAGATAGATGGACGGAGCAAACTCTGTGCTATATCCCTTACTTGTGGAAGGGGATAAAAAGTAACAAAGTATGTGGTAGAAGCCTAATTTGAAATTTGAAATTTCGAGAAACTAAGTTCAAAAAGTGTTGTGAAAAGGGTTAAATTAATGCCAATATTATTTAAAACCACTGTGCATAGCTTCAGTAGACCTTGCCCAAAAAAAGAAATGACATTGTAACAGAGTGTTTGGAGAATGAAAGGTAGAACGTTGAAAAACAGGGTGGGAAGTGGGGGAGTTACGTGAGTTTAAAAAATGGTTCTGCATGAAGTGACTGTAAATAGTTTCAAATGCATATTGGAGGGAAGAAAAACTTTGTTTTTTAAAAATGCCTAATTGGAGGGGGGGGGGGGGGCGTGTTGGGGGGTGGGGGGGGGGGGGGGTGTTGTTGTCCGGGTTTTTAACCACAGACTTTAACCAAAACTGTAAAAAAGCATTTTTGATGAAAGAAAAAAAAGTGCCTAATTGGCCTGGGGAAGGGGGGGGGGGGGGTACGTGACTTTAAAAAAAGGTTCCACATGTAGTGACTGGAAAGAGTTCAAAATGCATATTGGAGGAAAGAAAAAAAAAATTCAAAATGCCTAATTGGGGCAGGGATGGAGGGGGGGGGGGGGGGGTTGTTTGTCTGGGCTTTTAACCAGCAAACATTAACCAAAACTGTAAAAAAAAAAGCATTTTTGACGGAAGAAAAAAAAGTGCCAAATTGGCACCGGGGGAGGTTTAAAAAAGGTTCTATATGTAGTGACTGTAAATAGTTCAAATGCATATTGGAAGAAAGAAAATAAAAATGCCTAATTAGGGGGGAGGGGGGGGGGGTGAGGTTGGTCTGGGCAGGGAGAATATCTTCAACAATTTTCACTGGATAATTGTGGTCATAAAACTTGACCTAAAGACATGTACTGAAAAGAATTGAAATCTTTTATTTAAGTTATGGCATACAGAAAGTTCGGACGGATGGATGGACTGATGGATTGATGGACTGATGGATAGATGGATGGAGCGAGCTCTGTGCTATATCCCTCCCTTGTGGGAGGGGATAAAAAGTAACAAAGTATGTGGTAGAAGCCTAATTTGAAATTTAGAGAAACTAAGTTCGAAAGGCATTGTGAAAAGTCTTAAAGTAATGCCAATATTATTTGAAACCACTGTGTACAGCTTCAGTAAACCTTGCCCGAAATGAAAAAAAGAAATGACATTGTAACAGAGTGTTTGGAGAATGAAAGGTAGAACCTTGAAAATCAGAACTTTAATCTGAAACTTTAGGCTGGGAATACTAAGTAAAATTGATTGGCAAAAAAGGGTTAAATATTTCCTAAAACCGATAAAAGAATCATTGATGTAAAATGGAATCATTAAGTTGTAATGACCATGCAAGAATTAGAGTAAGAAAGTATGTGGCAAAGTCTAATTTCAAATACAAGAAAGTAAGTCTGAAAACATGTTTAAAAGGGGGTTAAAATCATGCCAATATAAATGAAAATCACTGTAGAAATGTTCAGTAGATAGTAGACATTGTCCCAAATAAGAAAACAGTGACATTCCACAAAATTGTTTGAAGAATTGAAGGTGTAATTTTTAAAACACACCTCCCCCCACCCCCCCCCCCCCCCCCCCCACCAAAAAAAAAACAACTTTAACCAAAAACTTTAACTTGGAAGTAGTAAGTTAAACTGCCATACAAAGAAGGGTTAAATATTTCCCAAAATAACATGAAACATAAAACAAAAGGCCCCAGGGGGCCTGAGGGTGTTCACCTGACATGATAGCCTAAATATCACCCCAGAGAATTGATTTCAACAAGTTGCATCTGCTGCTCCTCCTGAGAAAAGCTTATACCAATATCCAAAGATTCTGACCAGTGGATCTAAAAAAAAAGATTTTGAAAGAATATTCCTCATATTGAACTAAGTTATAATTCGGGCTCCCCCCAGGGAGCCCATATATGAACCCAGGGACTTGGCTTTAACAAACTTGAATCTCACCCCCCTAAGGATGCTGCACACCAAAAATCAAAACATTCCGACTGTTGGATCTGAAGAAGAAGATTTTTAAAGAAAATTCCTCATTTTGAACTAAGTTATCATTGGGGCTCCCACAGTGAGCCCAAATGTGAACCTAGGGACATGGCTTGAACAAACTTGAATCTCACCCCACTAAGATGCTGCATACCAAATATCAAAACATTCCACTGCTGATCTGAAGAAGATTTTTAAAGAAAATTCCTCATTTTGAACTAAGTTATAATTCGGGCGCCCACAGTGAGCCCAAATATGAACCCAGGGACTTGGCTTGAACAAATTGAATCTCACCCCCCTAAGCATGGTGCATACCCAATATCAAAAGATTCTGCTTGCTGGATCTTGAGAAAAAGATTTTCAAAGAAATTTGCCTGAAATGCACTAAGTTCAAATTTGGGCTCCTATACTGGTGAGCCCAAATATAAACCCAGGGGGCCGATTTGAACAAACTTGAATCAGATCCACCCCACAGTGTTGCATACCAAATATCAAAAGATTTTGCCTGCTGGATCTGGAGAAGAAGATTTTTTAAGAAATTTGCCTGAAATGCACTAAGTACGAATTCGGGCTTCTATAGTGAGCCCAAATATGAATCCAGGGGACCGATTTGAGCAAACTTGAATCAGATCCACCCCACAATGTTGCATACCAAATATCAAAAGATTCTGCCTGCTAGATCTGGAGAAGAAGATTTTTAAAGAAATTTGCCTGAAATGCATTAAGTTCCAATTCGAGCTTCTATAGTGAGCCCAAATATGAATCCAGGGGGCCGATTTGAACAAACTTGAATCAGATCCACCCCACAATGTCGGCATACCAAATATCAAAAGATTCTGCCAGCTGGATCTGGAGAAGAAGATTTTTAAATGCACCAAGTTCGAAATCGGGCTCCTATACTGAGCCCAGATATGAACCCAGGGGGCCAATTTGAACAAACTTGAATCAGATCCACCCTACAATGTTGCATACCAAATATCAAAAGATTCTGTCTGCTGGATCAGGAGAAGAAGATTTTTTAATGTTTTTCCCATTGCCTACAGTGTTAAAAGTGCTGACTCCTTTCTGTTGGTCCTAAGGAAGCTTCACACCATATAAAAATTCTCGTGTCGTGCAGTTTTGGAGATATGGGCGTTTTAATTTTTTTCTATTTTTAGCTCCTGCGGTTCCCACGGGGCAGCAGGAAATTTTTTTTTTGCATAAATCAAGTACTTATAACCCAATAATACCTCATATTAAATTTGTTCAAATCGGCGTCTGGGTTCAGAAAATAGAAATTTTGGGCAGGCAAAAATTCTTGCCCCTCTCAGAACAAAGGTAAATATTGCCCATCAAACTTCTCTTCAACAAACTTGAGTCTACACCTCAAATTGAAGCTGCATACCAAATATCAAGTCTCTGCTATGGCTGGTTCATGAGAGGCTCAAACACCACCTTCAAGCAGGACGACGGACGACAGGCGACGGACTGCGGACGAAGAGTGATAAGAAAAGCTCACCCTGACTTTCAGTCAGGTGAGCTAAAAAATAAAAAAAAAATGAGAATGATACAACCAATAGTAATATCAATTTAAAAGAAAAAAAAACAAAAAAACTTTAAGGTTGACTAAAAAACTTTAACCACAAACCAAACTTTAACCAAAACTCTAAATGTTATCAGACCGACAAAACAAAGTCATGACTAAACAGGGAAAAAAAAAACCCCTCTTGAACCTTCAGTAAAAAACTTTAACCACAAACTTTAACCCAAACTCTAAATGTTAACAAATGGACAGACGGACAGACAGACTGACAAAAGTCATGACTATAGCCCTCACTGTAAACAGTCGGGCTAAAAAAAACATAGCGAGAATGATACAACCAATAGTAATATTAATTTAAAGAGAAAAAAAACAAAAAACTTTAAGGTTGACCTCAAAAACTTTAACCACAAAGATTAACCAAAACTCAAAATGTTAACTAAACAGGAAAAAAACAAGAGGTCCCAAGGAGCCTTAATCGCTCACTGGACAAAGTGGTTCAAAGAAGTATTTGGAGGTCACATTCAGTTAGACATGGTTCATCAACACTACAAAGGAATGAAGTCATGAGAGACAAATTTTATGGAACTAGGGCCATGGCATGAACAAATTTGAATCTACCCCCCTAAGGATGCTGCATGCCAAATATCAAAAGCATTCATCTGCTGGATCTGAAGAAGATTTTTAAAGAAAATTCCCCATTTTGAACAAGTTATCGTTCGGGCTCCCACAGTGAGCCCAAATATGAACCCAGGGACTTGGCTTGAACAAACTTGAATCTCACCCCACTAAGGATGCTACACGCCACATATCAAAACATTCCGACTGTTGGATCTGAAGAAGAAGATTTTTTAAGAAAATTCCTCATTTCGAACTAAGTTACAATTCAAGCTCCCACAGTGAGCCCAAATATGGACCTAGGAACATGACTTGAACAAACTTGAATCTCACCCCACTAAGGATGCTGCATACCAAATATCAAAACATTCCGACTGCTGGATCTGAAGAAGAAGATTTTTAAAGAAAATTCCTCATTTTGAACTAAGTTATAATTCGGGCTACCACAGTGAGCCCAAATATGAACCTAGGGACTTGGCTTGAACAAACTTGATTCTCACTCCCCTAAGCATGCTGCATACCCAATGTCAAAAGATGCTGCCTGCTGGATCTTGAGAAGAAGATTTTTAAAGAAATTTGTCTGAAATGCACTAAGTTCAAATTGGGCTCCTATACTGAGCCCAAATATGAACCCAGGGGGCCGATTTGAACAAACTTGAATCAGATCCACCCCACAATGTTGCATACCAAATATCAAAAGATTCTGCCTGCTGGATCTGGAGAAGATTTTTTTAAGAAATTTGCCTGAAATGCACGAAGTTCGAATTCAGGCTTCTATACTGAGCCCAAATATGAATCCAGGGGGCCAATTTGAACAAAAATGAATCAGATCCACCCCACAATGTTGCATACCAAATATCAAAAGATTCTGCCTGCTGGATCTGGAGAAGAAGATTTTTTAAGAAACTTGCCTGAAATGCACTAAGTTCAAATTGGGCTCCTATACTGAGCCCAAATATGAACCCAGGGGGCCGATTTGAACAAACTTGAATCAGATCCACCTCACAATGTTGCATACCAAATATCAAAAGATTCTGCCTTCTGGATCTGGAGAAGAAGATTTTTTTTAAGAAATTTGCCTGAAATGCACTAAGTTCAAATTCGGGCTTCTATACTGAGCCCAAATATGAATCCAGGGAGCCAATTTGGACAAACTTGAATCAGATCCACCCCACAATGTTGCATACCAAATATCAAAAGATTCTGCCTGCTGGATCTGGAGAAGAAGATTTTTTTAAGAAATTTGCCTGAAATGCACTAAGTTTGAATTTGGGCTTCTATACTGAGCCCAAATGTGAATACAGGGGGCCGATTTGAACAAACTTGAATCAGATCCACCCCACAATGTTGCATACCAAATATCAAAAGATTCTGCCTTCTGGATCTGGAGAAGAAGATTTTTTTTAAGAAATTTGCCTGAAATGCACTAAGTTCAAATTCGGGCTTCTATACTGAGCCCAAATATGAATCCAGGGAGCCAATTTGGACAAACTTGAATCAGATCCACCCCACAATGTTGCATACCAAATATCAAAAGATTCTGCCTGCTGGATCTTGAGAAGAAGATTTTTTTAAGAAATTTGCCTGAAATGCACTAAGTTTGAATTTGGGCTTCTATACTGAGCCCAAATGTGAATACAGGGGGCCGATTTGAACAAACTTGAATCAGATCCACCCCACAATGTTGCATACCAAATATCAAAAGATTCTGCCAGCTGGATCTGGAGAAGAAGATTTTTTAAGAAATTTGCCTGAAATGCACTAAGTTCGAATTTGGGCTTCTATAGTGAGCCCAAATATGAATTCAAGGGACCGATTTGAACAAACTTGAATCAGACCCATACCAAGATGCTGCATACCAAGTATCAAAAGATTCTGCCAACTGGTTCTGGAGAAGAAGATTTTTTAATAATTTTTCTATAATTCATACGGTGCTATCAGAGTTATGCCCCATACAGAGCCCCCAAGGGACGTGGCCATTTCATTTAAACAAACATGAATTGCCATATAGTAATGAACATCAACATGAAGTGTCGTGAAAATCAGACCAGTGGTTTCAGAGGAGAAGTCGTTTGAAAAATGTTCACGATGCCGGACGGACGACGACGGACGGCAAGTGATAAGTTAAGCTCCCTTCGGTGAGCTAAAAAACACTTGAACCTTCAGTAAAAAACTTTAACCACAAACTTTAACCAAAACTCTAAATGTTAACAGATGGACAGACGGACGGACAGATGGATGAAAGTCATGACTATAGCCCTCACTGTAAACAGTCAGGCTAAAAATGGACTCTTCTGAATGGACAAAGAGAAATTACCAAAAGGGTTAAAAGAGGCAAAAAAAAATGTGAACTGAGAAAAATGCAAGTCACAACAAAAAACAAATACGGTGTTGATCATCAATGAAAATATAAATTAACATGAGCATTTAATAACAGGTTAAGAAAACAGGAACACATGATAAAATTTACAATGAGCATGTCACAAGAATTTCAAACATATCAGACATTCATCGATGAAAATATACAGACTGTGATTGCAAAGGTAGCATCTTTCTCAATTTTTTGCGACACATTTACACTGATGATATGAGATATTTACTAAATAAAATATTTGTAAATCAATGCTGTATGATTATTTTTTGGTGTTTATGGTCACTTGCTGCATCAATGGATATTTCATATCTACAACATGTATATATGAATGCAATTTTAGCCAACTGTTTACACCCATGCTGCCCACTCTGGTTGCAGCATCATATTTTACCAGTACAGCAAAACTTGTTTACTGCAGTAAACAAGCTCCACTTCTTGTAGTTCCCACAGGGGAAGACTCTAAGAAGAAAAACAAATCTCCTCTTGATTTCATAAAGGTACACTAATTTCGTACCTTGAGAACATCAATAGGCCAGCTGCAATGCTTTAGCACTGCAGATGGCCCATTGGTGTATTGAAGGTACAAAATTAAAACAGAACCTAAGATGCAATGTTGCAATGTTATTGCATTTCTTTTCAGGGTTCCTACAGGCAAGGACTGATAAGTTCAAGGCTATTCCAGTGTGTTTTGAGACATATTTGAGCATTTTTCAAGGCCCTACAATAGCCAAATTCAAGGATTTTCAGTGCCTGTTTTCACTAATCCTAACTAGAACCCTCCTGTCATTACTCATTCTCCCACAAGAGACAATAACCGGAGGGTCCTAGTTAGGACTATGCCTTCACAAACTCTGGCATATAAAACTATACAGTTTTGATTACAGGCTTCGTTGACATTTTTATTTTGTGAATATTAAAGTCATTTCGAGGCCTCCTGACACATTTTCCAGGATTTCAAGGCCGCTTGAATGACCCTTATTCAAATTGAAGGCCATTATTTGAATCCAAGACCTCACAGGAACCCTGCATTTTCAACTTGTGAGATTCTTTAGTTTTGTGGGTAGGAAGGCAGTCAGAGAATTTTGTCCAGATTGCCACTGAGCTGCCATTCAGTCAAAATTCTTAGTCCAATTTTGTACTCACAGTACACATGTACTATACATATGTGTTGATGTGGATGAAACTATTTTCATGTAATAGTTGTATTTTAATTTTTTCATGGAAAATGACAGAGATACAATCAAGTATTTCGAGATGAATTCATACAATTAAGTATTTCGAGATGAATGGAATTTGTTTGCTATTTACATAAAGGGTGTGGCATGTGGATCACAACTAAAACACAGATCATTGGAGTCTTGATGCAGAAAAGAAATCACAAATTCTGAATCTTAACAGCACAAGTGATGTTTCAGCCAAGGAGCCTACAAGTTCAACCCAGAGGTCCATTGGCTGAAACTTCACTTGCATGTCTCATGACTCTTTACAAATTATAAAATAATTATTAGTTGGTTGGAAACTCCACTCTGCAGGTGTTTATTTTGAGGAAATCCAATACACATGAATAGTGACAGTTTACAAACACCAGTATTACTTTTTTCAAAGTATTTCATTTACTGATAAAATATAGTTCCACACCAGGCACACTGACGACATAAACAATTGTTCTTCTGGAATACTTCTCCTGAGAATATATATCACAATGCATTGTTTCACAGACCTCAAAGAGATCATTTTCCAGGTTTTACACTGTCGTTTGTCAATGTCTGAATTATGATCTTAAAAATGCCATCAACCTTTGTCATTTTAACAGCATGAAGTTTCAACTTAAATGATATTTTTGGAAGAGAGCTAATTCCAGATAATCAACCTTCAGCGATTTGTCATGATGGCATTGTTACTCTGTTTTAACACTGATGACAAGAGGTGACCAGGAACATCAAGGGAGCTAACAGCAAGGTCAACATTCCTGCAAATCAACATGGAAAATGACCATTTAAAATGATTAATTGAATAGAATTCTTCAGACTTGTCAGAAGTATTTGCCACAGAACGTTCTTTTGGGTGATAGGCAGGCCCATAAAGTTTTAAATATGTTGGTGAGGTGTTTGATCCCCCTCTTGTTCAAGTTACTGAGGAGCCTGGTCAATTTTTGTAACTTTCTTCAAATGGCAATGTCAGTGACTGACTCTAAGTACAGAGAGTGATAATACTGTATATGTTACCATAATAATTCTCATGAATATGCCTACCCATGATAATTGTGTTTAGCTCAATACCATCCCGACCTACCCTGAATGCTGCATCAGCATGAGAAATATTATGATTTACATTTTCCAAACAATGGAATGGATCAGTGAAGTTATGATCACTTTTCAGTTCCGTCAATAGTCAAATGCAATCACAAATGCTAGACAGATATTGAAATTTTTTTTCCAAAAATGCCTAAATAAGAAAAGAAACCTTTCAAAAACATCTGGATACATATACATTAGATCATAACCAGGGCTCAATCTAACTGGATTCAGACAGCAGTTTTTGAATCAATTTTCAACTAAAGCTAATCAATTTCAAACAAAAAATCGTGTAAATAATAGGAAATTCTAATCCAAATTTATCCAAGTTAGGAAACTGCTATTCAATTTTTAAAAATTAAATCGACACGTGATCATAACTTCCACAAATGACAACAGTCTTTACATAAAGGTCTGAATTTTGCACACCACACATTAGATCTTCTGTTTCTCAGGCCATTTCTTTGTACATTTTATCTTTAATTTTATAATTATTTCTTTACCATTTAAAGTTTGTATTCTTGGTTTGTTTTATGTTTTAGGCCTCATAATCTACAAAATAACATGAGTGGTGGTGTATTTCATCCTTTGAGGGCAAGAAGGCTTTGCAATGCTAAAGCATTGCAAAGCCTTGTTGCATCCACGGGTCAAATTTATCAATTTTATTAACTTGGGTAAAATATCAAACATAAACCATTTAATTTTAATTTCTTTTATCTCTGAATTGGTTATAAAAAGAGAGCATGTGTCAGCCCCAAAAGGACCATGTGGGAGGGCCTGAGAAACATATTTTTAACTTTTTTAGGCTTAAAATTTTATTTTCATCAGTAATCTGTTCCAATCCCTGATTCAATAGTATTATACTGGCAAAATAAAAACAAACGAGCTGGAAAGTACAAAACTGAATGTTTTTCACCAATAATATTGTTCAAATTTGTGATTGCAGGATGCTGTACTTGGAAAAAAGTTTGCATTTCAAATTCGAAAATTTTAGTCGCACGTGGCTATAACAATGGAAAGATTTGTTTGGAAACAATATTTCATTGTCTAAACAGAAGTTAAACATCATCCAACAGTTCTCAGTTTTGTCACAATCATGACTCGAATTGTCTGATCAAAAGATGTTGCAACACACAAGCCTTCTTTGTCAGGGCTCCAGTCAAATGCATTTAGAGGCTGTGTTGATAAAGTCACATTCTGTAATAAATTAACACTTCCAGCAACTCCCATGTCATTGCCTTCCTTGTCTTGAATAACTCTGTTGGCTGGATAATGACTGAAAAAATAAAGAAGATCAGGGAAATTCTTAATTTTTGAAACTTGCATATCAATTGCTATACATATTGAGAATGTTTCAAGCATTTAATGAAAATTGCACAACAGTTTTTAAATCTTAGTTTTTAAGGTGTGTAAAGTTAAGTATGGTGTATATAAAAAACTTGTTAGTGAATTAATACAATTAATATTAGGAACACAATGGAATGTTTTTGCTGGGGGTATTTTGACCAATGCCAGATATTTTGAGCAATGTTGGGGCATATTTTAAGCAATGTTGGGGGACATTTTTGACCAATAGAAGGGGCACTTTAACCAATTTTGTTTGGGAGACATTTTGACCAGCATCCAAGATTACTTGAATCACGTTTTCAGCTTCCATTTGTACGTCGACTTTTTTAACATCACTTTTCAAGTAAAATTTTTAATACTGAACTGCATAAATTTATATATTCCGATAACATTTTCCTAAACAAACACCCTTCAATGCACAACTTGTTAAAATTGACAGCAGTTTATATTTTGTTTACAGGTGCAGAACATGTGCAATTTGTGGACTGGAAGAATTATAACACCAAAAGGTGATCTTGCGGAGATTTTCAAGGATGTTGATTAATATTCTTTCAAAGTTTTACATGTTGTAAATACATTTCCTTTTCAGTCAGGACTATCAATGAAAGCATGGGGAATGGATTTAAATAAAAGCACAAATCAGTATGTATAGTCAATCTTATTCTTTAGAAAGGCGAACAAACATAAACTTTGAACTATGGCACCCCACGAAAAATTGTTCTTTGGAAAAGTGCACACAATGTTTAAAATAAGTAGGCCTGTGTGATGGTTTCCAAAACTGAAGGTGTGGGTCTTACTGAAGTGGTGGCTAATCACAGACTTTGTTATAAAGGGCAGTTTGTTAAATGCACTGTCTAGTAAAAGTGTAAACTAAAAGTAGAAGTTTTTTTTTTCAAAGGTGTTAGCGATGACTAACAAAATGTTACATTGCTTTAGCAGCATTATGTGTCACATGCAAGCCTGAATATAAGCAGACTGTCATCGGCAAAATGAGGTCCACTGCAGGGTAGCATCACAAAATTTACCTCTGTGAAGCTCAGTCTGAATTAAGGTCTCAAGCTAAAACAGAAAGATTTACCTAGAGGATAAATTGGCCCACTGTAGGGGACAGCATCAGCAAATTCACCCTCTGGGAACCTCATTTTGCAAATGACAGGTTGCTTATATTCAGGCCTGGTCGCATTATGCAATATGATACCAGTTACAATATTTCCTGAAGGAGATAATGTTAAGCTTTTCCTTTTTGGGTAATAGTATGCATAGTAATGCTAAAACGGGTAATTGCACAGCCAGTTCTGATCCAGTTGAGGGACTTATCAGTGGAAAATCTGTCAACTGGTTATCCATTATATCAACTGTTGATCAATGAAATGAAGTGGGGGAAAAATATTAACTGCTGCTATATATTTTTCTCCTACTTCATTGCACTTTGTTCTGGATTAACAGTATATATCCGCAATAGGTGAAAGTCTAGGGTTTTCCCTGGATAGAACAATCAACTTTTCATGTCAACTGGAGCACCTCAAGTACCGTTTGATTAGAAAGTGAAGGAATAACAAAAGCAAAATGACCCAAGAAATATCAGGGTGAGGAGTGAGAGTACACAATCCAGTTTAGGGATTCCAGGCATGAATGTATTTGAGGTCGTTATTTTTCAGGAAAACCAGCACACAAACATACGCAAAAATTCAGCTGAATGAAGGAGTGTACTCAATGAAGTATGAAGGCAGTGTGATGACACTGTGGTTAGGGCATCAGACTTTAAACCGAGAAGTTGATGGTGTGATCCTGGCCAGCAGTAACAACATTGTGTCCTCAAAGAATCAGACTTTAACTATTTACCCAACATGACAGCCAGCGCTATTCACCAAAAATATGATTCAATGTTAATTTTTTTTTCATTTTTTGTCTCAAGAACATGGCTTATGACCTCTCATTGGAATGAGCTCAAAGAATTCATTCCAATGAGGGCCATAAACTATGTTTTTGATGCAAAAACTGAAAAAAAATAGTTATTCAAAAATTTTGTTTGGAAGCGTCGTCTTTTTTTCATGTTAGGTAAAGGGTTAAACTGAATGGCTGCGAGTTTGACCCTGACCAATGGTAGCTCCAATTATCCTTGGGGAAGACATTCAATTCTGATTGCCAATGTGGGGCATGGTTGTGCAGTGTATTGCGGCATACTGCACATCGATGGTGCACTTTCCTTCAACCACTGCTTACTGTTCTTGTACAGAGTTTGCAAGTTGGAGAGTCAGACAATTGCTCACCACTGCCTTCCTCCACCTGTAAAACTGTTCCAACACAATGTGACCCTGGCTGTTGAAAGTGCCAGGAAATGTAAATAGACAATACAGTATGAAATCTTCAAGCCCATCTTAGAGTTGTTTGCAACAATGGCATTTGGCGGCTTTGTCTCAAAGAATTCTGAGACGTCTTTGTTTCTTTAACATCCCTGTGGTGTCTATGAGTAAGTACTGAGCATATGAAAAAGCTTACCCGTAGAGTGTATAAATATGAACATTGTTGAGTACTACTTGACAACATTCATCTGTATATACAAATGGGATAGTTTCTGTGAAAACTGCTCGTAATTATTAGACCAGACTGCTTCAATCCCATAGTCAATGTAAAAATGGTTGTGGATGACCGATAATCACAGTACTGAGGCCCACAGTTGCCAAACTGATCCATAACGATTGCACTTCGTCTGTTTTACACTCAGAAAACCCCCACATCACAATATCACAGGTTGTCATTATTTCCTATTGGAAGGTTACCCTTTCACTTCTCTTTTCGATACTGAAATTTCGTAACAGCATTTGATTGTGCCCGATTCCAGACTACAGTGTTTATTGTAAATAATTCAGGCTGGGACTCTAAAGAAGGGGCTATTAAAAGAAAATGAAGTATGTGGAGAAGAGATTTATTATTCCCGATCCCAATAATGTTAGTGTGAACAGAGAAATGGTGGAGTGAGATCTCCAAAATAGCATTGGATTCCTTGTGTTTGATTTACATATAGAGATCGACGCATGGAACATAAAAGCAATGTTAAAATAAATTGAGGATACAATACTTTATTCAGAAGATACACATAATGTTAAAGTAGACTGTGGGCTGTTTTATTTAGAATATTAGCCGGTCAAATGTGAGGGATGGCAGTTCAGTTTCATTACTACCAAAGGGAGAGAACTGGGCTACATACATTATCTATTTCTATGGTTTTCACTGTTTTGTTCAAAGTAGATGTGCAGGGATGAAATGTAAACATAAATTAAAGTAGACTGGGGCACAAATTTCTTATACAATATTTGCCGATAAAAATTTCAGGTTCCTGTGTGATAATTATTAAACTATATTCCACTGTTAGATGGTAATGAGAATGAGCTGACTGTTCAGCCCTAATGCAGTGTTTTAATTCTTAAATGTCTCACTGGGTGCCCATCGATCAATGACCAGGTGATAGGACTGTAAAGAATCATCTAGAATAAGGCTAAAAAATATATACTCTCCCAAAAAAGAAAGTGTGCATGCTAAAAAATAACACTAAAAAAGATATATATCATCTTCATTCATGGAAATTTTATTCAATCACAGATGAATCAATTTGTGATCAACACGAGAAATTTCATTATGCTACAACGAATACTCTTGGTGCCATGGAGAGTCAAAGACACTAAGGGTCAAACACAAAAGTCACACACTCAATATCTGGTATGACCTCCGTCTGCATCAACTACTGCTGTGCATCTATGCCTCATGGAAGCGAACAAGTAAAGCATGGAAGTGTTAAGTGTTGTGAGATGTTGTTCCATATTTTGATAAGCTGTCTTTGGAGTTCCACAAGCGTTGACGGTGCATGGGGAAGCCGGCGTAGCTGACGTTTCATTTCGTCCCATACGTACTCAATGGGTGAGATATCGGGCGAATTTGCGGGCCAGGGAAGAACATCCACTTGTTGTTGCTGCAGATACTGTTGAACAACACGAGCTGCGTGGGGTCGGGCGTTGTCCTGTTGTAGAATGACGCCGGGCCGTGACGTTGCAGAAATGGGACAACAACAGGTGTAAGCACTTCATCACAATATCTGGCTGCATTGAGATTGCCATCAATAATGACCAGCTCAGTTCTGTTACGGGCAGTGATGCCACCCCACACCATGAGAGACCTTCCCCCATAACGGTTTCGCTTCACGACACATGGATCTGCATAGCGTTCATTTTGACGTCTGTACACTCTCTGGCGGCCATCTGATGATGAAAGATGGAAACGACATTCATCTGTGAATAAAACACGTCGCCACCAGTGTAAGGGATGCCTGAGATGTTGTCTACACCACTGCAGTCGAGCACGACGATGACATAACATCAAAATCGGATGAGACGTTGATTTATTGTCAATCTTGGCATGCTAATGTGGAGTTGTTTTAACAGCAGTGCAAGTTTGAATGTGAACGATAGGAAGGCCTTACTTTAGTGTTTAAATACCCCAAGGATTCACACTGCTGCATGAATTTTCAGACTCTCCACGTGCAAAACATGCCTTTTCACAAACGTGCAGCACGTCATTTAACGTTAATGCAATTTTAACGGGGAAAGCTGTTTTTGTGTTCCATATAACTTATTCATGAACAGGTTAACACTCTTTACACTTACGAAATTATTTTTTGGGAGTTTGATCAATTTCTGCAATGCACACATTCTTTTTTGGGCGAGTATATATATATTTTGATTCTAAGGCAATCCCTCACTGAAAATGAACTCTCTCATTTTATTGCCTTTCAGGTCTTCCAACAGTACTCAAATTTGGGAGACTCAAAACTTTTTACATTTTTTGACTGACGTATGCAGGTTAAATCTGAAGAGCATGACGAAAGATGCAAAAGTTTTATTTCTAAAATTAAATGAGTTTAGTTGCATAATTATGCACTTTCTATATATTCTGCATGTGAAAAGACAAAGCTTCTCAATTCATTCTCACTGCATGCAAGATCGAAAAAAAAAAAAAAATAAAGCCCTCCCTCACTCACCGATTTGAAAAAGAAATTGTCTGAGAAACAATTACTTTATTTTGTGTGGCCTAATGTGGTGCAAGAATTTGATACAAACTTCATATTTTGGCTTTTGGAAGTTTGTAAGTGAAAGTATTGGTTCTTTTGCAACTCAGGATTATTCTAAAACTTAGGTGACAAGCTTTGATATTTGCCTGCAGATAATTAATAGTTACTAAGACCTAAAAAAGCTAAAAATCTGTTTCTCAGGCCTGGTCATGGTCCTTTTGGTTGCTGCATGCTTTTTTTTTATAATGCAAACTTGAAAACATTAAAATTAAAATGTTTATGTCTGATATTTCACCTAAATTGTTAAAATTGATAAATTTGTCCCTTGAGAGCAACAAGGCTTTGCAATGCCTTCTTACTGCAAAGCCTTCTTATTGCAAAGCCTTCTTGCACTCGAGGGTTAAAATACACCACCACCAATGCTATTCTTTAGATTATGAGACCTAAAACATAAAACAAACCTAGAACATGAACTTTTGATGACAAAGATATATTTACAATGATAGTGTCAATGACACTGTAGCTTAACTTGTGTGTTGTGTTTGATGAAAAGGATAATGTTCAATATTTATGAAAGGATTATGAAACAAGACAAGAGGCCCCAGGGGGCCTGAGGGCGCTCACCTGACATGGTAGTCTAAATATCAAACCAGGGACTAGACTTGAATAAGCTGCATACGCCCTCTCCCAAGAAAAGCATATACCAACTAGATGAAGCGATTGTGCCCACACAATACACAGGATTTTCCTTCTATTCCTGTTCCTGCACTTTTACGTCCCAAAATTGAGATAAACGCATAAAAAACATTTTTTTCCCAAACAAAATACTTTCAGCCTAAATTTTTTTCTTCTTCTTAAAACGCATAAAAAACGATAAAACTAATTTCTGGATTTTGGTCCAAAATTTTCTAAGTCCCACCCGGACCCCAAATTTTCAGGAAAAAAATTTTTTTTTTTTTTTTTTGGTCTTAAAATTGACCAAAACGCAGAAAAAACAAAAAAAAATTTTTCGGATTTTGGTCCAAAATTTTCTAAGTCCCACCCGGACCCCAAATTTTTGGTGTAAAAAAAAAAATATTTTTTTTTTGTCTTAAAATTGACCCCAAATTTTCAGGGGAAAAAAAATTTTTTTTTTTTTTTTTGTCTTAAAATTGACCGAAACGCAGAAAAAACCAAAAAAAAATTTTTTTCGGATTTTCGACCAAAATTTTCTAAGTCCCACCCGGACCCCAAATTTTCAGGGGAAAAAAAAAAATAAAATTTTTTTGTCTTAAAATTGACCAAAACGCAGAAAAAAAAAAAAAAAATTTTTTTCGGATTTTCGTCCAAACCCAGACCCCAAATTTTCAGGGGAAAATTTTTTTTTTTTTGGGGGCTTAAAATTGACAAAAATGCAGAAAAAACAAAAAAAAATTTTTTTCCCCTGAAAATTTGGGGTCTGCCCGGACCCCAAATTTTCAGGGGAAAAAAAAAAAATTTTTTTTTTGTCTTAAAATTGACCGAAACGCAGAAAAAACAAAAAAAAATTTTTTTTCGGATTTTTGTCCAAAATTTTCTAAGTCCAACCCGGACCCCAAATTTTCAGGGGAAAAAAAAAAAAAAAAATTTTCTTTTTTTGTCTTAAATTTGACCGAAACGCAGAAAGAACAAAAAAAAAAAATTTTTTCGGATTTTCGTCCAAAATTTCCCGCCCGGACCCCAAATTTTCAGGGGAAAAAAAATTTATTTTTTTTTTGTCTTAAAATTGACCAAAACGCAGAAAAAACAAAAAAAAATTTTTTTGGGATTTTCATCCAAAATTTCCCACCCAGACCCCAAATTTTCAGGGGAAAATTTTTTTTTTTTTTTTGGCTTAAAATTGACCAAAATGCAGAAAAAACAAAAAAAAAATGTTTTCCCCTGAAAATTTGGGGTCTGCCCGGACCCCAAATTTTCAGGGGAAAAAAAAAAAATTTTTTTTTTGTCTTAAAATTGACCGAAACGCAGAAAAAACAAAAAAAAATTTTTTTTCGGATTTTCGTCCAAAATTTTCTAAGTCCCACCCGGACCCCAAATTTTCAGGGGAAAAAATTTTTTTTTTTTTTTTTTGTCTTAAAATTGACCAAAACGCAGAAAAAACAAAAAAAAATTTTTTTTGGATTTTCATCCAAAATTTCCCACCCAGACCCCAAATTTTCAGGGGAAAATTTTTTTTTTTTTTTTGGCTTAAAATTGACCAAAATGCAGAAAAAACAAAAAAAAAATGTTTTCCCCTGAAAATTTGGGGTCTGCCCGGACCCCAAATTTTCAGGGGAAAAAAAAAAAAAATTTTTTTTTTGTCTTAAAATTGACCGAAACGCAGAAAAAACAAAAAAAAATTTTTTTTCGGATTTTCGTCCAAAATTTTCTAAGTCCCACCCGGACCCCAAATTTTCAGGGGAAAAAATTTTTTTTTTTTTTTTTGTCTTAAAATTGACCAAAACGCAGAAAAAACAAAAAAAAATTTTTTTCGGATTTTGGTCCAAAATTTTGAAGTCCGCAACGGGACCCAAATTTTCAGCCTAAATATGAACCCAGGGACTTGGCTTCAACAAACTTGAATCTCACGCCCCTGAGGATGCTGCATACCAAATATCAAAAGATTCTTATTGGTAGATCTGAAGAAGAAGACTTTTCAAAAATACTCCTCATACCGCACTAATTTAAACATTTGGGCTCTCATAGAGAGCCCAAATATCGACCCAGGCAATTGATTTCAATAAACATGTGAAACAATCTTCCAAAGATGTTATATGTGAAATTTGAAAGCTTTTGGAGCAGTGGTTTGGGAGAAAAGTAGTCTTATGTTTTTTCCCATTATCCACAGTGTAAAAAAATGCTGACTCAGCACTTTTTCAAAGTCCCCAAAAAGTACCCCATGATAGAACCGATGGCAATTTTATTTTACCATTCCATTCTGTTGGTCCTAAGGAAGCTTCACAACAAATAAGAATTCTCAGTGCCGTGTAGTTTTGAAGATATGGGCGTTTTCATTTTTTTCTATTTTTAGCTCCTGCGGTCCCCATGGGGCGACGGGAAAAAAATTTTTGGCATAAATTAAGTACTTGTGACCCAATAAGCCCTCATATCAAATTTGGTCAAAATTTGCCTCTCGGTTTGGAAAATAGAAATTTTGGGAGGGGCAAATATTCTTTCCCCTCCCATTACGACGCCAAGTATAGCCCCACAAACTTCTCTTGAACAAATCTGAGTCTACACCTCAAAAGGAAGCTGCACACCAAATATCAAGTCTCTGCTACTGCTGGTTCATGAGAAGAAGATTTTTTAAGATTTTAGCACACTTTTTGGGTGTGGCCCTACCCACGGGCGAGGCAACTTGATTTGAACAAAATCAAATTGCGATGTCATAACAAACTATTATCTCAAATATCAATTAAATTGGTTCAGCGGTTTGGGAGGAGAAGACGCAAACACCATGTTCACGGACGACGACGGACGATGGACGGTGAGTGATCACTACAGCTCTCCTGACTGAAAGTCAGGTGAGCTAACAAGAATTGTGATAATTGGGAATATGTTCATTTTTGTTCCCTGTATGCTATGTTTTTGAAAAAAATCATATGAAGTGTACACTGTACTAAAGAGCTGAGGGGTGGGTTAATATGACCTCACAGTTAATGTATGTGGCCCTCACAGTTAACGTATATCAATGAAAGTTACCAAGTTACAGTGCAATTATTCCAAAACGAGTCATCCTATCAAGTTACATTGAAATCCCTTCATAAATATGGCCTGTTGACTGTGCTAAAGGTTTTCGGGCTTCAGGCCCCTGTAGCCATCAGTTTCCCAATTGCGTCCAAAGGGGACGTTCTCATCTAGACATTATATGATGTCAACCTACCAAGTTACAATGAAATCCCTTCATAAATATGACCTGTTGACTGTGCTAAAGGTTTTTGGGCTTTGGGCTCGGGCAGCCATCATGGTTGAATGATCGCAACCAAAAGGGGACATTCTCATCTGGGCATCATCTGGAGTGATCCTACGAAGTTACAATGAAATCCCTTCATAAATATGAACTGTAGACAGTGCTCAAGATTTTCGGGCTCCGGGCACCTGTAGCCTTCACATTTGACCAATCAAGACCAAAAGGTGATGTCATCATCTAGGCATTGTATGGAGTCAAACTAACAGGTTACAATGAAATCCTTCCATAAATATGACCTTTTGACTATGCTAAAGGTTTTGGTGTTTTGGGCTCGGGCAGCCATCAAGGCTGAATGATCGCAATCAAAAGGGGACGTTCTAATCTAGACATTATTTGGAGTAATCCTAACAAGGTACAATGAAATCCCTTCATAAATATCACCTGTAGACTGTGCTAAACGTTTTCGGGCTTCAGGCCCCTGTAGCCGTCACAGTTGCCTAATGGTGTCCAAAAGGGGCTGTTCTCATCTAGACATTATATGACATCAACCTACCAAGTTACAATGAAAATCTCTTCATAAATTTGAACTGAAGGCTGTGCTAAAGGTTTTCGGGCTTTGGGCTCGGGCAGCCATCATGGTTGAATGATCGCAACAAAAAGGGGACATTCTCATCTGGGCATCATCTGGAGTGATTCTATGAAGTTACAAAGAAATCCCTTCATAAACACAACCTGTACACTGTGCTTAAGATTTTCAGGCTTCAGGCACCTGTAGCCATCACAGTTGACCAATCATGACCAAAAGGGGATGTCATCATCTAGGCATTGTATGGAGTCAACCTAACAAGTTACAATGAAATCTTTCCATAAATACGACCTACAGACTATGCTAAAGGTTTTTGGGCTCGGGCAGCCATCAAGGCTGAATAATCGTGACCAAAAGGGGACGTTCTCATCTAGACATTATTTGGAGTCATCCTACCAAACTACAATGAAATCCTTCATAATTATGACCTGTAGACTGTTCTAAAGGTTTTTGGGCCCCTGCAGCTGTCACAGTTGCCCAATCGTGTCCAAAAGGGGACGTTCTCATCTAGACATTATTTGGAGTCATCCTACCAAGCCACAATGAAATCCTTTCATAAATATGACTTGTAGACTGTGCTAAAGATTTTCAGGCTTCAGGCCCCTGTAGCCATCACAGTTGCCCAATCACGTCCAAAAGGGGACTTTCTTTCTCATCTAGACATTATATGAAGTCAACCCACCAAGTTACAATGAAATTCCTCAATAAATATGACCTGTTGACTGTGCTAAAGGTTTTCAGGTTTTGGGCTTGGGCAGTGGTCACGGTTGGCAGATCACGCTCAAATGGGGAAATTCTCATCTAGACATCATAAGGAGTCATCCTACCAAGTTACAATGAAATCCCTCCATATTAAACATGAACTGCAGACTGCACTAAAAGTTTTTGGGTTTCGGGCTTGGGCAGCCAGCACGGTTGACAGATCATGCCTAAATAGGGACGTTCTCATCTAGGCATTATACAGAGGCATCCTACCAAGTTACAATGAAATACCTTCATAAATACGACCTGTAGACTGTGCTAATGGTTTTTGAGTTTTGGGCTTGGGCAGCCATACCGGTTGCCCGATTGCGACCAAAAGGGGACGTTCTCATCTAGACATGACCCCAAACCTGCAAATGAAAGTTCGTGACGATCGTACAAGAACTGCGGGGTGTAGCCCGTGCTAAAGGAAAATGTGAACAGACCAGGGACCAGCTGTGAGGGCGACTAGGGCGATTAAGTCGCCCTTCTAAGCCCAAAGTCGCCTAGAAAAATAGTCGGGGCGATTACAAGTCGCCCTCTAAAAATTGGCCAAAATGAGAAAAGGCTGAACTGAGTGATGCGAGGTTTACATGAAAGCGAGTATTTTCAAAAATCGAATGTGCTCGAGTGTGATAAATGGGCATTTTAATTCATCAAATAAACGTCCATTTATTTGAAATCACACAACAAGCAATTGTCCATTGTCGCTTTTGGCGGATTTTTTTATTTCTATTTTGTTGCGTTCCAGTCGGAGCTTCAAGTGTCGAAACGAAAATAGGTGACTTACGCGACTCAACAAAACAACCCAGTTTGAAAGTAGGTTACGTCGCTTAGGATGCCGAAAATGTTTACACAACGGACGTATTTGATAACACATTATTTTCATTTCGATTTGCTGACTGTTAACTGTTGGGCTGTCTATTCCCAGAAAAACACGAATGGAATTGAAACACATGAAAAAAAGCTTTAGTGATGTCAAGAAAAGCTTTGTGCAGGACACAAGTGTGCATGTGGACGATCTTGAAAAAGGGTCCTCCTAAACATCGGAATGACATGAAATGACGCGGAATGACAACGGAATGCCATAAAAATGATGCGGAATGACATTTCCTTTACAAAATACTCGACCCCAGAATGTATTTTGTTTATTAACTAACAAAGTACCTCCCAAGCAACCTTCTTACATCTGGTCCTGTTCACACTTTCAGACTTAGGAAATTATTAGCTTAGTAGACTTTGTTGAAAGGCAACCACAGGAGGGTGATGGGGGATTGGCACGAAGAAGAGGTGAGGGGTCATGAAGGAGAAGGTAGCAGTGGGGGATTTTCAGTCAATAATTACATTGTGATTTTTTAACCTGGCACAGATGCATCATAGACAACTGGACCTGGATTATTTGTACGTTAATGGAGGACCATAAATTGAAAATATGAAGGGGCGGCGGGGGTGGTACATGAATATTCTTAATTTTCCCCACTTGCCTATGAAGTCTCCCTACATGACTCTGCAGTCTCCCTATTTTTTCTGGAGGGAGACTTGAAGTCTCCCTAAAATTCCCCCCTAGGCTGGTCCCTGGAACAAACTCACAGACTAACAGACTTACGCACGTGTGATGGCAATAGCTTATCTTGACTTTGTCAAATTAAGCTAAAAATCAAAACATAAAATAAAAAAATGCCCACCCACATACAATTTTACAAACAATGGTCTGAGAAACAGAAGAAAATCTACTTTGTGGGGCCTTACTAATTAGTGCATTTTGCATTTGTTTATTTGAACCAATGATTGATGTAAAACAAAGAATTTATTAACAACTGCTTTATCAATGAAAGTGTCAATGACACTGTAGCTTAACTTGTCAGTGTGTTGTGTTTGATGAAAATGATAATGTTCAATGTTTATGAAAGGATTATGAAATAAGACAGGAATTGTGATAATTGGGAATATGTTAATTTCTGTTCCCTGTATGCTATGTTTTTAATAAAAATAATATGAGTTGTACACTGTACTAAAGAGCTGAGGGGTGGGATAATATGACCTCACAGTTAATGTATGTGGCCCTAACAGTTAACGTATGTCAACCAAAGTTACCAAGTTACAGTGATATTATTCCAAAATGAGTCATCCTATCAAGTTACATTGAAAGCCTTTAATAAATATGGCCTGTAGACTGTGCAAAAGGTTTTCGGGTTTCAGGCCTGTGTAGCCATGAGGGTTGACTGATTACAACTAAAAGGGGATGTTCTCATCTCGACATTATACTGAGTCATTCTACTAAGTTACAATGAAATCCCTTCACAAATACGACCTGCAGTCTGTACTAAAGTTTTTTGTGTCTTGGACTTGGGAAGTCATCATGGTTGAATGATCGCGACCAAAAGAGGATGTTGTCATCTGGTATTTATCTGGAGTGATCCTACGAAGTTACAATGAAATCCCTTCATAAATATGACCTGTAGACTATGCGCAAGGTTTTCGGGCTTCGGGCCGCTGAAGCCGTCGCATTTGACCAATCTTTTCCAAAAGGGGACATTCTCATCTAGGCATTATATGGAGTCAACCTAACAAGTTGCAATGAATTCCTTTCATAAATATGATCTGTAGACTGTGCTAAAGGTTTTCTGGCTTCGGGCTCGGGCAGCCATCATGGTTGAATGATCACAACCAAAAGAGGACATTCTCATCTGGGCATCATCTGGGGTGATCTTATGAAGTTACAATGAAATCCCTTCATAAATATCACTTGTAGACTGTGCTCAAGGTTTTTGGGCTTCGGGCCCCATGTAGCCGTCACAGTTGACCAATCACAACCAGAAGGGGATGTCATCATCTAGGCATTATATGGAGTCAACCTAACAAGTCATAATGAAATCCTTCCATAAATACGACCTATAGACTATGCTAAAGGTTTTTGAACTCGGGCAGCCATCAAGGCGGAACGATTATGACCAAAAGGGGACATTCCCATCTAGACATTATTTGGAGTCATCCTACCAAGTTACAATAAAATCCCTTCATAAATATGACCTGTAGACTGTGCTAAAGGTTTTCGGGCCTCGGGCCCCTGTAGCCGTCACAGTTGCCCAATCACGTCCAAAAGGGGATGACATCATCTAGGAATTATATGGAGTCGACCTAACAAGTTACAATGAAATTTGTTCATAAATGCAACCTATAGACTATGCTAATGTTTTTTGGACTCGGACAGCCATCAAGGCTGAATGATCGTGACCAAAAGGGGACGTTCTCATCTGAACATTATTTGGAGTCATCCTTCCAAGCTTCATTGAAATTCCTTCATTCATATGACCTGTAGAATGCGCTAAAGGTTTTCGGGCTTAGGGCCCCTGTAGCCGTCACAGTTGCCCAATCATGTCCAAAAGGGGACGTTCTCATCTAGACATTATATGAAGTCAAACTACCAAGTTACAATGAAATCCCTTCATAAATATGACCTGTTGACTGTGCTAAAGGTTTTCGGGTTTCGGGCTCGGGCAGCCATCATGGTTGAATGATCGCAACCAAAAGGGGACATTTTCATCTGGGGTGATCCTATGAAGTTACAATGAAATCCCTTCATAAATATGACCTGTAGACTGTGCTCAAGGTTTTCGGGCTTCGGGCACCTGTAGCAGCCACAGTTGACCAATCACAACAAAAGGGGATGTCATCATCTAGGCATTATATGGAGTCAATCTAACAAGATACATTGAAATCCTTCCCTAAACACAACCTATAGACTATGCTAAAGGTTTTGGGGCTCGGGCACCCATCAAGGCTGAAGATCACGACCAAAAGGGGACGTTCTCATCAAGACATTATTTGGATTCATCCTACCAAGTTACAATGGAATCCCTTCATAAATATGACCTGTAGACTGTGCTAAAGGTTTTCGGGCTTCGGGTCGTGCAGCCATCATGGTTGAATGATCGCAACCAAACGGGAACATTCTCATCTGGGCATCATCCCTGTAGTCGTCACAGTTGCCCAATCACGTCCAAAAGGGGACGTTCTCATCTAGACATTATATGAAGTCAACCTACCAGGTTACAATGAAATCCCTTTATAAATATGACCTGTAGACTGTGTTAAAGGTTTTCAGGCTTCGGGGTCGTGCAGCCATCATGGTTGAATAATCGCAACCAAAAGGGAACATTCTCATCTGGGCATCATCTGGAGTAATCTTATGAAGTTACAATGAAATCCCTTCATAAATATGACCTGTAGACTGTGCTCAAGGTTTTCGGGCTTCGGGCCCCTGTAGCCGTCACAGCTGACCAATCATGACCAAAAGGGGATGACATCATCTAGGAATTATGGAGTCGACCTAACAAGTTACAATGAAATTTGTTTATAAATACGACCTATAGACTATGCTAATGGTTTTTGGGCTCTGACAGCCATCAAGGCTGAATGATCGCGACAAAAAGGGGACGTTCTCATTTGGACATTATTTGGAGTCAACCTTCCAAGCTTCAATGAAATACCTTCATACATATGACCTGTAGAATGCGCTAAAGGTTTTCGGGCTTCGGGCCCCTGTAGCCGTCACAGTTGCCCAATCATGTCCAAAAGGGGACGTTCTCATCTAGACATTATATGAAGTCAAACTACCAAGTTACAATGAAATCCCTTCATAAATATGACCTGTTGACTGTGCTAAAGGTTTTCGGGTTTCAGGCTCGGGCAGCCATCATGGTTGAATGATTGCAACCAAAAGGGGACATTCTCATCTGGAGTGATCCTATGAAGTTACAATGAAATCCCTTCATAAATATGACCTGTAGACTGTGCTCAAGGTTTTCGGGCTTCAGGCACCTGTAGCAGTCACAGTTGACAAATCACAACAAAAGGGGATGTCATCATCTAGGCATTATATGGAGTCAATCTAACAAGATACATTGAAATCCTTCCCTAAACACGACCTATAGACTATGCTAAAGGTTTTGGGGCTCGGGCACCCATCAAGGCTGAAGATCACGACCAAAAGGGGACGTTCTCATCAAGACATTATTTGGATTCATCCTGCCAAGTTACAATGGAATCCCTTCATAAATATGACCTGTAGACTGTGCTAAAGGTTTTCGGGCTTCGGGTCCCTGTAGTCGACACAGTTGCCCAATCACATCCAAAAGGGGACGTTCTAATCTAGACGTTATATGAAGTCAACCTACCAAGTTACAATGAAATCCCTCCATAAATATGACCTGTAGACTGTGCTAAAGGTTTTCGGGTTTTGGGCTCGGGCAGTTGTCACAGTTGACAGATCGCGACCAAATGGGGAAGTTCTCATCTTGACATCATTTGGAGCCATCCTACCAAGTTACAATGAAATCCCTCCATACTGAATATGACCTGCAGACTGTGCTAAAGGATTTTGGGTTTCAGGCTTGGGCAGCCATCATGGTTGACAGATCATGACCAAAAGGGGACGTTCTCATCTAGGCATTACACAGAGGCATCCTATCAAGTTACAAGGAAATCCCTTCATAAATACGACCTGTAGACTGTGTTAATGGTTTTTGGGTTTTGGGCTCGGGCAGCCATAATGGTTGACTGATTGCGACCAAAAGGGGACGTTCTCATGTAGACATGACCCCAAACCTGCATATGAAATTTCGGGACGATCAGACAAGAACTATGGGGTGTAGCCTGTGCTAAAGGAAAATGTGAACAGACTCACAGACTTCCGCACGCGTGATGGCAATAACTTATCTTGACTTTGTCAAGTTAAGCTAAAAATGTAAAATCAGTTAAATGGATAGCATTTTCTGCTGAATGTTTGAATGAAAAGACTGATCAATAAACATATTCAACCTGAATTCAGAAAGCATAACAAATCACTGTAACTAAAATGAACCACCCAAGGAGTTTCTCAGGTTTTCTGTCGAAGTAAAGAGATTTTCAAGAAATTTAAATGACCTGCCCTTGAAAATCAAATTGTAAGTGCAAATATTTTTGCAGTTTTCCAAGACTGGTAGTTACTTTTTATGCAACTGAAGTACAATGATGCATCATCATCACAGGTAAATTATATTTCAGTTCTTGAAAGAAAATAATTACTCACTACTTCCATAAATTCAAAGAGCCATTCCCTCCAGTGGTCATGAAAATGTCTCTATTCTGTGGTAAATGTCTTGCTTGCCATACTGTTGACTTGTGTGCCTATAATGAGATACATGTGCACTGAAAATCTAGGCTGCGATCAAAATAAGTCAAATGCCAACATAAAAAACTATTGTTTTTACAAATCATTCAAATAAAAAACAAACTGGTTTATAATAATGTTTTGGAAGAAAGAGAAATCACCCAAGGACAACCTCCTATAAATGTATACTGTATTCCTCATTAACCCTTTACCCAGCATGATGGGAAAAACTAGCCAGTGCTATTCACAAAGATCATTACTAAATTTTCATTATTTGTTCATGTTGTTGTCTTTCATGTTAGGTAAAGGTTTAAACTTGAAAAAACTATTCAAGTTGTGTAGAGAGAAGAATTCTGTCATCAGTCAATAGAGATGGGTGGAATTGGAATTTTGTATCGGTTTCTGTATTTTCACAGAAGTTTACCACGGTATTGGTTCGATATTCGGTATCTGACATGACTGGGATTTTCTGATAGTACAAAAGGGGAATCTCAACAGGAAAATACAGAATAGTTTTTTTTCTTTTATCATTCTACCACAGCACCAGAATGTCACTGCCAATGAGCTCAACATTGCCATTCTTTTGCGAACATAAATGATATCTACAGTAATTTTGTGACTTGTTCCAAACACACCTCAACCTTTAAAAGGCCTATTTCAGGCTTTTGCCATCGTTGTGCTTGTGCCTTTAACATGTCATCATCAGGAGGTCTTACTGACAATAGACAAGTCACAGGCAGTCACAACTTGACTAGAAATCATTGCTAAGCAACTGAAAATGAACAGGTAGTAATCTAGATGGAATTCAGGACAATGTCCAGGTCCTTAACCCTTTGAACACTGGTGGTATCTTCCATATCAGTTCAATGGCAGCAATTGGAAGAGTCCATATTCATTATTTGGGGTAGACCAAGCAATATTTTCAATGTGCAGCCTCGGGGCTGCACGTTGAAAATACTGATTGGTTTACCCCACACTTTTACTGAACAGCCATCCTATTTACTGACGCTATGCTTTATCCTGTTCCTGGATGGAAAACTGGCTTTTTGGGTTCAAAGGGTTAAGGGCTAACAAAACAGAAGAAAAAAATTGGTCACTTCTTTCATGAAAATGAACACTTCAACTGCTATCAAGCAGGGACCAGCCGTGAGGGCGAATAGGCCGATTATGTCGCCCTTCTAAGCCTAAAGTTGCCTAGAAAAACTGTCGGGGTGATTACAAGTCGCCCTCTAAAAATTGGCCAAAATGAGGAAAGGCTGAACTGAGTGATGCGAGGTTTACATGAAAACGATTATTTTCAAAAATCGAATGTGCTCGAGTGTGATAAATGGGCATTTTAATTCATCAAATAAACATCCATTTATTTGAAATCACACGACATTCAATTGTCCATTGTCGTTTTGGGCAGATTTTTTTATTTCTATTTTGTTGCATTTCAGTCGAAGCTTCAAATGTCAAAACGAAGATAGGTGACTTACGCGACTCAACAAAATAACCCAGTTTGAAAGTAGGTTACGTCGCTTAGGATGCCAAAAATGTATACACAACGGTATTCCATCACATTCTGAAACCACATAGAATCAGGTACATGTAGGTCTTTTTTCATAATTCAGCAGATGATTTTTTAACCCCTTACCATGATAGGCTAACATGTCTTCCCTTATCAAGTTTAAACAGTGTAACATGTTCCTGATACTTTACCTTACCAAGGCTCTGCAAGGGCACAGGTCACTGCAGATTCTGAAATGTTGAGTAACACTTTACAACATTTGACAGACCTTTGTACATTCTTGTATTTAACCCTCTGTACACTGATGACAAAATTCCAAACATTCTCCCATAATACAACATGAGAACAGGCCTTTATACTGGTCTAATTTGGGCGCAGCAAACAGTTATGGACAATGCTCAATGCTTGGTGGGCCAACCATGGTTCAGCCCTTCGGGAGAAAATTTTCAAAATTCAATCTGAAAAACGCAAAATTCTGGCTTCCAGCAGCATAATTTAGCATTTGGTAATGCTCAAGAGTTTGACATAATTCAGCACCACAGAATGCATTTTAATGATCTGCCTAAGAGATGCAGAGGTGAGCAAATTGGAAAGTTTGCATAACCCTTGAACGGATAAGCATAATAATTTTGCACAACCCTTTCTGAATTAGACAACCCCTTCTTCATGAGTCGATAGAAATGTGTTTGTGGTTAACCAAAAATTCAGCCAAAACCAAAATATTTACAGAAAACCTGTCGACCCAGTTTCCAAATTCAATGTTGAAAGTTTCTAATCAGTCTTCACTTCACAGAATAATAAGAGAAACAACATGAAGTTAGCTTTATTTTGAAACTTTAAAGTCATACCCCTTTCTCAGAACAGCTACACTAATTGGTACTGCTTTCAAGCATTGCATTTACCTGAATTCATCAGGTTTTTACTTGAGTTTAATAAAGTCTGAGTCATTAAGAACATAATCCAGTTCGACATGCATTCATTTTTATGGGTTCGCATCACTAACACACTAATAAGACTAAGTTTGCTTACCTCGATTTACTTATTCCGTGAAATCAATTGGTGTCACTCATTTGTTTCAGAGCACAGTTTGTGCCGTACACATGTGCAGTTGTTGTATTTATGCTGATAGCGTTCAGGAAAATCCACCATAAATACAGCAGCTGTGCTGTACATTGCCAAAGGTTTCTATGAAAAATCAATGACATTGAATGATTGAGTTCAGTGTCTGACCTCCCCTTATAACATAAGTTGGCAAGCTAGATGCAGATACTTTGAACTTAGTTGGTTTTAATTCGCACATATGATTGGGGGTGATAGGTTGGCTGTGCGCTTGTTACATAAGTGCGGGTTGAATATAACTGTTTATACTTATGGGTAACTTACCAGACGTGTTTTCAGTTTTGAGAAATACTTGCCTAATTATTAAACACTAACTTCTAATTTGTCATAATTTGGGCACAGCATTTATTATGGCGAATTTGGGGGAATATAAAGGCCTGCATGAGAATTCAACCAATTAAATCTTGTTTGACGGTGCTCACTGAGAGCTGTAAACCAAGATTGAATCAAGTAAATTTCTAGTTGCATTATGTGAAATATTCGCAACTTGAAATTTAACATTAGTGTGCAAAATCTTACCCTTTCAGTCAGTGATGCAAATCCTTTCTCCGGATGCTGAGTTCTCATATCAAATACATGGAACTTTGATTCCAGTGTTGTTGCTGCCAACTTATTCATAATGATATCTTTTCGGTCAAACTCTAAACCACAAACCTTGAATTGGAAATAAGAGAATAATTTAACTTAAACTGTTCTTGGATAGTGCTTTGTGGTGCTGTGAATAAATGATGAATTCGTTAATTGACGAATTGGTTATATGCATAATCGATTACCATTTTGGTTGTCAACTAACCAGTATTTTCTACTTACACACAGATCAATGCAGCATTGATATTTGTCCCACTATTTTGCAATTATGTACAGCATTTTTCATTCCATGTGTCGAAATAACAACTTTAGGGTTATGTATTTATGAACAAATAGTAAAATACACACAGCAAAGACAAAGGGTCAACACACTTTGAATCTGGAATCTTTCAATGAACACCATTGCGCTTCCGAAGAAATACTTAATTGGTCATTGTCACAAACCATCAGCTGGGTGTTTCATAGTGCCTCATGGCAATCAACATTCCACATTCATTAACTAGTTTATCACTCAGGAAATTTGACAGAGGTCGTTTCGTGCTGATTTCCAGTGAAGTGATGCAAGTAAATTCAAATAGGAATCAAAAGCTAATGAAAATAATAATAACAGCATTGTGTTACGAAATGCTTCAGTTTTCATCAACATACAGTACACATATTAATATTAATAAGCATGCTTAACTAGAGTTGTGGGAGAATATCTTTGGATAATTAATATTCATGGTGAAAGGTCATAAAGGAGGAATATAGATATTTTAGACATTAAACTTGAAAATGGATAATGGCCGACTGATTGTGCTGTCCTTTCACTTTCTTGTTTATTTTGGATGTTACACAAACAATAAAACTCAATAAATTCCACAACTGTTATTTTAGTGATTTATTGATTCTAAATATGAAAGGCTCAACTGTTCATTTGAAAAAAATAAGAAATTAGATTACTGAATTATTTGAACACTAATAACAGCAACAGAACTGCAACCCTCATTCACTCTACAACTTCGTTCTCTTTAATTCTTCCCGGTAAAAACTAAAAAGTTGTAAACTCTTACTCTTCTTACCGATAAGTGGCACCAACTTTTTGAATTTCAAATCACGGGCATAAAGGTGCATCTTATACACAGGCCGGTAGCAATCATGAAAGATTCTGGTCAGTACCACTGTACCAAACTAGGGGTTTATACTGAGCAGTATTAACAGTTTACTTAACATGAAAAGCAGACGACACTTGCAAATAAAATTCTTGAATAACTAATTTTTTTCATTTTTTGCGTCAAAAACATAGCTTATGACCCCTCAATGGAATGAGCTGGGTAACTAAAAGGTTAAAGAATTGTTTAGACCAACAAGAAAAAGAATGATTAGGTGATAATCATTGATTATTACCAAACAATTATTGATTATTGAAATCAGTAATCATGGCACACCTAATAGTGCTCTATTTCAGATTGGTAACAATATTTTTGTGTGTCTCAGATATGCGGTCATGTGATCTACTGTTGACCCTTCTCATCAACAATGTATGACAAAATTTCAATAGCTCAAGTCCCAAGTCTGTTATAAAATAATAAAATTATCTTGAATGACACTATTTCTCCCCATGCAAATCAAAGTATTTATCTTGCCATACGGAGCTCAATGAGCTCTGCATTGAGCTCTGTCAAATGAGAGTTGTTTCTCATTTACCATTAACCTAATCTAAGTCTAATGTAAGTCTAATCAGCCAGCACTATCAATAAATACAGTAGTGAAATTTTATTTTTTCAATTTTTGCTACCAAAAGAAAGCATATGACCACTCAATGGAATCAGCTAGTTAATCCTTTAACTAATGACATGACCATATCTGTCTCCATAATTTACAAATGAAGCAGTTGAAAAAAAATTATTTTAAAAAAAAATTTCGACAAAATCATATGTGAACCCTCTCATGCCGACCTTGTCGAGCTCATTCCACTGAGGTCACATGATACTGTTTTGTTGAAACTGTTTTGACAAATTTGAGAAAAAAATAATTCAATTAATAAATTTTCATATTGTGTGCACTTGGTAAAGGTTAGGGTCATTCCAATTGGAAGTCATAGGCTATTTTTTTAGGGAATTTTTTTTCCACTGTAGTCCTCCGGTTGTGTTAGGTAAAGGATTAAGTGTTGTCTACCTGAATAAATAGAAAACAAGTGACTAGGAAAACTGCGAGGCTAAATGTTCTTACAATATCTGATATCGAATGAAATCACTTTTATCTTCTACAAGGTAAATCTTCTCCAACTACTAACAGGATCATTTCATACTGATGCAGTCATGCTGAAATCATTCTTCAATGAATAAGTTTGGAACACAATCTTACTTACACAGATTAAATATAATTCCTTCCTGCAGTCAGGGAGAACTTTGTAAAACCAAAGTATATAGAGGATATCTAGTGTTTTTGAGTGGATACCGAAAATTATCTCATGCGTGACCGAGACAAATGTTTATTTTCCATGAGCGCTTGTGCGAGTGAAAATAACCTTTTGTCTCGGTCACAAGTGAGATAATTTTCGGTATCCACTCAAAAACACTAGATTTTCTTTTTATTATACACTTTTTATAAGAATCTGATAATTCCACTCGTTTCAACCATGAATTGATGCATGAAAGTAAATAGCGCATTGAATCTTTGATACACGAAAGTGGCTTGATCAATACTCGGAACAGATAGCGTCTTGCAATCTGATTCAGCTGGCGGGTTTCTAGTCCAAACATGGCCTGAAAGTCTGTAATATAAGTTTTTGGTTTGGTACTACTTTGAAAGGACGTACCAAATCAGAAACTAATATTATAGACTTTCAGGCCATGTTTGGACTAGCGGGTTTCATGCATCAATTCAAGGTGAATATGTGTTGAATTATTGCTGGAAATGATCAGTATCCACTCAAAAACAATAGATTTTCTTTTCATTATATGTTTCTATAAGAAATTGATCATTTCCAGTGATAATGTGGCTCGTATTCACCTTGAAGTGATGCTTTGAAAGCCGCCATTTTGATTGATACCGTGAAAGTGAAAATTTCTATATCTTCACAGTGGGGGATACGATTTCTATCTTTCCGCAATTTCTTTGATAATCAATCATTTAACGTATAACAAAACAGATTAAACCCTTCACCCAACTCCGACAATATTAAAATCTATTGTCTTAAATATTAGTTTATCAAATTTTTCAAAGTTTTTTTCAAAAAACAATATCATGTGACCCCCTCATTCCAATGAAGGGGTCACATGATATGGTTTTGTTGAAATCTTTTTGAAAAATAATATTTTTTCAACTGCTCAATCTGTATGTTACGCAGACGGATGCATCCTATTCGTTAGGTAAAGGGTTAATTTCATTTGTGATGCAGGACATATCAAAAGATAATTTTTGTACTTAGGCATACCAAATCTTTGTGTTCCAGGCTGAAATGTTGATATCAGGGCTCTCGATTAGCAAACTGAAGGCAAATCATATTTTACTCACTCTTCATTGAATATCAGGTGTGTGATATGAGAGGGTTTTATATCTCATCTGTCATTTCAAATGCCACCCAATGAGGTGACTGTCAAATTCCAGTCTGAAGCTAGGATCTCAAATGTTCTGATACTGTGGGGTGAGAGTTAAAATTTATCGACAATGTTTCCAGTTTGTTGACAGTCAGGACAAACTTGAAACCTAACTAAATAATAAATTTCAGTGACTGATTTGTGCTCCCGTGTTGCGTCCTTGGGCAAGGCACTTAACCCCGATTGCCTACATGGGGGCACAATGATGCTGTGAACTAAGGCGTACTGCACGTCGATGGTGTGCATGTCTTCAACCAATCCAACCCTGCCTGTGCCAAGGTACAGAGTTCAGAGTTACGATGTTGGAGAGCTGACAGCTGCTCGTCGTTGCTCGGTGGTTCACTCCGGGTACTCCGGCTTCCTCCACCCGGAAAACTGTCACCAACATGATATGACCCTGGCTGTTAATGTGTCGTTAAACCCTAATAAATAAATAAATAAATAAATAAATAAATAAATAAATAAAACAGATCCAAAACATTTGTTTATTGGTATTATTTTAAAAAGTTATTTTTCCATTAACGAAAGTAATTTTCTAAACTAATAATACACAAAATTGTTTCATATACACGACTACTCACTTGTAATATACTTATAAAGAGCACTTTAATACGAAGAAAATATGAAACACACAGGTATTTTCTATAAAATGAACATTGTGGTTTTTGTCATACAGTAAATGTTTTCTTTTAAATTAGTGGCTTTCAGAAAAAAATGTTAGCATACCGGCAATCATTCATTTTCAGTGAGACAACAAGAATTTTCGAGACACAGGGTCATGGGGGAAAGGAGCAGCAACTCCCACCTGTAGGCGTGGTCAAACTGATTACTTTCTAAAAATCTAACTTCTATTTAACATCATGAGTTGTAAATTTGGCTAAGAGTGAAATATAGATATTATTTTTAACAGACATCACACAATCATTCTCATGTTTTGTTGTAATTCTAGACATATTCAGGTAGTGCCACAAGGTGAGAAAGGCATAATGTTATTGTCATGATATTGACCAGTGATTCACTGGTCATTACAATAGTGACAGCATTTTGTCTAAAATACAGCTGAAACGATAAAGGGGTTTTCTTGATCGATTAATCATGTGGATTAACCTTGGTTAACCGTTTAATCACTTGTCCAAATAGAGATCTGAATAATTGCCATACCGTTGATGATTTACAGCATGAACCCTTTACCTAACGTAACAAACAAAACTGACAAGGCCTATAGGCTATACAAAAATCTCCATTCAAATTTATTATGTTTTCAATTTTTGTCTCAAAAACATAGCTTAGGACCCCTCATTGGAACGAGCCCGTTTAGCTCGTTCCAATGAGGGGTCATAAGCTATGTTTTTGAGACAAAAATTGAAATTTTTTAGTAATTCATGAATTTATTTTGCAAGTATCGGCTGCTACCCGAAATGGGTAAAGGGTTAAGAATGACCATTTCCAGCTCCTGATACAGTATGATGATCATGCAAGTAAACAAGTATGTCAGCCAGTAACTTGCATGCTTTACTCTGTCTCATATAATTGATGTGAGTCAGTTTGACAATGTCTGCCTGTTTTGGAGCAAGTTTGTTCCTTTGTTGACCCAAATAAAACAATAGTTCAAAAGTAACGGTTAATCAAACAATTACTTTTTGGATCGAGCAAGATGTTGATCATTGATTAATCAATTAACCATTTCAGATCTAGTCTAAAACACTTTTGGGCAATGCAGAAATGTTTTACAGTATCATCATTATCAGAAGCATTAAAACGATCTCTTCAAACATACAGTACTGTGGATAGAGAATTATCACTGGATCATGACTGTGTCACAAGAATCATATGTTTTGGGAGATAAAATATAAAATTAACAAAACAGGATTACTGACTTTTGGGAATAATAGTGAGTGGATGTAGATAATAAAAGGTTACGTCTAGAAGATTTTAGTGATGAAGATGCACAAAAATATAGGCTTATTAAGTTGATTTATCTTACACCATTCTTAATGTTTGTCTCCCACCGCAATGCCATAGCTCTCAAATCGAACAGTTTAATATCACCATTATCATATCCAGCACACACGCATCTATCTTGTTGGTTGTATGCATGTCCTGAAATGAAATAAATAAAAATGTCTACATGTTCACACCTATTGCATTAAACTCTTTGCCAAAAGGAACAGCAGAAAATGCTTGTAAACAAATTCCTTCAATAACTAAACAAAATTGTACTTTTGGCCTCAAAAACATAGCTTATGACCCCTCTCTGGAATGAGCTCAATGAGCTCATTCCAATGAGGGGTTATAAGCTATGCTTATGTGAGAAAAGTTGCAAAATAATAACATTTAAATGGCAATTTTTGTGAATGGTGATTTTTGTGAATGGCATTGGCTAGTTTTAGTTGTTACATTTGGTAAAGAGTTAAAATTACAAAAACATCCTCAGTAGAGGACAATATGCACATATTGCATAATTTTAATTTTGCAATTACAAGACAGACAATACTAATCATTATCATTATACTGTCCCACAATTCTCAATGGTTAGGCATTTTTGATGGTCATTTAGCCAATTTCATACTACAAATTCTACTCATTAAATGGCCTTGACTGTTGACAAATTGACATGTGAAAGCAAATTGATCAGAACTCATCAGCACAAACTTGTATGTCAAGTGTGACCACTGTCACTTCAACTGTTGTCAAGATATCATAGAGACATTCATAAAACCAACAAACAGACAGACAGACAGATAACACCAAAATCATCAAGGTTTACATTCGCACCTTGGACTCCGAGGTGCTAACAACTTGACAATGGAGCACCCACTTGTAATCCAAGAGACACTTGTCAGAGTGAAGGCTACCCTTGCCACCACCTGGAGTACCCAGGTGCTCAAGGGTAAAATTCACCTGACAGTGGATTTTGACAAAGAACCTGAACCGTCGTTCTCGGAGAGGTGTAGTACTTTTCAAGAGGGGATTTCCCCTCACACTGGTCACCCTCCTAGTGACACGGATAAGCTGCATGAAGGCCGCCAGAGTAGCACAGCCACCAAGAAGAAGAAGAGGACGAGAAAGAAGGGACCCTCCGCCAGACGACGAGATGCTGCCAAATGACGGAGTTCCTGGAGAAGAAGAAGGAAAAGGAAGAGAAGGAGGCAAGTGAGGGCGTCAAAGGGACAACCCCTGTCACCTCTGAACAACCCTTGTCCAGCCCGGTACCCCCCTTCCAGGAGGAGGGTCCAGAGAACTGTGGGTCATCAGGCGACAGTTCATTCTCCAGCTCATCAGACTCTTCATCTGAAGAGGAGATGGAGGAGGATCCTCTGTCAATGGTGCAGGAAGCTGTCTCTGATGACACACTTCCACCCGTCCAGCTCTTGCTTCTCCAGCTTCTTTGGACCAGGAGTCTGACCAGGAGAGCTTCCCGGAGTCTGCGGAGGCATTCCTTGGGGAGGAGATCGAGGACGACAACATCCGAGCCACAGTCCAAGACGACTATAACTTCTATGTATCCAGAAAATTCCCAGCACATTCAATCAGGACAATCCTCACAATAAATTTAAAGAACTCCAGGACAGTCAGGACAAACTTGAAACCTAACTAAATAATAAATTTCAGTGACTGATTTGTGCTCCCGTGTTGCGTCCTTGGGCAAGGCACTTAACCCTGATTGCCTACATGGGGGCACAATGATGCTGTGAACTAAGGCGTACTGCACGTCGATGGTGTGCATGTCTTCAACCAATCCAACCCTGCCTGTGCCAAGGTACAGAGTTCAGAGTTACGATGTTGGAGAGCTGACAGCTGCTCGTCGTTGCTCGGTGGTTCTCTCCGGGTACTCCGGCTTCCTCCACCCGGAAAACTGTCACCAACATGATATGACCCTGGCTGTTAATGTGTCGTTAAACCCTAATAAATAAATAAATAAATAAATAAATAAATAAATAAAACAGATCCAAAACATTTGTTTATTGGTATTATTTAAAAAGTTATTTTTCCATTAATGAAAGTAATTTTCTAAACTAATAATACACAAAATTGTTTCATATACACGACTACTCACTTGTAATATACTTATAAAGAGCACTTTAATACGAAGAAAATATGAAACACACAGGTATTTTCTATAAAATGAACATTGTGGTTTTTGTCATACAGTAAATGTTTTTTTTTAAATTAGTGGCTTTCAGAAAAAAATGTTAGCATACCGGCAATCATTCATTTTCAGTGAGACAACAAGAATTTTCGAGACACAGGGTCATGGGGGAAAGGAGCGGCAACTCCCACCTGTAGGCGTGGTCAAACTGATTACTTTCTAAAAATCTAACTTCTATGTAACATCAATAGTTGTGAATTTGGCTAAGAGTGAAATATAGATATTATTTTTAACAGACATCACACAATCATTCTCATGTTTTGTTGTAATTCTAGACATATTCAGGTAGTGCCACAAGGTGAGGAAGGCATAATGTTATTGTCATGATATTGACCAGTGATTCACTGGTCATTACAATAGTGACAGCATTTTGTCTAAAATACAGCTGAAACGATAAACTATAAATTTAAAGAACTCCAGGAAATCTCAAAAAGAAACAGCAGCTAGGACCAGGCCATACACTACCAAGGAACCTACTAATCCTCCAGATCCAACAACACCACCAACATCTATCTCTCCAACACATCCTCCTCCCACCAAGTTTGTTTGTTTGTTTGTTGGTGGTTAACGTCACATATTTATGCACTTTGGCTAATCATGACACAACATGGAGATGAAGTCAAGTTTAGTCAATCGTTGATCAACATGTTGCCCATTTTAGAGGACTTTCACCCCAAGCATTGGTGACTGGGTCCTATTTTACTAGTAAAGCGGAACTGGTTTACCACAGTAAACAAGTGCTGCTTACTTCCCTGGGTTCCCACGGGGATCCTCCCACCAAGAAAAACTGCAGGAGACACAGGCGCCGCTGAACACCTTTACTCTTTCCCTCTTTTACCACTCTCTGACATGACAAAATTATACAATCAACGAGGGTCGAAAGGGGCTTGTTCCCCATACCGTCCATGCGCGCCTTCGGCGTGGGAAACCATTTCGTTCGATTGTCAGATAACACTGAGTGATTAACCCTCACTTAGTTTTATCCGCTTGAATTATTTGATGCTGTTTTCACAGTCACCTGCAATACAGAAAGCATATTTTTGTGACCACTTCCATGGAAAAGATATAAAAAATATAATTATTGGCTGTATGACCTTAATATTTGAACAGTATATCCAAAATTGATCACAGCACCTTTAGAGAATCTTGTATGTCAAATATGGTTAACATCCCATAAACGGTTGTTGAGATATCTTGAGGCCATACTACAGATATACAAAGAAGAAAAACATAAAACTGGGGGCTGTAACCTTTACCTTTGACCTATGAACCTCAAACTACAAGACAAACAACTGCATCTACCAGACTAACAACTGTATATTACAAATTACTTGTTTGACCTCTATAGTTTAAATAGTTGCCTGCCATGATATTGTAAACAGAAACAAAAACAAAAAACACTGATCCCTACTACATGCATGTTGTGTGAATCAAATTGGCACTCATAAAAATGAAGCCATCGATATTTATTTACTGATGTTTAAGGTAACACCTGGCATCTATGGCTTGCCAATCATTTATACCTACAGTACAGTCACAGTGGACTGGTCGTAATCCACACATGGGCAGCGTTGTCCACACATGTTTACCAGGTAGTATAAGTCATCATCAGCAAAATGTTAAGTAATGAAGTACCAGGTTGCACCTTGTGCTTCATTAATTAACTTTCTGATGATTATTCCTATAATTAGTGTTTGGAATCCAATATTAAACATATAAATAAAAGTGTCAATGACACTGTAGCTCAAATTGTGTAAGACATGTACATGTATAGTTTGTGATACAGCAATGAAAAACATCTAGGTAATGACCTGATAACAAAAGTAAAAAAAGTATTGTAACAGTCTGTAAACAGATTCATTACATGAGCAACAACTCACCAAAAGCAGCTGTCCAGCAATCTCTTTTTGTTTCTCCCTCTTTGGCTTGCATTGTTGCTACTGCTTCATTTTTCTGTCTAGGATCCCAAACTTTAACAGCACCTAAAAATACATTTTTCAGCTGGATTTAACCCTTTACAGTAGTCAATGCATGCATTTTTTACCAGGTAATAAATATCATCAGCAGCAAAATTTCAAAACGACAGTTGCAAAAAAATGATGACACTTTCCAAAAACTAGAGTGATGTCACGCATACGGCCCGACTGTCCCAGGAATGGCAATGCTTAGACGCAAAATAGTTGGAGCCATTTTTTGTTCACTGTTTACCTAAAGAATCTGCCATATCTCCACTCGAGATATACAAAATTTGCTATTCAAATTTTATTTTTTCATTTCTCTACTTCAAAACATACCTCATGACCTATTAATGGAACAAACTTGATGAGCTTGTTCCAAAAAGGAGTAATAAGCCATGGTCAAAAGTAAATAAAAAATGAAAAATGGAAAAATCTGAGGTTTCAGAAAAATAATTTGAACTGTTGGCTTCAACTTGTGTAAGGTAAAGGATCAAAGATGCAGTACATAAAGCAATGTTGGGCTATATGAGTCAATTTTCTTTTTTGCATGTAATAACTCCCAATCCTTCAAAATGCATTTTGGGAATAATTGCCTAAGTGACAATTTGTGTTTGTGTGTGTGGGGTGTGTGTGTGTGTGTGTGTGTGTGTGTGTGTGTGTGTGTGTGTGTGTGTGTGTGTGTGGGGGGGGGGGAGGGGGGGAGGGGTGCGGCAGTTGTGGAACCTATATTGAAACCTGGCCTGTATTACTAGCTGGAAAATACACATAACAACTTAGGTTGAAATCAAATAATCAAACTGGAGTTATCAGACGGAAACCAATTGTTTACAGACAGATGGATGGACCGACAGATGGATGGACGAAAGTCATGACTATAGCCCCGACTATAAACAGTCAGGCTAAAAATGCATTTTGTACCAAAGAAAAAATATTGTATGAATGGCCCTGGGTGAGGAGGAGGTGGGGTGGGGATGAGGAGTGGGGGTGTGTTTGAGGAGTCCATTTTTTTTCACATGTGGTCAGTCTAAATCCTTCAGAATGCATTTTGAGCAGAGAAAAAAAAATACCTAACTAGCACTATGAGGGTGGGGGTGGTGGGGGGTGGGGGGGGGGGGGCATGTTGGGGGGGGGGGGGGGGGGGTGATGGTGTTTGTCTGGGTTTTTAACCACAAACATTAACGAAAACTGTAAAAAAGCATTTTTGACGAAAGAAAAAAAAAGTGCCTAATTGGGGGGGGGGGGGGGGGGGGAGGGGAGTTTAAAAAAGGTTCCGCATGTAGTGACTGTATTGGAGGAAATAAAAAAAAAATGCCTAATTGGGGGGGGGGGGGGAGGGGGAGGGGAGGGGTGGTGGTGTTTGAGTTTTTTTTAACCAAAACTGTAAACAAGCATTTTTGACTAAAGAAAAAAAAATGCCTAATTGGCCCCTGGCGGGGAAGGGGGGGGGGGGGAAGTTTATAAAAAGGTTCCACATGTAGTGACTGTAAATAGTTAAAAATGCATATTGGAGAAAAGAAGAAGAAAAAAAGCCTAATGGGGGGATGGGGGTGGGGTGGGGGGGTTAGGGGGTATGGTGTTTGTGTGGGTTTTTGACCACAAACTTGGAGTCAATATATGAAGTTACAATGAAATCCCTCCATAAATATGACCTGTAGACTGTGCTAAAGGTTTTTGGGCTTCGGGCCCCTGTTGCCGTCACAGTTACCCAAAAGGCGACGTTCTCATCTAGACATTATATGAAGTCAACCTATCAAGTTACAATGAAATCCCTCCATAAATATGACGTGTCGACTGTGCTAAAGGTTTCCAGGCTTTGGGCTCGGGCAGCCATCATGGAAAATGAATGATCGCAACCAAAAGGGGACATTCTTATCTGGGCATCATGAGGATTGATCATACAAAGTTACAATGAAATCCCTTCATAAATATGACCTGTAGACTGTGCTGAAGGTTTTTGGGTTTCGGGCACCTGTAGCCGTCACAGTTGTCCAATCACGTCCAAAAGGGGACTTTCTCATGTAGAAATTATATGAAGTCAACCTATGAAGTTACAATGAAATCCCTCCATAAATATGACCTGTAGACTGTGCTAAAGGTTTTCGGGTTTTGGGCTTGGGCAGTCGTGACGGCTGATAGATCACGCCCAAATGGGGAAATTCTCATGTAGACTCATATGGAGTCATCATATCAAGTTATAATGAAATCCGTCCATAGTACACATGAACTGCAGACTGTGCTAATAGTTTTTGGGTTTCGGGCTTGGGCAGCCATCACGGTTGACAGATCATGCCCAAATGGGGACGTTCTCATCTAAGCATTATACAGAGGCATTCTATGAAGTTGCAATGAAATCCCTTCATAAATACAACATGTAGACTGTGCTAATGGTTTTGGGGTTTTGGGCTCGGGCAGCCATACCGGTTGACCGATCACGACCAAAAGGGGACATTCTCATGTAGACATGACCTAAAACCTGCATATGAAATTTCGTGATGATCAGACAAGAAATACAAGAAATACTGGGTATAGTCTGTACTTGAAGGTTGAACAAAAAACTTTAACCACAAACTTTAACCAAAACTCCAAATGTCAACTAAACAGGAATAAGAGAAAAGAAAAAAAAAAAAAAAAAAAACCCACTTGAACCTTCAGTAAAAAACTTTAACCACAAACTTTAACCAAAAACTCTAAATGTTAACAGACGGACAGACGGACGGATGGACAGACAAACGTCATTACTATACCCCTTACTGTAAACAGTCGGGCTAAAAATGAATAACTAAAAACTTTCAAATTTTTCCTCAAAAACATATGACCACTCACTGCAATGAGCTCAATGAGATTATTCCTATGAAAAGTCATAAGCTACATGTGTGTGTTTTGAGAAAATCACTGAAAAAAATTTGAAAAACAAATTTTGTGAATTGAGTTAACCCCTCCCCCTTCTTCTCAAGCAACACCAGATCCAACATGGATACTAAATCTCAAATAAAAGGCCGCTCAGCCACTCATGCCCCGAACAAAAAGTTGAAAAATTTATAGTAATTTATATATTTTTTATACTTACCAATGACCCAGACTTAGCTGGTGCTAACTCTAACAAAACCAGGGCCAAACACAAATTTTGCCCCCCAATCCCCAAAATTTGCATCCAAAACAAAAAGAAATCATGTCCTAAAGGACCTCCATACTACGCCCCCACTGCGCATGCCCAGTGTCACGGACGTCCCGAAATTGGCACCAATTATCATTCTTACTGGCAGTGCCTGGTCAGCACTGTGTACTCAGCGGGGAGGCAAGAGTTCCCAACTCCTGGGAGGGCAATCCCCGTCTGGGTCATTGATAAGTATAAAAAATATATAAATTGCTATAAATTTTTTAACATTTTTATACTGTACCAATGACCCAGACTTAGCTGAATAGTAAACAGGCTGGAGGGCCTAGGACATAGAGGAAAATCCAATAAGCTCAACTATATAATAAAGAGGTAACCCCTTAAGGTGAAAAGGAGTATTAGGCTTTACATGTATCTTTCTTATTTAATATTAAATTAGAAAGATACAATACCCTTAATAATTGAGCACAATAATATTCATGTTCTCTATTAACATCCAGTATATCCCTTATACTAATTATTTTTAAAGTAAGCCAATAAATAAAGTAGTCCAGAGAATTGAGACTCTTTATAGTCATTTAAAAGTGTCCGAGTATTGTATATTAAAGCCCGTTTGACACTTGACATATACAAATGCTTCAGACCGAGCTACACTTTAAAAATAAGACATGAATGAATTTTAACATTAATATTACACTTTAAAACCATCCCGGAAGCGACTCAGAAATACTGACTTGGAGGAGGCATTCCCTTGCTTTTCACTATAAAGCAGGTGACCTAAGGGAACACCCGCCCCCCCCCCCCCTTCCCCTTGCCCTGGGTCAAATAGCCCAGAGCGAAGAGGGCAGCCGGACGGAGTCACTGCCGGAACAGAAAGCCTGCATAACTATAGTTGCAACTGTTTAGTGGACGACATTCTGAGCAACAGATAACGGACCTAAACAATGCAGGTCTCCAGAAATGGACTCAATATTTCTGAGATAAAAATTCGTGAATGTGGATGGCTGAGACCAATAAGCAGCCTTCATTAAATCTGTAATAGCAACACTATTAGCATAAGCCCAAGAAGTAGCAAGAGCTCTTACTTCATGAGCAGAAATCTTAAGCACAGACTGCTGAGAAGAAGATAAACTCTCATAAGCAGTACGGATAGTTAATTGAATCCATCTAGCAATAGAATGGACCGAAATGTCCTTTCTATTAGGCATCAAAGACAGAAAGAAACGTTTCCGTCCCTTTCTGATAAACTGAGATCTCTGTTTATAGATACGTAACGCTCTAACAGGACAGAGTAAAGGCCTACGCCCGTCTGAAGACGGAAGAGCCTTAATAACAATAGGTTCCGGATATTTATTAGGAGCCTGATTCTTAGCTAAAAAACCCACATTAGTAGTGAAGGTGATAGTGTTCCCGACACTACGATAGTGAGAATCATCCACCGACAGTGCATGAAGCTCACTGACTCTTCTAGCAGAAGAGAAAGCTAAGAGAAAAGCTGTCTTATAAGATAAGAATTTGAAATCTACTGTCCCAAGAGGTTCAAATGGCTTTTCCTTCAATTTAAGAAGAACCCAAGCTAAATTCCATTTAGGAATTAATCTAAGAGTTCTGGGTCTATTTGTCGAGAAGTTTCTAACCAACTTAGATAAAGAGACATTAGATCCAATTTGTAAACTATCATGATGTGCATAGGTATCAGATAACATAGACCTATAACCCTTAATAGTAACAGGCTGCAGTTTGATTTCGTCAAACAAGTATACTAGAAAGTTTGCAATGTCTGGTATAGAGGGATCAAATATAGTTTAGCGAAGAGGAGGTCCTCCTACAGTTAGAAATCGCGTCCACTGCTCGTCCTGTAAAGTGCTTGCCATGCAAGAAGGACCGCACAACGGAAAAACGTGAAGGTTGAGACCTTGCGGGTTGTGATGGAGTTGGCGCGATATCCCCTGCGAAAGAAGATCCTCCCGTGGAGGAAGCTTTCGCTGTAGGTCCCACAACAGACACCTGAGTAGATTTATCCACGGTCTCTGTGGCGACAGAGATGCTACCAACAGAATCTTGCATTGAGATTGTTTTATCTTTAGCAATACTTGTTGAATTAACGGCGCTGGAGGATACGCATATCCTATCATTCCGTCCCAAGGGATCGACAGAGCGTCTACTGCAAATGCTCTTGGATCCGGACACGGAGACACATACGTCTGCAACTGATTGTTGAGATGAGTCGCAAATAAGTCTATCATTGGCCGTTCCCATTGGTAGCCAATCTGATTGAATACTTGTTTGTTGAGAGTCCACTCCGACATCAACAAGCGACCCTTTCGTGAAAGGGAGTCTGCTAGCACATTCAGATGACCCGGTATGTGACGGACCGAAAGAAGAACGTGATGTTCTAGCGCAAACAGAAGGATTCTTTCCGTTAGATTGAACAACGGAACTGAATGAGTGCCTCCCTGATTCCGTATATACGCCACTACTGTCGTATTGTCGGATAGGATTTGGACATGAGCATTGTGAATAATGTCCATCCAATGACGTAACGCAAGCCAAATTGACATCATTTCCTTGATGTTTATGTGCTTGCACAGGAATTGCGGATCCCAAAGACCCTGGCATCTCGAATCAGTTGGGATTAATGATGCACCCCAACCTGTTTGACTGGCATCCGTCATAATGGTAAAACTCGGATCCGGCAACTGCAGCGGAACTCCCTGAGTTAACCACTGAATGTTTGCCCAAGTCTGAATCTCTTGTTTCACTTGATCTGACAAGAGAACGTCTACGTCGAGCGAATGAATTTTCACACTCCAATTCTGAGTCAAGAAAATTTGGAGAGGACGTGTGCGTAACCGCCCCATCGGAATGAGATCCGCAGCGGCTCCGCACAGACCTATCAGTCTCATAAATTCTCTCGCTGTGACTTTGTCTGCGTGCAGACAATAGCGAGCGTAACAACTGACTAATTTCGCTCTGGTTAACGGCAGACGAACGAGATTGTTGTGCGTCTCGAAGCTCATTCCCAGATGAGTGAATGACTTGGACGGCACCAGATCCGACTTCTCCTCGTTTACTATAAAACCGAGACATCGGAGCAATAGAAGTAAATTCTGAACATCGTTCTGAAGCGTTAACTCGTTGCCGTACCTCTGAAGAATGTCGTCCAGGTAGGCCGACGTTACCGCAGACGAATGAGCTCGGAAATAGATCATTACCGAGTTCATTACCCGAGTGAAAGCCCAGGGTGCTAGATTCAATCTGAAGCACATCGCCCGGAATTGATACACCACTCCTAGGACTGCGAAGCGTAGATACTTTCGGAATGTCGGATGTACCATGACGTGAAAGTACGCATCTTTGAGATCTATGCTTGTTGCATAATCGTTCACCCGAATACTCGCTCTGACCGATCGAATCGTCTCCATATAAAATTAACCCGTATAGTATGTGACACAGCAATGACAAACATCTAGGTAATGACCTGATAACAAAGGTACATATAAAGTATTGTAACGGCCTGTACATAAATACTGAGCGTTGCCTGTAACAAATGTATAGGTAAAGTATTGTAAAGGTGGGTGACAGTCAGATGCTAAACTAGAAAAAAATCTTTTGAGTCCCAGAGTGGGTCTGACTGAACCCCAAAATATTTGTTCTCATAGCACAGTGATAACAAAGGCACCCCAAAACACACTCATTCCTGTCCCAAGGTGAAAACAAAGGTACCCAAGAAGTTTCGTGAAGATCAGTTCACAAATATGAGCTGTGTAGAAGTTGTGACAAAAAACTGATTGGACCTGATTTTGGTACAAAATGGCCACTGGCAGCCATCCTGAATTTTGGACCACGCCCAGAAACACTCGTTCTCGTCCCAAGGTGATAACAAAGGTACCCAAGAAGTTTTGTGAAGATCGGTTCATAAATACAGCCTCTAGCCCGAGCCGTATTGACATGTGCACTTACAGAGTATAAGTAGCACTGAATAAATCAAAGTTCATCTAATTTGCATAATTTCTGCACGAGAAAAAAACCCGTACTATATGTGATGTATTCCATGTTACTAAACATTCATACAAAAATTTATTCAAATCAGAACTTTCATACAGAAGTTCTGTACAAAAGACTGATTGCACTAATTTTGGTACAAAATGGCTGCTGGTGGCCATCTTGAAATTCGGACCACACCCAAAAACACTCGTTCTCATCCCACGGTAATAACAAAGGTACCCATGAAGTTTCGTAAAGATCGGTTCATAAATACGGCATCTAGCCTGAGCCATATAGAAGTTGTGTACAAAAAACTGATTAGACCTAATTTCGATACAAAATGGCCACTGGCAGCCATCTTGAATTTTGGACCGCACCCAGAAACACTCGTTCTCGTCCCAAGGTGATAACAAAGGTACCCAAGATGTTTCGTGAAGATCGGTTCATAAATACAGACTCTAGCTCAAGCCGTATTGACATGTGTACTTACTCTGTGTAAGCAGCACTGAAAAAATCAAAGTTCATCTAATTTGCATAATTTCTGCATGAGAAAAAAACCCGTATTATATGTGATGTATCCCATGGTACTAAACATTCACACAAAAAATTATTCAAATCAGCGCTTTCATATGGAAGTTCTGTGCAAAAATCTGATTGCACCAAATTTCGTACAAAATGGCTGCCATCGGCCATCTTGAATTTCGGACCGGACCCCAAAACACTCGTTCTCGTCCCATGGTGATAACAAAGGTACCCAAGAAGTTTCGTAAAGATCGGTTCATAAATATGGCCTCTAGCCCGAGCCGTATTGGCATTTGCACTTACAGTGCTGAAAGTAACACCAAAAAACATCAAAGTTAGTCTAATTTGCATAATTTACGCACGAGAAAAAAACCCGTATTATATGTGATGTATCCCATGGTACTAAACATTCATACAAAAAATTATTCAAATCAGAGCTTTCATATGGAAGTTCTGTACAAAAAACAGATTTCTGCATCGTCAGTACAAAATGGCAGCTGGCAGCCATCTTGAATTTCGGACCGCACCCAAAAACACTCGTTCTCGTCCCACAGTCATAACAAAGGTACCCAAGAAGTTTCGTAAAGATCGGTTCATAAATACGGCCTCTAGCCCGAGCCATAGCAGCTTGGCACTTACAGCTCTGAAAGTAACACTAAATAAATCAAAGTCAGTCTAATTTGCACAATTTACGCACGAGAAAAAAACCTGTATTATATGTGATGTATCCCATGGTACTAAACATTTATACAAAACTTTATTCAAATCAGAACTTTCATACAGAAGTTCTGTACAAAAAACTGATTTTTGCATCATCGGTACAAAATAGCCGCTGGCAGCCATCTTGAATTTCGGACCACACCTAAAAACACTCGTTCCCGTCCCAGGGTCATAACAAAGGTACACAAGAAGTTTCGTAAAGATCGGTTCATAAATACGACCTCTAGCCCGAGCCATAGCCAATTGTTGACGTACGGACAGACGGACAGACGGACGACGGGCCATGACAATAGCTCAAATATGACTTCGTCAAAGTTGAGCTAATAAAACAAAAATAGTATATCAGATTTAAAGTCCTCATATTTTTGTTTTGATGGGTAAGATTCTGTAGTGTTGCAGGGAGGTGAGAGATCTGAACAAAATTCTCTGTCCGATTTTGTAATCAGAGGACCGTACAATTGCTTCAGCTTCCTCATATAATTTGGAACTTTTTGTTTTGGTGGAAACTCAACTCTGTGACTAAGAGTGTCTTAGTGATAATCCACTATCATGCTGAAACAGTTAGGGAATCTTGAACCCAGTTAACTATCTAGTTATTACCATTATGTTACAGATTTTTTGGAGGAAAGAAAATGCATGTGCTGGGATACAAACAGCAATAATATGGTTAGAACCGATCTAGAAATCTTTTGTATAAATGAATTCAGAATTCAAAAAGCAAAACTCAGAATGTAATCATGCAAATCTTGCATAAAATACTTGATCTGCACAAAATATGCAATTTAGATAAAGAAAGCGGGGAGATTTTTTCATTTTCTCTGTTCGCTTCTGGGTTTTTGTAACAAATCAGAAAAACGTACCTCAAGTCCCAGCCAGATCCAATCAAACAGTTTTCCTATGTATGCGTGTAAACTTATCAAATTGTCTTAGTGGGAGGGAAGCTCAGAGAACTGGACTAGTGACCCATATTGACTTGCATCACTTATTCTATCATGCAAAGGAACAAACGATCACATCATGTTCTCATTGTCACATTTTCTCACTTATTTACTCATCCACTAGAAGAGTCAATAATAGACAAAATGTGACACTAAGAACACAACAAAGAATAGAGGAACTTTATATATTCATTTGTTACCTTAATTTATGTTTCTTCCTTACTCAACAGGCCCAGGCCAGAAAATAAGCAGTCTGACACTTGCAGAATGAGGTCCCCAGAGGGTGAATTTGATGGTGCTATCCCATACAGTGGGCCAATTTATCATCTGAGTACCTCTTTCTGTTCAGTTCTGAAACCCTGATTCAGATTGAGGTTCACAGAGGGTAAATTTAGTGATGCTACCCTGCTATGCAGGGTAGCATCACTAATTTCACCCTCTGGGGACCTCATTTTGCAGATGACAGTCTGCTTATATTCTGGCTTGAACAGGCTTAGCAACTGATCCCCTAGAACACCTAAGAATGATCAAAAGAATATTAGGCTGAGCCCAATGGATATACTTACAGACAGGGCTTTTTGTAGAGAGTGGTGTCGTAAAAACTATTGTGGGTTTCTTTCAATGTTACGGAGCGTGAAAAGTTGTTTTTTATATATTCTTAACACATAGTAAAACTGAAACAAAACTGAGGTTTTTCGGAAACCGAACCAAGACCGAATCTGCAAAATCAAAACTGCCCATCTCTATAGGTATATGTTGCATAAAATACTCCGACATTATGATCAGGCCCACATATTTCAAACAAGATTTGCATTTTGCATATTTTACATCTTCTGAATTCACTAATACAAAAGATTTCCATGAATCTGTCATGAGAGAGAAGTTACATATACATGAAACCAGGAGGAAAAACTAAAACTGGAAAAAAGCTTGTAATCATTCTGATGCAGGTTAATTATTTAATTGTTCCAACACTAATCTACTTCCCACAAACTGCTTTATAGTACATAATTGGTGGAATGCTAAATTTCCCTTGGTTGCCAACATTTGTTTATGTCTTTTTAATATTTAAGGCAGTGCCTACTGGCACTCTCCCATAAATCATAACATGGTCTATTCATACAGATGATATAAATCTACTTCAAAGATATGTGAACCACATCTGCTGAATATTTAAGTTATAAGTTGTGGCACCTACACTCTCTGTGAAAAATTAGCCCCCCCCCCCCCCCCCTCCATACCTATGTTTAGAGTAATCCGACACATGCTAAAAAATTATGCTGCCCATAAAAATTTTATGGAGTTAAAGTCGCTCATATAGGTCATTGCAACTCTAAATTTCCATCCAACTTCAACTGTGGTTTTGATGCCTACTTTGGAGTTCAAGCTTTCAAAATTACGCGTAGAAATAAATATATTTGTCATTATAAATGTGGAACAATCAACAAGTTCTAGTTCTGCGAAGGAAATCACATTTGATAAACAGATTAACATTTAAACCATGATGCGTAAGAAGTAATTTTGTCACATTAAATGCCTTGCTCGAACGCATTACCAATTAGTGCAGCTGTTCTGAAAAAGGGGTATCGCGAATCTGAAGTTTGAAAACAAAGTTAACTTTAGGTTGTTTCTCTCTTTATTCTTGTTTCTCTCTTTATTCTGAGAAGTGAAGACCTGATTAGAGTTTTTCAACATTGAAGATGAAAACGTGGTGACAGGTTTTCTGTAATTGTTTCGATTTTGGTTTTGATAAGAAACCTGAAACTGAACCAAACTTTCGGTTAACCGCCCATCTCTAGTTAGCAGCTGTTGAAAGCAAGTGCACCATCGACGTGCAGTACATCTAAATACAAAGTGCCACCATGCCTCATATGGGCAATCATTTATTATTTATTGGCATTTAAGGTCACATACTTATGCATAATGGCTATATGGGCAATCAGGATAAAGCATTTTTCTGAAAGACACAATGCAGTTACTGCTGGTAAAGATCAAACCTTCAACCTTTCAGGTTTGAAGCGCAATATGAGCTTCCAATGCTCAATCAGTTAAGTGTGTTTTCGAGTTTTGCGATTTTCAAAATGAGAGGCATGGTTTATACTGCTCTCTACCATTTGAATCATTGTTGAGTCCCATCATCCAGAACATTTTTTTCAAGAAAAACATCAATGAACATCTTCACACCGTTCACTTCACTGGTACACAGTAAGTAGGAATTCCCAAAATATTATCTATTTTTTCAATAAGCTTTTCATAGCAATAATCCAATTTATTTGTGTTTGGAATAATACATGAAAAGCAACTTCAGTGGTGCAATTATAGGTCAATCAGGTGATTCTCCACAGAATGCTTGATGGAAAAGTAGCATCACTGGTCTTTGAATTATGTTGTTTTGTTGTTATGTGAAGTTTTGCTCGGAAGTGAAGTTTTGATTAGTTTGATGTCTTGGAATGCTACTGCTTATAATTCATGATGTATTGTTCACACTTTCTTGCATGCATTATGTATCATTTGGCCTGTTGCCCATGAATAGATTTTAACCCTTACACAAAAGGCATAATATCAAAATGTTTGTTATTTCAATTTTTTCACCTAATTCTGCTGCACAATTTGTATATTACACGACAGGTGCAGCCAATTTGTTAGACAAGGGTTAATTGCTAGCTAGATGAAACTGAGGCACACTGTTGTCTACTCACAAAAAGTAAAAATTGCAGGTGCAATGAAGTGCAAGAGTGACAGCTTATCTCAAAATCAAAAGACTGGTGTTTTACTGATTTCTTACCATCTCTGCTAGCAGTGACTAACTCTGGAGCTCCTTCTCCAATACCTAATCCTCCAACTCCATCAATACAATTGATTATTTCTTTGTGTCCTTTCACTGAATAGACTGGTACTTCAGTTGATTCTAGATTCCTGACATAAATATCAAAACAAATGATTTTTTAAAATTAAAAACTTAAATAACAATAATGATTCATATCACTCAGCTTCATCAGTATCAAAATCACTTGTTAACAAAATCAGTTAACTTCACAAAATAAATAAAAATTGTGTTTTTGTCTTTTTTTTCCCCAAGACAGTGTTTTCAACCACTTAATACCTCTTGTATATACATCGTATGTGGAACCTCTGAATAGGAAATGGATTTATTAATCCATATAACTACAGGACCAAACAGGGTACAGACAAAATCCCAATGAATAGAAGTGCTACATGTACAGCACAAACGGCAGAGAGACAAAACTTCTATGGGCAAAATCCCTACATAAAGTCACCAAAATGAACAATACTTTTAGGTATCAAACTAATTTTATTCATTTTTTTTTAAAATGAACTCTGTATGTCAATGTTATATATTAGTTTTTCACTGCAACAAAATTTATTATTCCTTCATCTTCTGATAACAGCTGTAAGATGAAAAGATGGAGTGATCTGTGGAACATAAAAAATGCTTTTCATTTAAATTTGTGGAAATTTCTCATAAAGGTTTTGAGAATACATGAAGATCTTGTGGGACTGAGGACCTGCTCGGGTCACCAAATCTGTTAACCTTTTACCCAAAGCAGAGAATATCAAAATTTATTATTTTAATTACAATTTTTCAAAACAATTTCAACAAAACCATATCATGTGACCCGATTGGAACGAGCTCGATGAGATCAATCCAATGAGGGGTCACATGATATGGTTTTGTTGAAATATTTTTAAAAAATTATTTTTTTCAACTGATCAATTTGCAAATGTCGCGGGTGGATGCGGGCGATTCGTTAGGTAATGGGTTAAGTACATTGTACAAGCAACTTGGTACACTGAGCTGATTGAATTGGATTACTGACAGATGATAGGATAGGCAAAATTTTTCTGTCTTTTTAACAAACAGGAATTTGGCCCCCAAAAGCTTTGGATTAAACCTTGTATTTATATGTCCAATGAGGCTGCCACAACATAGAGCTTCTGTTTCTCAGGCTATTTTTGTAACAAGAGGCCCCAGGGAGCCTGAGGGTGCTCGCCTGACATGGTAACCTAAATATCAACCCAGGGAATTTATTTGAACAAGTTGCATCTGCCCCTCCTAAGACAAGCTTACACAAAATATCAAAAGATTCTGACCAGTGGATCTGAAAAAAAAACATTTGTAAAGAATATTCCTCATATTGAACTAAGTTATAATTTGGGCTCCCACAGGGAGCCCAAATATGAACCCAGGGACTTAGCTTGAACAAACTTGTATCTCACCTCCCCCCTCCCCCAGGATGCTGCATACCAAATATCAAAAGATTCTGATTGGTGGATCGGAAGAAGATTTTTAAAGAATATTCCTCATATTACACTAATCTGAACATTTGGGTTCCCACAGAGAGATTTCAACAAACATGTGAATGAATCTTTCAAAGATGTTATATATGAAATATGAAAGCGTTTGGAACAGTGGTATGGGAGAAGATTCTTTGTGTTTTTCCCCATTACTCACAGTCACAGTGTTAAGAAATGACAACTCAGCATAAAGTCCTAGAAAAGTGCCCTATGATAGGATAAAACCGATGGCAATTTTTTTTTTTGACCATTCAGCTTCACACAAAATAAAAATTCTCAGTGCTGTGTAGTTTTGGAGATATGGGCATTTTAAATTTTTTCTATTTTTAGCTCCTGCGATTCCCATGGGGCGACTGGAAAAAATTATTTTGGGCATAAATTATGTACTTTTGACCCAATAAGCTCTCATATCAAATTTGGTTCAAATCGGCCTGTCAGTTCAGAAAATAGAAATTCTGGTACAATTTGGGCTCCCACAGGAAGCCCAAATATGAACCCAGAGACTTGGCTTGAACAAACTTATATCTCACCTCCCTAAGGATACTGTATACCATATATCATAAGATTCTGAATGATGGATGTGAAGAAGATTTTCAAAGAATATTCCTCATATTGCACTAATCTGAACATTTAGGCTCTCATAGAGAGGCCAAATATGGCCCCAGGGAAGTGATTTCAACAATTTTGTGAATCAATCTTCCAAAGATGTTATATGTGAAATATGAAAGCTTTTGGAGCAGTGTTTGGGAGAAGATGATTCTTTAATGTTTTTCCCATTGCCCACAGTGTTAAAAAATTATGACTCAGCACTTTTTCAAAGACCCGGAAAAGTACTTTATGATAAAACTGATGGCAATTTTTTTGGATCATTCCTTTCTGCTGGTCCTAAGAAAGCTTCACACCAAATAAAAATTCTCAGTGTTGTGTAGTTTTGGAGATATGGGCATTTTAATTTTTTTCTATTTTTAGCTCCTGCGGTTTTCATGGGGCAATGGGAAAATTTTTTTTGACATAAATTAAGTACTTAGGACCCAATAAGCCCTCATATCAAATATGGTTCAAATCAGCCTCTCGGTTTGGAAAATAGAAATTTGGGGCAAATATAGCCCCTCGAACTTCTCTTGACCAAATCTGTGTCTACACCTCAAAATGAAGCTGCACACCAAATAACAAGTCTCTGCTACTGCTGGTTCATGTGAAGAAGATTTTTTAAGATTTAGGCACACTTTTTGAGCGTGGCCCTACCCAGTGGCAGGGCAACTTGATTTGAACAAAATCAAAATGTGATGTCATAACAAACAAGCATTTCAAATTTCACTTAAATTGGTTCAGAGGTTTTGGAGAAGTTGCAAACACCATGTTCACGGACGACAGACAAAGAGTGATCACTAAAGCTCACCCTGACTTTCAGTCAGGGGAGCTAAAAATGCATGTAAGTGAGCATTTTTTTTATTTTATTTTTTACTTTTTGTAATTATTTCTTTGCCAACAAAAGTTCATATTCTTGGTTTGTTTTATGTTTCATGCCTCCTAATCTACAGAATAGCATGGGTGGTGGTGTACAGTTAAAACTAGAAGTCCTGTCACGAACTGTGCGCTTATCTAGGCTTAATTGTGCGTAGGAATTGGGCACAACTGCCATATCGAATGGCATCCAAAGCACGGCAGGTTCTCCTGGTTACTCATAGCAAACACAGGCAATGTCTCTGCCAATGGACCTCCGGGTTACCCGGAGGTCCATTGGCTGAAACATTGCTTGTGCACAGACCATCTGTACAGAATTTGATAGCCTTACTATGGTCATAACGCGTAGATTAACGTGCAGATCGACGTGCTATTTGTGCGCATTTCATGACAGGACTTCTAGTTTAAACTGTATTTGTCCCTCGAGTGTTTATTCTTGCCATAAAAATTTAATTACCTACATGTACGAGTCCAAAAAGTATATTCTTATTAGAGGAAGAGATTTGAGAGGGCAACTGCACTCTGATGCAAATTTGGGAGATCAAACTTTTGCACCCCTGCATTTTCTAGAATGTTTAGCCACATTGTGCAACAACTACCTAATAGAAGGAATATCAAAGAAAGAAAGAAACAAAACAAAAAGAATGGAACTTCAAAGGAACATCTCCACACTCACCAGATTTGTAATTTTCCATCAAAATCTCCAGTCGCTAGGTATCTCTGCTGTAAGCTGCTTGCACCAAATGTTCCACACTTGATTGCCTTTGATTTCTCTGTCTGTAAAAATTTCATGCCAATTCATTTCAATACAAAAATAAAGTGACAGTGAAATCAATTTATTTATTTATTGGAGTTTTAATGACACTTTCAACAGCCAGGGTCACCTCGTGTCAGACAGTTTTACAAGTGGAGGAAGCCGGATTGCCCAGAGAGAACCACTGAGCCACTGCTAAACTCCACAAAATACTAACTCCAAACAAGCAAGGTTAGCATTGGTTGAAGACAGGTGCACCATCAACATGCAGTATGCCTTAGTACATGGACACAGTGCCACCGTGCCCCAACATGGAGATTTTACTATTTGTTTGTTCAAAACAATTTATCCTCGGACTGATTGTACTCAAATTCAATCAGATGTATATGCAAGTGGATAAGATTAACATTTGTTCAAATGGGGCCCACTGGGTCACATGAGGCCCTGGGTATTGGTGCTGGGGGGGGGGGGGTGGCATTGGGTGAAAAATTATATTTGCTTAAAAATTAGTTTTAAATAATAAACAGAAAAAAAAAACACTCACATGACCCCAAGAGGTTGGGTGGATGTTGTAAGGTGCACTGGGTGGGTTTTTTTGGTTTAAAGAAGAATATCAAGTGATTTTATGCAACAACAACAACAACAAAAATTCACAAACATGATCCATCAGAGGTTCATTGGGTTTTCTTATCTTTTTTCTTTTTGCTCTAAAATGAGCGAATGAGTTTTGAAAGTATCAAGTGATTTTAAGCACAACAAATATTTCACCCAACTGTTTCTAATATCCTTCTTTCCTGGGTCAATTGGGTGAATGTATTTTTGGCAAAAAATCATTTAAAATCCTTAAAAACTCATTTTTCAAACAGAAAAAAAAATCACCCAATGGATCCTGGCCACTCCTCCCCAGTTAAAAGAACAGCACTGACACAGTTACAGTTTGAAAACAGGGTTTAATCCCTACCCTGGAAACTGGGAAATAGATACATGAAGAACCCCAAGTTCTGGAGACACGGCACTTTTGTTGCGTAAAATCCAGGCATTTATATCTTCTGATAGGGAGAATTATAAATAATTACATGACTTCATTCTTCTCTAATGATATTCACCCGTAGATGCTGCACAAGACCGTAACTCTTTCTTTTAACCAACTTTTTCAGGTGACCAATTAAGGATGGTTTTTGCCTCTTTTTAAAATGAGCTTACTCTCACACGCTGAATAATTGTGATGTCACTATTATTAATTCTGAAGAAAAGTTTTGGCCATCACTATTATTTGGAAATGAGACAAAGAGTGAAAATGCCATCACTAATATTAATTTTAACCTAAAATACAGTTCATCACTATCATTCAGCCATCACTATTATTAAACAGGGGAGAGTAACAATTTCGGAAACCAAGATGGCTTGGCAACCATTTTAAATAACAACTGATTTTGTTTAACAAAGTCACACTGCCAAAGAACTAAACAAATGAATGAAGTCGAAAATATTTCTGATAAGGCCCCACAAAGAAGATCTTCTAGTTCTCGGGCCACTTTTTGTAAAATTGCATGCAGACGGTTATTTTTTTTATTTTATTTTTTGTCATTATATCTTGGTCATCAAAAGTTTATGTTCTTGATTTGTGTTTTATGTTTTAGGCCTAGGGCTGCACGATATTCAAAACTGAATACCGGTATCGATATTCAAAAAAATACCGCGGTATACCAGTGTATCGAAAACTGTTCAGATAAAAGAACGTAAGTACCACAATCGAGACTTGAGGCATCACAGCCAGAACGAATCAGCATGCCTTGACGATGCGGTTCGAAAAACCTTTACCCAACGCAGACGATATCAAAATTTATTATTTTAAAAATTAGATTCCCTCCAAAAACAATGTTCTACAAAACAATACCATGTGACCCGCTCGTTCCAACGAGGGGGTTACATGATATAGTTTTGTTGAAATTTTTGAAAACTATTTTTTCAACTGCTCAATTATGTATATTACGTGGGCACATGCAGACGATTCCTTGGGTAAAGGAATAATATTATTAATTCGGGGCTACAGTTAAAAAACTCAAGACATCTTGAAAATTAAATTGTGGGTAAATAAATAATGATGATAAACCGATATTTTTGTAATTACACCGGTATTCAACCGATATTGGTTTGAATACCGGTATATATCGGCTTATCGATATACCATGCAGCCCTATTTAGGCCTTATAATCTACAGAATAGCATGGGTAGTGGTGTATTTCGTCCCTTAAGTGCAAGAAGGCTTTGCAATGCTAAAGCATTACAAACCCTTCTTGAACTCCTGACACAAATTTATCAATTTTATTACACGTGTAACTTGGGAAAATTATATCAGTCATAAACAATTTAATTTTTATTTTTTAAAGTTTGCATTGATTGCAAAAAGAGAGCAAGTGGCAGCCAAAAGGACCATGTGGGAGGGCCTGAGAAACAGATTTTAAACTTTTTTAGGCCTAATCTGTAAATAAAACTGACTCCAAACAAATATATCGGTCAAGAAACAACATATTATGCTACTGGTTATTAACCCTTTATCCTTCACCTAACACGAAAGGCAGATGGAATTTCCAAACAAAATTCTTGAAAAACTATTTTTTTCATTTTTTGCATCAAAAACATAGCTTATGACCCCCTCAACAGGCTCGTTCCAATAAGAGGCCATAATCAATGTTTTGTGGACAAAAAGATTAAAAAAAATATAATGAAAACAGAATGTTGATTTTTGTAAGTAATGCTGGCCGGCTTTGGCCGTTACATGTACTTACATCAGGCAAAGGGGTAAAGGTGGAAGATGTTAACCCTTTACCTAACGAATTGCCCACATCCACCCACGTAATTTGTAAACTGAGCAGCTGAAAAAATTAATTTTTAAAAATATTTCAACAAAACCATATCATGTGATCTCTCATTGGAATGAGCTCATCAAGCTCATTCCAATAAGGGACACATAATATGCTTTTGTTGAAATTTTTTTGAAAAATTATAAAAAATAGTAATTAAAATAATAAATTTTGATATTCTCTGCATTGGGTAAAAGGTTAAGATGAAACAAACATGAAAAATATTGTGTTCTGTAATATATGGATATCAAATAGTATAGTAATGGAGAACAAAATTCAACAAATGCATGAAATATTAGAATAATATTGTTAAAAATGGTAAGGAAATTAAATGGTTTTCCAATGTAAGGCTGCACAATATTCAAAACTGAATACCAGTATCGGTATTCAAAAAAATACCGCGGTATACCGGTATATCGAAAACTGTTCAGATATATGAGCACCAAATCGAGACTCGAGGCATCACAGTCGGAACAAATTAGCATGCCTTGATGCAGGGCTCGCCTTGAGTAAAATGGTCGGGGCCTAAAAAAAGTGCCCCACATATTGAGGTCGAGGCCTTTTCGGGGCTGATTTTCCATTTTGTCCATTATTGTTAGTGCTTTTTGTGGAAAATGTTGGGGCTTGAAAAAAAGCCCCAGCAAGTGCTCCTCGGGGCCTGGGCTGATCAGCCCCGACTCAAGGCAAGCCCTGTTGATGACGTGGTTTGAAAACCTCTACCCAACGCAGACGATATCAAAATTTATTATTTTCAAAATTAGTTTATCAGATTTTCCACAAAGATTTCAACAAAACTATATCATGTGACCCCCTCATTGGAACGAGCTCAATGAGCCCGTTCCAATGAGGGGTCACATGATATAGTTTTGTTGAAATTTTTTTAAATTATTTTTTCAACTGCTGAATTTGTGTATTATGAGGGCACAAACAGGCACTTCCTTGGATAAAGGGATAATATTATTCATTCGGGGCTACAGTTAAAAAACTAAAGACATCTTGGAAATTAAATTGTGGGTAAATAAATAATGACGATAAACCGATATTTTGTAATTACACCGGTATTCAATAGATATTGGTTTGAATACCGGTATATATCGGTTTATTGATATACTGTGCAGCTCTATTCCAATGAAACCCAAACGTAAATTTTCACAGTAGCCTGCAGTGGTAAGAAATTTTTACCATTTGAAGACAATTTATTTTCTCTTGAAAAAGGATTTCAAATGTAAACAACCGTTGTTGAAAGACAGAGCCTGAAGTAGTGCTGAAATGGTTAACCCTTTACCCAATGCAGACGATTTCAAAATTTATTATTTTAAATATCATTTTTTAAATTTTTTCAAAAACTTTCAACAAAACCATATCATGTGACCCCTCTTTGGAACGAGCTCACTGAGCTCGTTCCAAAGAGGGGTCACATGATATGGTTTTGTTGAAATGTTTCGAAAAATAATATTTTTTCAGCTGCTGAATTTGCATATTACGCGGGCGGATGCGGGCGATTCATTGGGTAAAGGGTTAATCGGATAACTGGTTTGCAATGGTTTATCAGCATGACCGGTTGGAAAAGTGTCAACTGGATAACTGCTACACCTATAGCTTATGGGATAGCATCCGGAAAATAAATAGTACATGTATTTGATCGCGATACGTTGTCGATTTACAATAATGCGTACTCGATTTTTTTAACATGAAAGGGTCAAGGTGTTGAAATGTTCAACAGTTATTTCGGTCGCTTGGGCTGTCAAGACGTGGATAAATGTTTGTGACAAACTAGAGTACATTGCAGGTTGATTTCTGCATGGGTAGCAGTGAGCACGTGCCTGTCAATGTAACATAATATTCTACAGACAAATTTAACATTCTTCTGTTTGATGAGGTGTTGTTAATTGCAGATCACATGTATATGCTGAAAAACAGTTACGATGTACATGTATCATCACAATTATGTGGGACCATTGCAGACTTGCAGTCATATAAATTGTTAACAATTGTTTAAACAGCGGCGATTTCCATTGGCACTCAATGCTGTTCGTTTGTTTATGTTTTGCAGAAGTCAAGTGGCAGTGTTTTTAACTGTTTTCTCTCCATTCCTTACTGATTTTGCATCGTACACAATACAATAATACTAGCAGTTGAAATTAACGGATATCCGGTTGAAATCTGGTTATGCCCGATGGTTAGCCGGTTACAAAAGTGGGCCAACCATTTCAGCAATAGCCTGAAGCATGGGCATCACCAGGATTTTTCAAAAGGGGTTCGAATTTTATGAAAAACATACAATGAGGGTACACCTGGCATGAGTTCCGAAGACACGAGCATACTAGGGAGTCCAGGGGCATGATCGCACCCCCCTCCCCTTCCCCACGCAGAATTTTTTTTAATTTAGTATCAAATGGAGCGCTCTGGTGGCCTTTTTTGGATTTATTCCCCTCCCCTGGTGATGCCTAAGGGTACGAAATAACACAACACACAAGAGATTAGTTCAGTGATGTGAACGATGCAGCTTGTAGCCAGCTACCCCACTATGTTCATATTCTGTGCATTCAAATTAGCTGCAATTTTCGATAGATTTACAACTAGGAGGTTTGGTAGCAAAAACTGGAACTACATGTCAATTGTATGCCCCTATTACCGACTGCCATCTAAAGAGGATATATTTATTTATAATACATGTGTGCAGCATAGGTTAAAGTGAATTGGGACCAGTTTATGGCATATCGTGAATGTGACATGGTGGTAGAGTGGATAAGTGTGCTGGTTTAAGATTAAATAAAAAGTGTGACATGAGAGTAACTGCACAGATCAAAGACATCATATTTGTAAATATGTTTTCAAACATCTTTTTTTAATGAGGCCCCTGACCATGCATTTCGATTTCACAGATGCTTTTTTGCTACACTCTTGCGAAGAGACGAATGGCACCATCAATGTTTAAACTAAACTCACAGAAGAGGTCATAAAATAATAGCATTTGAATGAATAATATTAGCATTTCAAAAGGTTGAATTGAAAAAAGAGGAGGATTCCGAGAACAATGCACAAGTAGTACAAGAGTCTTAGTTGTAGGCCAATCATCACTTTCTAATATTGCATCATAATCTGATTTATCACCATCATCTTAACAATATTTCAAGGGAAAGTAGAACATTATTATATTCCCAAATATTGAGAATATGTCCACCAAGAATATTTTTGTATCTGTTTACTGGAAAGTACAAAGCAGTGCTTCCCATTAAATAACAGCAGAATAACGAATTTATAATTTAAAGTCATCTTACAGTGCGAAAGTGTCTGATGCTATAAATAGCAAGGATATTATTGAGAATACATGTATATAGTGGTCAACCGATTACCAAAAATGCTCACTGACTGATTACCAGTTATTTAAGCTCACAAAAGGCTGATCCTGATTGCAATACTGTGCACTACTAGACACTTCGTGAAAGAACTACATTAAACTGAACATTTTTCACAGTGTTAAATTTCGTTGACTGGAGTCACAGTAAAATCACCAGTCGCACAACACTTGGGTGGTAAATGTGGCTCTCAGAGCCACGTTTACCACCCAAGTGAGTGCGACTGATGATTTTACTGTGACCTGAGTCAATGGAGTGCAACCTTCACTTTTTTGGTATGAACTGGCGATTGCCGCAAGTACACTCAATTGTAAGCTTTACATGTTGTTTTACATGTATATCCCATAAAGGGGCATCTAGAGAGATTAAGAATACACATTGTGGTTGTTTCTCAAGTTTACTGAATGGTATCATTGACATCATTTTACATTAACAATGGAACAATTGCAGAAGATAATAAAATGTGGTAAATGAATCATCACAAAATGCTTGGCAACAATCGGTTGAACTGATGTTCCAGGAGCCGTTGCCATCTGATTGCCCATAATTGGCTGATTGTGGTGGCCAGTTTCAATCATCGGTTGAACACTACATGTATGTACAGCAGAAATATTTTACAATTATTCACTGGAAACCACCCAAAAGTGCTTCACAGTAAGCAAGTGCAAAATATTTTACATTCACCTTGTGGATGGTGGGATTCTTTGAAAAACAATTTATCCAAATGATTGCTTAAAAAAAAAATAGGTTCAACCTTCATCAAATTGTTTGGAGAGTTAAACCGTAAGCTTGACTCGAATTACTATGAAACCTGTTATGATTTATTTGTTCTAATTTTTGGATGTTACATTAAAATCGATCCCAATTGTGTTTTTAATATTTAAAGTTCTGGGGGTATTATGACTTTCTTGTTATTTTGTATTATATTATATATATATCATGTACAAGTCTTGGGAAGAATAAAAAAAATATGGTGTTTAAAAGACTTGATCTCTAAAGAAATACATGCATAATTCAGAAATTCTTCACAGAAATAAACAGACCCAATGAGAATTCAGTGGGTCAATCAAACAAATAGCCCAATTGTGACCAACCATGATGGGAGGGATGTATGTAGTTTTGTACCAAAAACCATGTTGTACCCAAGTAATTTCGTACCAAAAACCAATTTATACACAATAAAAAAAGTAATTTCATACCCCCAAATTACTAATAGTCAGACACATTTGTAGAATGTCCGTGGCAATATTCATCGCAGTCTATTTGTCAGTAGCATTTCTTTCTTTAAAAATGTTTTTAATTTTCTGTCCATTTAGATGTAGAAAGAAACCATTCCAGAATGTTTCTGTTGCTGGTTCACACCACGAGGAGCCTGCAGGTACTAATTACTATTAAAAAGGACTTCGTGAACCAGCTAAAACAGAAACAAAAATACATATTAGTTTCTCATCTCCTGCAAAAGAAATAGAAGGTAGCTTCGGTTCATGCCTCTTGAGGAAACTGGTTGGTTGATATTTCCTATTTTCCGTATGAATCCCACAGGCTGAAAAATTTATCGCTGATTTCTTCATTTTTTTATTGTCCGTCTGACTATGTGCCCATCAGTTAGTATTCTGAAGTAGAGGAATTAATTCTGCTTCTTGTTCAAGGAATGGCAACAGTGTATAAAATGGTAAATTCTTCTTCCTTGATCGCTGATTCAGTCTTCTGTGTGAAACTTCCAAGTCATTATTTGTTCTCACACATATGCCAAACATCAACCAATTTGCAATTTTCCAAGTTGAATTGCCGAGCCATGTCTGTTGGAAATACTCGCAAAGTTCCTTAAGTGCACATGTGAGTGCTGTTGTGGATGCTTCTTGCTGAGGAAACATGATGACAAAAACAATGGGAACTTGTTTCATCTTATCACCTGACATGAAACAGGACTTAAGGGTAAAAGGTTGTTAACGGTAAAAAGCTTGTTAAAAAGGTTTGACAACTCTAAAAGTGACACTGACAAACCAAGTTTTGTCAATCTCTCGTTGACTGTCGGTACTGAAGAATAGGTTGCGATGACCATCCCATTCAGGTTTGCTTTTAACAAATTATCAGGAATAGCATTGGGGTTAAGCTGCAACACAAGAACAAGATTCTATTAATCTAAATCACCCCGCCCCCAAACACACATGCATAGATAAAAGAATTATGTACCACATCAAGAGAAAACACAAAAAGGACAAGAGCTCTTGTATCGCTGAAGCAATACAATGTCCCCTACCAGACTAATGAGCATTAATAATTATACAAATGTTAAAACCAATATGTGATCAGCATGAATTCTGTTGAAGCGTTTCCAAAAAAAGTCCAGAAAACTGATATTTTGGCACTTTTCCATCCATATTTCCAAGGGACATAACTCACACAAGAATAATGCAATCAGCATGAAACTCAAACTTGATCTGTAAGTCATTGTTCTATAGTAGGTTACCAAGAATGAAATCATTCGGTTGAAGCATTTCCAAAAAAAAAAATCCGGAAAACCAGTGTGACTGACGGATTGACGGATGTACAGAATGAAAATGAAACTTGATCTGTCAGTCATCATTCTATAGTGGGTTACCAAAAATGAAATCATTCCGTTGAAGCATTTCCAAAAAAAGTCCGGAAAACTGATATTTTGGCACTTTTCCATATTTCCAAGGGCCATAATGCACACAAGAATAATGCAATCAGCATGAAACTCAAACTTGATCTCTAAGTCATTGTTCTATAGTAGGTTACCAAGAATGAAATCATTCGGTTGACGCATTTCAAAAAAAAGTCTGCAAAACTAAAGTGTGACAGACTGACGGATGGACAGTGTGCAAACCTATAGTCCCCTCCGGCGATGCTGGTTGGGGACTAAAAAGAAATTTACACAATACTATTTATCCACATCCCATCCTCCCCACAAATATGCTTTGTGGTACCAATGCTCGTAGAAGAATGTACACACAATTTGATGTCTCAGTTAATTTCCATGTTTTCAGCAGTATACATGTAACACACAGTATATCAAATATTATCCATCACCAATACCACTTTAGCAGGCATTCTCTACTATATTAGCAGAGTTTACCGGGGAGATAAAACTCAGTAATTCATGACATCTTGCAGCCGAAAGCGTGTGGCGGGCATTAATAAAAAGAAAAATTTATTAACAGCCCACCGTCGGGCACCCAATTCCGGGCACTGTAATAATAGTAATAACAGAATTTTGTCTTGTGTCCCAGTTTATTAATGGCCCTTGTGTCTCAGTTTATTAATGGCCCTTGAACCGAATAACAGCCCTCAGGGTTATTAATACCTCTCGAATTTGTCTTGGGCTGGTAATAAACCCCCTGGATGTTATATTCATTCTTCTTGGGCTGTTAATAACAATAATATGAGTTTGGAGGGTGTTATGGTTTATTATCAGAATAGCCTGAGGGCTTATTACCGGCCTAAGACAAAGTTGAGGGCTGTTAAAAAACCAGAAGGCTATTATTCAGTCCCCAAGGGCCATTAATAAACTGGGATGCCTGACAAAATGATATGATTACTATTAATACCATGACTGGTAGTGGGCGGCAGGCTGTTAATGAATTTTGTTTTCATTAATGCCGCCACTAGTTTTCAGGTTGCATGAAAGTCGCGAATTACTAAGTTTCACCGCCCTGCAAAACTTTGAGAACTGGATAACACCCGCTAAAGTGGTAAAAAGAAACCGTAATGCCACCCAAACACGTTAGTGTTATATTCAGTAAAATTTCTTCCACCGACGTAACCATTTCTACATTAATCCTGTACATATCATTTAAATATTATGTTTTTCAACTTTATTTTTACTCCAAATGTGAAATTTTAGCTGTAAAAGTACATGTAATAACATCAATAATATTACTGCAACCCAATGGGAGGCCGAAATCCCCAGGCCGAATTTCAATTTGAAAGAGGTTGGGACCTCCGGCTTCACGGATCACGACGTTCGGATAGCTGAACCAGGTTTCCCTCTAACAAACCTTTCTCGGATTAAGGTCGCTTTAACCCTTTACCCAACGAATCACCTGCATCCGCCCGCGTAATATGCAAATTCAGCAGTTGAAAAAATATTATTTTTTAAAAAAATGTCAACAAAACCATATCATGTGACCCCTCGTTGGAACGAGCTGGTTCCAACGAGGGGTCACACGAATGATATGGTTTTGTTAACATTTTTTTAAAAATTAGAAAAAATGATATTTAAAATAATAATTTTGATATCGTCTGCGTTGGGTAAAGGGTTAACTTCATACCAAGGATCATATATTGTAATCTTTCAATATACCTCGTGTACAAGTTTTAGTTCTCCATGTGTAAGTTCGTAAATTTGTATCGCACCGGTCCCTCGAGCATAGTTTCCAAGCACCACAAACTTGGCACTGCATGGAATCCATTTACAATCAAATAAAGTGTAATTAACCGACTTTTGAATGTGTAAAATTATCTGAGGTTTGTCCATTTCGAAGAATGAGTGTAGTTTTTAATCTAACAACTAATAAAAGGGGACCGTTACTAAGTAATTGAAAGATAAACACGAATCATGCTGCAACACGCGAAATTAGACGATTCTAGAAAGTGTATAAACAAGAGACGCGGTTCAGATCATGGACACCACCATCAAGAAAAAATGTGGATTAGAAAATGTGCACTTGAGTGTTTCAGTTGAATAATTTACACAACCTGAAAGTTATTTATTCGTTTTTCCTTATTACGCCCACACACCGTTGAAAGCTTTATAGTAATGGGATAGAGAAATTCCTGAACAATTTTAATTCTTCAACTTGAAGGTTGGCTGGTGCTGACCACCAACCGACAGGAATCCTCAATATGGTCCCATACGAAGAAGCCATATTCTAGTATTATTCAAGAGGTTACTGATGGCAGAAGGCGAAAGTAACAGGTTTCAAATTACAGACCAGTGTCGCTAAACGGCAGCTTAAGTAAATCCATGAAGTACATTATATTCACCCAGACTGTGTGCCACATAGACAGCAATAACTCTCTTGTGCATGTGAAACTACCTGTACTCAACACAGTGGAAGATCTCTCCCGTAGACTTGACCTGAGAAAGAGCCCAGGCATGCTGATCCTTGACTTTATCAAGTCATGTGACATGGTGCCACACCCAGGCTGACGACTACCGTAATTCACAAGTTACAACATTATGGAATTACCCGGGCATACCAACAAGTTGACTGAGTCATTGAATTGTCACCGCCAACAGAAGGTTGTTCTTGGCAGCGTATCATCATCTGACTCTCCATTTCTAACGGCGTCCTCCATGGAGCAGTACTTGGCTCATTCGCTAGAATGACATTGCAGACAAGGTATAACCTCATATAATAATTAAGCTCTCGCGAATGACTGTTTTCAATATCATGTAATCAGTAGAGTGAAGTGAATACTACTCACGAAGAGAAGAGGATTTTCTACTCAGATCTGTTTATAAGTATATTTTTGAATATTAGTTTCATTTCAGGGAAGTTTTTATTTATTTTGTTTTGTTTATGTGTTTGGGAGGATCGTAGGGTGTAATAAGGAGGTTTAGTTGATAGGTTTTTCCAATTTTGCTGTTTGTCTACCTTAGTTACCTTTTTTCGTGTTTTTGTTGCCTTGGTGTTTTCGGTCATTAGATACTACATAATATTTATAATCATGAGTGGTAAGTGCACGACGGGTGTTCAGACGGAGGTAAGTATGGGTACCAAGGGAGGTCTGGGGGAGGTGAGTCGAGGGGTGCAGGTGGGGGAGAGTGAGGATCCGGAGGCGTGCAGACAGTGTAATATGGGGTATGGTGGTGGTCGGCCAGTGGAGAGTAGTGGGGTATGTGCGAATTGCAGGGATATTTTACAGTTGTTAGAGAAGTGTGTTGGACTCGAGCGGGAGATTGCAGAGCTGAGAGGGAGGTTGGGGAGGGCCGGTGTATCTGGAGCTACCCCGTTGAAGGTTACCTACGATGGTGAGGTGGAAGGTGGGTGGAAGGTCGTTGTGGACTCAAGGAGGAAACTGGGAAGCAGGAAACGTGGGGGAATAATGCTCGATGTGGGGGGGGGGGGGTGTAACTGGAACGGAACTCAAGGATTTTGGCGCTAAATGAAGAGTTGGAGGACAACTGTGTTGATCTGGGAATACCCTTTATCGACCATTGGGACACGTTTTGGGGCAATGGGAGCATGTACGGGCGTGACGGGCTGCATCTTAGCAGGGTGGGGAAACGGGTATTGGGGGTTAAAAGGAGGAGTTTGATGTCATGGGGTTAAGCGAGACGTGGGTAAGACACGAGGAACGGGTAGACCAAGTAAGCGGGTGTGTGTGGATAGGTGTAGGGCGAACGGAAGGCCAGAAAAAGGAGGGAGGTGTAGGCATGTACATTAAAGTGGATTTAAAACAGTTGCTGATCACAGATCTGGAAGATATCATCACCTCGGCTGAGGTGTCAAAAGAAATTGGATGGGTAAAAATCAGTCTGAGAAACAAAAGTATTGCCCTTGGGATTGTGTACTGTGCGGTGGAGGGAAGTAAACTCGAGTGGAATGACTCGATATACTCAACACTAAGGTCCAATATCACTGAACTAGAAAACAGGGGGCTCGGTATAATTCTGATGGGCGACTTTAATGGACACATAGGTGATAAGGAAGAAGGCATAGAGGGTGGGGACAAGAAAGTCAACAGGAATGGAAGGAAGATGTTGAACTTCACAAATGAGCTCGGTCTGAAGATTCTGAACAGGGACGCTAGATGTAAGGGGAAATGGACCTGGGAGAGAAACGACAGAAAATCAATAATTGACTACATTCTCACAGATATGAATTTATGGAGGGAGGTGATACGGGTAGAAGTGGATGATGAGGGCAAAATGGAGTTGGATAGTGATCACAACTTGATCACAATGACGATGAGGGCCAAAAACCTAGAGAAAAGGAAAGGAAGTTTCAAGGAGGTTTGGGAACTCAAAAAGGAAGCCGACTGGGCGAAGTTCGAAGAAAAACTGAAACCAAAGCTTGCAGCCGTACACAAGGGGGGCAGTGTCCAGAAGATGGCCAACGCCATAGTTGCGAACCTAGTGGAGGCAGGGAAGGAAAGTGTAGGAAAGATTAGGGTGCAAACACGGGAACTTGGGTACAGAGTGAACGAAGAACTGAACAGGGCCATAAAGGTTAGAAAAGCTAAATGTGCGGCATACAGGAAAAGTAGAAAACTTAAGGGGGTGGAAAGCAATGAGGCCATGGTAGTAAAGGAAGAATACCAACAAGCACGAAATAAAGTAAACAAGATTAAAGACGACAACCGGAGAGTGCGAAATAGCAGTCTTATTAGGACGATAGGAACGACAGGGGGGTCGAGTTCGAGCGTATTTTGGAAATGGGTGAACAAACGTAACAAAGGGAATGACCCACAGAGCATTAAAGTAGATGGCAGAGTTACAGAAGAGCGAGATCAAATCGCATTAGAACTAGTCAAGCACGGGAAAAAGGTAAACAATAAGCGATGGGGCATGGGAAACCCACCAGAGTGTCCGAACCAGGTCGAGGAAAATCTATCGGACTTCGTGTGCAGCGAAATCAAAACTGAGGAGGTGCGAAGGGTGATCTCAAAATTGAGGAATGGAAAAGCGGGAGGGGTGGACGAAATTCCTAACGAGTTTATCAAAAAAGGGGGAGAGGAACTCTTGGAAAGCCTAACTGCCCTACTCAATTTAGCCATAGAAAAACAAGAGGTCCCAAAGGAGTGGAGGGAAAGTAAAGTGACATTTATTCACAAAAAGGGGGGAAAAGACGTCTTGGATAACTATCGAGGAATCTCTGTCAGCAGAAACATTGGAAAAGTATTTTGTAGAGTCCTGTATGGGAGATTAGAGGAGGCGATTGAAGAGAAGGGTTTCTTTGGGAGAAATCCAGAATGGCTTCAGGAAGGGAAGGGGAGTCACTGACCATCTTTTCACGCTATCCCAAATGATAGAATCCGCGAAAGCAAAAAAGAAAAAGATGTTCATGGCCTTTTTGGATGTTAAAAAGATCATACGGTAGAGTATGGAGGGAGGGTATGTGGCGCAAGCTGGAGGCTATGGGCTCGGGGGGGGGGGGGGGGGCGAGTTTGTTGGGATTATGAAAGCATTATATAAAGATGTACGGAGTGAACTTAGCCTGGGAAACATTACAACAAAACGTGTGCCTATGGAGATAGGACTAAAACAGGGGTGTATCCTTTCGCCAATTCTTTTTGCATTGTACATCAAAGGTTTAGGAGATGAACTCCTGCATACCGACGAGTTGGTGACTTGAAGACCCCAGGGCTATTTTTTGCAGACGATATGGTTCTAGTGTCAGAAAGCGAAGAGGGGCTAGCGAAGATGCTGGGAATTGTTGGGAAATATGGGAGCAAATGGAGACTCGAACTTAATGAAAGCAAGAGCAAAGTTATACCTGTGGGCCGCAAAGTGGACCCCACTCGAAGGTGGAGAGTGGGGGAGTTCTGCATTCCGGAAGGTAGCAGTAGACTTCTTAGTGTAGGAGAGACTAGTGACTATGAGCACCTGGGGGTAAATATAAACATCACAGGAAGAGGCATCTACCGAAACCACACAAATAAATTGATTCTGACGGGAAGCGAAGCCTTAACCAAATGAAACTTATAGGGAGAAACAGTTTCAATAAGGTTTTCGTAGGGAAAACCATTTGGGAAATGGTGGGTCTGCCAAATATAACATACGGTACGGAAGTTGTACCCTAATACCAGACAGCCGCTAAGAGCTTGGAAATCCTGCAGAACGATGCAGGCCGATGGACAACAGACTCGAGTAATGCCGCAGCGCTAGAAGCAATCAGGGGTGAGCTTGGGTGGATGAGGATCAAGGGCAGGATAGACCTATTGAAACTCGGTTATCTTAATTATTTGGTAAATCTCCCCGATAGTCGATGGTGTAAAGTAATGTTCCTGAGAACTTTCAACTCAAATATCAAGACGGGGTGGATGGTCCAAGTGAGGGAGCGAGTAGAAAACTACTTATTGGAGATCTCGGACCTTGACATTGGGGCAAACCAGGGCAAAAAGATCGTCAAAGAAAGGGTTATGGAGGATTGTAACCGTAATTGGCGAGAGGGAGTCAAATCAAAGAGATCTTTGGTGGCCTGCGTGATAAAGAGAAGCCTGGTTTTGAAGAGTACCTTGATGGCACTATTGGGGAGGGGGGGGGTCACTGTTGTTCAAGCTGAGGTCGCGGTCCCTGGAGCTGAGGGGAAAAATTGGGAAAACAGTGAAAAGGAGTGCCAGATGTGTAACTTGGGCGTGGTGGAGACCCTGGAACACTTTCTTATAGAATGCCCAAAATACCAGTCTAAAAGAACAAGATTCACGTGGAGTATAATGGAGAAATGGGATGGGAGTATGAAGGACATGTGGTTAGGGGGCGACTCAAAGGAGAGTGTTAATATACTAATCGGAGAGATTGGGAAGAATGGGGCAAAGGATGTCATCAAGCAGTTCGTCTCCGAGTGTTGGGAGGAGAGAAGAAGCGCGGGAATAGGGAGGCAGTTGGTAGAACATGGGTAACCAAGGCCTTCTCATACGAGAACCGCGACAAATCAACGGCCGGCCGAAGTGTTATTATTATATTAGAAGGCAACTTCAGTAATATCTGAAGTCCGCGGTGGATTTGTCCAATACATGGCTGACGAGATTCAACGCTGCGAGATGTCACTTAATCAGAATACAGGGCAGAAGAAAACCTGTATGTTTCTGCCACACAAGCAGGCATTTCCAAAAATGACATGCTCTGTTCACCCCACAAATGCGAATATTCTTAGTAATGATTATCAAACCCAAAACATGTATTATATTTTCCAAACCCATAAAAACATAAGACACTATCTGACAAATTAGAAATAAACAATCTGAATGTGTGTGAAATATTTTTTTGTCAAGTACAAGGTTTCAACCTGGAAAATTGCATGAATATGTGCCCACATCAGTTGTTTTCAGCCTCTGAGCAGCCTCAAAACATGCAAGTTTATCGTTGCTTGTAGTAGGCCTGTATTGTAGTTATAGGACCCCTTTTGGTTGATTTCATGGCTATTCAATTGAGACGCCATAGTCGCGGTGCCAGTGGGATGTCATGTTATGACGTCATAACTATTCATTCAGGACTGGGAAAAATTCTCGATTGTAGAAACCCTCTTAATTTCGCGTAAAATACGCTAACATACTCATCCACCTCTTATGTTCTCCAATACCCAAATTACTGGGGTTAATGAACATAAGCATTTGTGATTTACCTTAAACAATGAGTGTACATGGAACCACCATATTGAATATATCTGTTCCAAAGCCTGGTCTCGTATCAATCTTCTGAGGAAAACAAATTCCTGTTAGATCGACAGACCTTGAAAAAGATATACTTTGCGTTCACGCGCCCCATATTGGAAAATGCTGACCTAGTATGGGATAATTGCTCGGAAGCTAATTCTGCCAAGCTAGAGAAGATTCAAATTGCCGCAGCGCGCATAGTATTTGGTGCGACTATGAGCGCCAGCAAAGATTTCTTATACACAGACACCTGCTGGGTGGGAGCCACTTAAAATAAGAAGAATCAGACACAAACAGGTACAGTATTACAAACTGTATCGTCAGCCAACACCTGGGAAAGTTGCCTACAGAGTACCGCTGTTACAGTCGACAATGCATATGCTTACCCACTAAGGTCCGCTGCCAACAACCGAGTCCCGCTATGCCGAACCCAGGTCTATCAATCGTCTTTTTTCCCCAGCACAACAACACTTTGGAACATCATACCTTTATCGATACGCGAGAATGCGTCTCTGTCCGCCTTCAAACAATACTGGAATAATGGTAATCGTCGACCCCCCAGGTATTTCAGTTGAGCGAAATCATGTGTGTATATGTGTATTCTGTGAATATACACAAAATGCACACACATATGCACATGTATAAGAATATGCATGCGGGTATGTATGTGCACTCACTATACCCTAGTCTCTTGCATCGCCCACTAGCTATTCACCTAGAGGTCCGCTTTCAGCTTCAGCCTTTTTAAAATGGCGGCGCAAATTGAGGAGAAGAAAGACGTTTTTCGGTAAAGGGTAGAAATTGTGCTGTTGTGTACGTTAAAATGTCCAGATCTTTCCCATTTCTGTCCCAATCTTTTTTCCAGAGATTTTGTGATCGACTTGAACAAAAATGAGTGCATGTCACCGCCAGACAACAGCATTCGACGCGTTTTTATGCACGAGAGTCGCGTCGATTATTCATGTTTTGATCCCACCTGATTATTTCTAAGTTGGCATAGCATCCCGGTATAGTGTATCGTAAAGTAGCCCGATACCCGTCATTTTGACACCAACCACACTGCTGAGCTGTGTCAGGACACCTGAGGCCCCGTAAGGCCTGGGCTGACGTGGGGTTATTTAGTCCCGCTGATGAAATTGCGTGAAAATTAGACCAACGTGGAGGGTCGGAATCCAAGTGTCGCGAACTCGGCGCTGGGAGCTGAGTTAGACCGACGCCGTGATTCCTTCTCTGCCAAATTGGCCTGAAATAGGTTCGATTTCCGTTAGGTGTGATTCCTAATCACTTCAGGCTGTGTAATGGAAAGAATGACTTAAAGTTACAACGATTCTTTTATTTACACATAAAAATAAAGCCGTTTCAATATTTCAACAATCAACAATCAACAATTCGATTCTTTTCACAGAAAATGGGTTGCTAGGGTTAAATAATTCTCAACAATTATATAGTCCTTCTATAGCCCTGTACTGGCACTATAGTCTACACACTGGAAATGTTGCTTCACAAATCTGGAGTTATATTACGGAGAGCTCGCCATAAGAGCTTCACACATCTGAAATGTTATTACCATGAGCTCGCCATAAGAGCTTCACCCGCTTAGGCTCAAATGGCAACGTCTGCGCGTAACTGTACCTCTGGCTGTCGGAGGGTTCCGACCAGCAATGTTTGTCATCTATAAAGCCACCGTACTTCTGATTTGGGTCAGATGTTGTCTACTCATACCTTATGAGCCTTTTGAAAGTCCTCCGTGAAAGTCCTATTGAAATGTTCACTGTTCCTGGTTGAATTCACGATTCACAAATGCTCCTTCTTGTGCTAGGGCGAAATTGTCACTCACACCGATCTCCAGTCGGTATTACGATGCTTCGACAGCAAAACAAACTACTCCCAACGCAATCAGTCTGACGCTTAAAGGGTTAATACGCACAATACAATGAACCTACACTTCTGACTATTGCAGGCTGATACCTGCTACTCGACAATCTAAACTTTAACGTTTCACCTTGGGTTTTCCTTCTCAACGAATTTGGCACTGTAGCCGCCTATCAACCGTAAGCTAAATCAATCGTGGAATGCCCTGTCTGGCGATTCCAGCCGTTTTAGGGTCCTGTGATCGAAGGTACCCCTATGCGAGGAAACAGAGTCCGTCCGCCCGCCCTGGACTTCACCAACGTGTGCGTGACCCCAAGTGTGTGTCTAATGCTCTGCTCTTCAAGGTATATATACTTTTTACCCTAAACTGTCAGGTGGACAGACGCTCATCTGTCCATCTGCCAAAACGGTGGGAGATGACGTATATCGAGGCATAATCAATACAAGTCATCTCGCGCGTGACTTAACGGTGATTTAACTTGTCGAGAGAACCGATTCGTTCCTGCCACTCATTGCTATTACTAATGATCAGGTGACGACACGACAGACATTTCTATCTTTTAGAATCTCGTTTCTCAATTGGCCGTGACGATATCCTGCCACCAACCGATTACGTCTCGTAAGACTCGCGACTACTGTATAACTTGAATGAGATTAGACCTTATCTAACATACCGTTTCTCCCCTGGGTCCCTGCGCTGAAGTTGGATATTCACCACGTGTGTTTTTTCCATGCCCAGCTTCTCAGAGAAGTGAAATTTACGTAGGGTTTTCGCCTTGATGCGGAATATCTTTTGAACTTACACTATCTTTATATACGAGGCCCCTTGTCCCTATATTTAGGCTGGCTTTTCCCTGACAACTCCCTTCCCGAGAGAAACACCCTGTGTATCTCTTAAAACACAAGGGGCAAAGCCACGCACGCTCGCCTCTCACATCTTTTTACAATCTACCCATCATGTTCAAGACTACAAAACTGTACCCTAGTGGTCGTGGCGCTCATGACCGCGTTCATGCGTCGGCCATGTCGATTCCCCCGACACACACGCCACCACATGCTCCCGTCTTGCGGGTTTACATATGGATAGTAGCCTTGTCCTTAGATTTGCAGCACGCTCTCTCTCTCTCTCTCTCTCTCTCTCTCTCTCTCTCTCTCTCTCCCTCTCTCTCTCTAATACTATATATTTACACCTAAACATACACATTTTTATACACATTCGCCCATTTTGCAAACAGTTCACTTGGCACTCACTCCGACGAGTAACGCCGTCCGCGCCTTTGCGTCAGATGGGTTAATTCCAACGGAGTGTAACTTCACCTCCCATTCCCCTATGTCTTGTGAAGGGGCAAACGACCGCTGCATTATGTTGAGCCTTACCCTCGCAAAGCTCAACCAGGGGATTAAAATTGTGCCTCACACACTCACACATTCAACACACAGATTTCCCGACCGCGCCTTTGCGACAGACGGGGTTAGTGTGCCTCACACTCACGACAAACTCACGTCAATAAAAACAAACACAGTTTCCCCGGGCCTTAACACCGGGTTTGTGCATCCCACACTTACAAAACTCGACACACAGGCTCCCCGTCCACGCACGCTCGCGACGGACGGGGCAGTGTATCTCACATTCGCACTCACAACCAACTCTAGTCAGCAGTCAGAGCAATAATAAGACTAAAATAAAAAAGTTTCTTCCGGGCCTTAACACCGGGTTTACGAAACTCATCACCTCATCCACAAAAATATTTGCGACTGGAGCACCCGTCCCAGACACCAGGCCCACAGCCACCCAACTATTGCTTCTTTATAACCATCGACCATTGGTAGGGGCCCGGTTCCCAGTATCCCCTTGGGTAACCCTTGACACACCCCTACTTCTCGCCCCGTTATTTCTACGGGTATTCCACCAGGGTCCCCATACCCTGTCATTGTCGCATTCCCAAGAGCTTCCCTTGGCGCTATATCCCCAGGCTCACTCGTCCCGGCGATTACCTTCGTTCGAACGACACTGGCCGTCCTTGGCCCTTGTGCCGTCGAACCCCCGGTCCATTGCGACGACTTCTTGCGCACCTTGGGCGCTGTGCGCCCCCGGCACTCACTGCGTGGTCTCCGCCACCTAGGATGCTTCTCCTTTGATTTGTGGACTCTTTCCTCGGCCCCCTGGACGCCCACCTCAGCGGTCCCATCCACTTTAACACCCTCAACTTGTGTTGACCCGTGCCCTCTCAATTCTGGGGAAGTTCGCCCAGCCATTTGCGTGGGTCTGGCCTCCACTCTCCACGCGGGTGACACCGACTTCTTGGGACGCTCAACTCCCCCACATAAATTTGCTTGAGGGTCTTTCCCCAATGACCCCATTGGGTTCCCTCGCTGTTTGGCGTTTAGCCTGGACCGCCTGCGACCCCTTCTCCCTAATTGGACAGGACTCGTCCCTCCTGAAACTTTCCGACATTTCGTCGTGTAGGGGCCATCCCCTGGACCATCGGATTGGTTCCCGCCGGGAACCTTCCGTTCCTTACTCGGTACGTTACCGAGTGCAACCGCCGGGGGTCCTTGCCCACCGACTTGAACTCCCTTTGCCCTCGTTGGGCCCTCACTTGGCCCCCTACCCCTGGATCATAACTCATCAGGGCTTGCCCTCACCCCTGGGATATTACCTATGACCAGGTCATACACAGGTGATTCAATGCACATGGCTTCCACTTCGCCACAATAAAATGGGGTATCCACCGTTATCCTCGCGATGGGGAACCTTCTAACGGTCCCGTCTATCAAAATACACAAATGGTCGCGCCCCAACAATTGCTTGTCGTCAACCAGTTGCCTTCTAACCGCTGCAGAGGAGCACCCAGAATCCCGGAGCAGACGGATCTCCCTTTGTCCCACGTACCCTGGGTACACTGGCATGTTAACCTTCTCCTGCGAAGTTGTGAGCCTCTCATACATGCCACTTATTATCGGGACAACCTCCCCGCCTTCTAGCCTTATTTCTCCCTCTTGTATACCTTCCCGGAGGGGACTGTGTTCTGGACCGATAGTTTGACAGAACGCTGCCGTCTGTCTACTGGGCCCTGGATCTACGCGGTCACCTTGCTTCCAACCCCTTGGTGCTGCGTTCCCGGCCCCCTGCTGAGGCGGTCTAATGTTCCCAGTGGTCCTAACCTGCTTCTGCCAGCAGTCCCTGGCAATATGTCCCCGCTTGTTGCAGACGAAACAAGTTGTGTCTTTGGGGGTGTTCCCATTCCGGCTGGCCTGCGACGCAGGCGGATTGGGGTGGTGTTGCCTTACGGGTGCCATTGCCAACCCGTTTGCCCCACCCCTAGCCGATTTGGGTGCGTGGACACTCCCACCATGGGCCTCGATGTAGCGTTCTGCCACAGTTGCCATATCATCATAGGTGGGCGGACCCTTTTCCTTGATGAACAGGCCCAACTCCTTGGAACATGTAGTTAAAAACTGCTCCCGGAGAAATAGATCTCGCAGGGCTCCATATGACTCATTCACTTCTGCGAGATCAGTCCAGCGGTCAAAGTACCGCCAAACTCGGGCAAAATACTGAGGTACTGCTTCTCCCTTCTCCTGCTTAATTTCTCGGAACTTGGTCCGGAATACTTCTTCAGTGAGCTGGTATCTCCGAAGGATGGCATTCTTCAGCTCACTGTAGTCGTTAAGAAGTGCAGGAGGCATACTGGTATACGCCTCGAGAGCTTTACCTGACAACAAAGGGCTCAAGCACATAGCCCATGTGTCTTCTGGCCACATTTGACTGGAGGCAAAACGCTCGAACCTCTCCAAGTACGAGTCCAAGTCATCTGTGTTTTCATTAAAATGAGCGAGGTGGGGGCGTGAGGCATGAATTGCTACCCCTGCACTCCCGTCCCCTGAGCGCCGACTTTCATTCTCCACATCGGCTCTTGCTCTGAGGAGCTCTAATTCTCTCTCGTGCCTCTGTTGTTCGAGCTCTCGTTCTTCCTCCCTCGCCTCCCTTGCTAATTGGGTTTCCCTCTCTCTCGCCTCATTTGCTAATTGAATCTCTCTCTCTCTTTTGCCCCCCTTGCTAATTGAATCTCTCTCTCTCTCTCTCTCTCTCTCACCTCCCTTGCTAATTGAATCTCTCTCTCTTTTGCCTCCCTTGCTGCTTGAATCTCTCTCTCTTTTGCCTCCCTTGCTGCTTGGGCCTCCCTCTCCCTTGCGTCATTACGTAAGGCAATCTCCTTGGCCTCACGTTTCTGCTCATCTTTAACGAACTTCTGAAGTTCGGCCCCCTCAAGGTCCATTTCCTCGCCTAATGATACCAGTTGGGCGAGGGGTGTAACAACATCCATTTTGATTTTTTCTTTCCATCTTCAACACTCGTCAGAAAGAATGAAGAAGGAAAAGAAAGAAAGAAAAACAAATATGGCAATTAATCCTAATTTACCTGTGTAATTTAACGTAATTAAACGCCCCAAATATTCTGAAACCTACCGCAGTTATAGTGGCTATTAAGTATCCTCTTGGGGACTACTGTATTGGGTTATTAAACCCTTGAACGGCATCAGCTGACCGAACGCGTCAAAACATAAACAGAACCGCCGTTAAAATAAAACAAAATTTTCATATAGCCATTTTTTACCTTTTAGAAATATCCTGGTTAGCGCTCGCCAATCATGTCAGGACACCTGAGGCCCCGTAAGGCCTGGGCTGACGTGAGGTTATCTAGTCCCGCTGATGAAATTGCGGGAAAATTAGACCAACGTGGAGGGTCGGAATCCAAGTGTCGCGAGCTCGGCGCTGGGAGCTGAGTTAGACCGACGCCGTGATTCCTTCTCTGCCAAATTGGTCTGAAATAGGTTCGATTTCCGTTAGGTGTGATTCTTAATCACTTCAGGCTGTGTAATGGAAAGAATGACTTAAAGTAACAACGATTCTTTTATTTACACATAAAAATAAAGCCGTTTCAATATTTCAACAATCAACAATTCGATTCTTTTCACAGAAAATGGGTTGCAAGGGTTAAATAATTCTCAACAATTATATAGTCCTTCTATAGCCCTGTACTGGCACTATAGTCTACACACTGGAAATGTTACTACCGTGAGCTCGCCATAAGAGCTTCACAAATCTGGGGTTATATTACGGAGAGCTCGCCATAAGAGCTTCACACATCTGAAATGTTATTACCGTGAGCTCGCCATAAGAGCTTCACCCGCTTAGGCTCAAATGTCAACGTCTGCGCGTAACTGTACCTCTGGCTGTCGGAGGGTTCCGACCAGCAATGTTTGTCATCTATAAAGCCACCGTACTTCTGATTTGGGTCAGATATTGTCTACTCATACCTTATGTGCCTTTTGAAAGTCCTCCGTGAAAGTCCTATTGAAATGTTCACTGTTCCAGGTTGAATTCACGATTCACAAATGCCCCTTTTTGTGCTAGGGCGAAATTGTCACTCACACCGATCTCCAGTCGGTATTACGATGCTTCGACAGCAAAACAAACTACTCCCAACGCAATCAGTCTGACGCTTCAAAGGGTTAATACGCACAACACAATTAACCTACACTTCTGACTATTGCAGGCTGATACCTGCTACTCGACAATCTAAACTTTAACGTTTCACCTTGGGTTTTTCTTCTCAACGAATTTGGCACTGTAGCCGCCTATCAACCTTAAGCTAAATCAATCGTGGAATGCCCTGTCTGGCGATTCCAGCCGATTCAGGGTCCTGTGATCGAAGGTCCCCCTATGCCAGGAAACAGAGTCCGCCTGCCCTTGACTTCACCAACGTGTGTGTGACCCCAAGTGTGTGTCTAATGTTCTGCTCTTCAAGGTATATATACTTTTTACCCTAAACTGTCAGGTGGACAGACGCTCATCTGTCCATCTGCCAAAACGGTGGGAGATGACGTATATCGAAGCAGAATCAATACAAGTCATCTCGCGCGTGACTTAACGGTAATTTCACTTGTCTGGAGAACCGATTCGTTCCTGCCACTCATTGCTATTACTAATGATCAGGTGACGACACGACAGACATTTCTATCTTTTAGAATCTCGTTTCTCAATTGGCCGTGACGATATCCTGCCACCAACCGATTACGTCTCGTAAGACTCGCGACTACTGTATAACTTAAATGAGATTAGACCTTATCTAACATACCGTTTCTCCCCTGGGTCCCTGCACTGAAGTTGGATATACACCACGTGTGTTTTTTCCATGTCCAGCTTCACAGAGAAGTGAAATTCACGTAGGGTTTTCGCCTTGATGCGGAATATCTTTTGAACTTACACTATCTTTATATATGAGGCCCCTTGTCCCTATATTTAGGCTGGCTTTGCCCTGACATGCTGCAATTAGTTCAAAAGTTGAAGCTGATTTTATCTTTTCGCCCCCCCCCCCCCCCGCCCCTCCCCCACCACCACGGGGTTTGGACTCACCCATGGGCGATGAACGTATGGGACTTCGAGCACAACGTGATTAAGTATCGACAATGATGAATGAAACTCTCGGTCCAATAATTCCCAAGTACACGTATCAGGATTTTCAAATGTTTATTTCCAAATTCCTGGTGCGGTATCACGTCTTCACATTATGCATCTGAAAATAAGGTTAATGACTGTTATAATTATACCAACTGCACCCCTTGTTTAACCTTGTTTTAAATGATGCAGGTACCCCCAGCCCCCCCCCCCCCCCCTCCACCCACCCCCCCCCCTCCACCCACCCCCAACGCAACCCATTGCCCACACACCCATAGAGTAGAAGTTTACAAAATGTGCTGCCATTTATTCTTCCAAGTTGAAAGAAAATTGCTAAAGTCGTAAAGAAAGAACTAGGAATACAAATGTTCTGTAATATAATATTTTTTCAACTTATTCAGGTATACATGTAAAGAACAGGTATTAAAGTGTCAACCTGACAGCTAAAGCTAAATAGAATTTATGAAATATCAGCAAAGTTAATAAATTCACTTAACTGAACGTGAATGCACCTGGATTCACTAAACATTTGCAGAATGTATTTTCACCACTTCACAAACGTTTCTCGGTAGGGAGGAGCTTACCCATTTCTGTTCCAATCTTTTTCCGAGAGATTGTGTGATCGACTTGAACAAAAATGAGTCCATGTCACGCCAAATAACAGCATTCGACGCGTTTTAACCATTTACCCAACGTAACGGCCGAAACCGGACAGCGCTATTCTCAAAAATTTTCATTATATTTTCATTTTTTTGTCTCAAAAACATAGGTTATGACCTCTCTTTGGAACGAGCTCGTCGAGCTCGTTCCAATGAGGGGGTCATAACCTATGTTTTTGAAACAAACAAAAAAAGAAAAAAATTAGTTATTCAAGAATTTTTTTTGCAAGTGTCGCCTGCTTTTCATGTTAGGTAAAGGGTTAATGTCCGAGAGTCACGTCGATTATTCATGTTTCGATTTCAAATGTTTATTTCTGAGCGCGGCATAGCATCCCAACATAGTGTGTCGTAAACTACGCCCGACACCCGTCATTTTGACACCAATTACACCTCAGTGCCGCAAAAGTTACAGCTGATTTTATCTTTCCGACCCCCACACCCCGGCGTATGCCTCACCCACGGACGGTGTACTATGGAACTTCTCGTTCAACGTGATATGGTATGGCGAAATAATACAATTTCTCACTTCAAAATAAAAACGTTATAATTGACGACACAGATGATTGAAAATCCCGGCCTAATTCTCAAGTACAGGTAACAGGATTTTCAAATGTTTATTTCCAAATTCCCGCTGTGGTATCACGTCCTCACATGATAGATCCATGGCTGTTATGGCAATAGTACCGTAATACCAACACTGCACCCCTTGGTCACACTTCTTTTAAATGCTGCAGGTACCCCCCCCCCCCCCCCGAAAAAACAAACAAACAAACAAACAAAAACACCATCGCCCCACTCAACCCATTGCACACACACACCTGTCGAGTGGAAGTTTACAAAACGTGCTGCCATTTATTCTTCCAAGTTGAAAGAAAATATACGAAAGAAAGAACCAGGAATTAAAATGGTCAGTAATATAATGAGGTGGGGGGGGGGGGGGGGGGTGGTTAACTTATTCAGATACATGTAAAGAACAGGAACTAAAAATTAATGTCAACATTCACCGATCCGACAAAAATGAATGTGACAATTCACAAAAATATAAATATCCATTTATGAAAAGCAAAAGCTAAACAGTATTTATGACATATCCATGTCGGCAAAGTTAATAAACGCACTAACTGAACATAAATGTATCTGGAGAGTGGATTGTCACTAAAACCCTAGCAGAGTGGCATTCCAACACAGACGTTACATTCATTGTTATCGAATCGGTGAATGTCAGGTTGATATTTTAATACCTGTTCTTCACACAGTGCCAGGATTTCAATTTAGAGGCGGGGGGGGGGGGGGGGGGGGGCGGGGGTAAGTAAGATATTGGAGGGGGTTCAAGGTCGAGTTGCCAGAGGCATCTCCCAAAGGAAGCAGGCGGTAGCTGAAGGAGGGTAGGGGGTGTCCCCTCGAATGTGTGGGGGTCTGGGGGATCTCCTACATGAAAAAAAATTCATATTTGGACGCCCTGAGAGCGATATCTGAGCATTTCTACAACACCTGACACGATGCGTATTGTTGTGTGCCAGTAGTAGGACAGGGTCTAGACGTGCCCTATCTTATGGACCTAGGCTGGTGGACCTAGGAAGTGATGTCATACCGCAATGTATTATGGGTATCACGTGGTTGTCATGGTAACCCATGTGTGCGGCCATGTTGTGACGTCATTGTCATGGTGATGGGTGATGTGAGTGCGCATGCGCAGCTCGTGTTGTTAGGGTGATACGTGTTTCCGTCGTCCATTTTGTATGAAGGGGCCGCCATCTTTGTTTCTATGGTGGCACGTGGTTGCTATGTTACCCAAAGGCTTCTTATAGGGCCAAGAGGCCTGTAACAGGTATGTTCGATTGACTGGGAGTATTTTATGGAACGATTTCCCTGTATAATTACCCAAAAATGAGCCCGAGAATGCGCGTAAATCACCGGAAACGACTTTATTTGATATGGATTCCCCGCAGAATCTCGGTATTTACCGAAATGGACTTGTTTAGAGTAGCACGTGGTGCTATAGATTTTTAAAAAGTCGTGTTCGATTGAATGGGAATATTTTTTGGAAGGACTTCCGAAGATAATTACCCAAATAAACCCGAGAAGTTTTACTATTTCGAATTCTTTCAGAATTCTCTGCTTCTATCTATATATGCAACAGTTTTCGTCTATCTGGCCATGTTCCTTTGTTCTAGAGTATACTCCAGTAGCGTAGAAGAGCCTATTAGTTGGAACAGCTTTACTTATTATTACTATATTTAGCTATTCTGGTCTATTCTTGTTAGTTCTGACCCTATTCCAAGTACTCTTGTTGTTTCATTTATCTAGATCATTTATATAAATTATAACTAACCAATCAGATTGCTTGATTTCCCATAACCTGTCCTTAATCGTATAGAGTTATCTCCCCTTATTAAAACGACGTCGTATCCATTTCTCATCACCTGGACCATATCCCCAGGCACCCCAGTGTTTGGGGGACCAGTGATTACCAGGCTTTGGGGACTAGTGGGACCAATGTTTGGGGACCTGTGATGTATGTTGGGGGACTAGTAAACAAATAACATTGGCTCCTAGCTCCTGTGTGGCCCCCATACAGCTCCTGCACAGGTAGCCTTTCCAACAGCTTACATCTTGGGAATGCCTTTTTAAGAATCCCTTTTGGAAAACACCTGTGGCTATAGAATCCATTTTTGGTCGTATGTGCCCATGTGCTAGGGCACATTGTGTCACAATGTGCCTTTTCACATAAGCACATATCGGCACATAAAGCATGTGCTTATGTGCTAGGGCACATTGTGTCACATTGTGCTTTTTCACATAAGCACATATGACAAAAAGGGGTTCTCCAGAAGGTATCCTATAAAGGTATCCTCAAATAATACAATACCAGGCCATAGGTATCCTCAAATACCCGCATGTGCCTATGTTCTAGGGCACATTGTGTCACGTTGTGCCTTTTCACATAAGCACATATGACAAAAAGGGGTTCTCCAGAAGGTATCCTATAAATGTATCCTGAAATAATACAATACCAGGCCATAGGTATCCTCAAATACCCGTATGTGCCTATGTGCTAGGGCACATTGTGCCTTTTCACATAAACACATGTCGGCACATAAAGCATGTGCCTATGTGCTAGGGCACATTGTGCCTTTTCACATAAGCACATATCGGCACATAAAGCATGTGCCTATGTGTTAGGGCACATTGTGCCTTTTCACATAAGCACATATCGGCACATAAAGCGTGTGCCTGTGTGCTAGGGCACATTGTGTTACATTGTGCCTTTTCACATAAGCACATATGACAAAAAGGGGTGCCGAAGGCCATATGTTTTCCAAAAAGGGGTGCCGGGGATATGGTCCAGGTGATGAGAAACGGATACGACTTCGTTTTGATAAGAGGAAATAACTCTATACGATTAAGGACAGGTTATGGGAAATCAAGCAATCTGATTGGTTAGTTGTAATTTATATAAATGATCTAGATAAATGAAACAACAAGAGTACATGGAATAGGGTCAGAACTAACAAGAATAGACCAGAATACCTAAATATAGTAACAATAAGCAAAGCTGCACCAACTAATAGGCTCTTCTGCGCTACTGGAGTATACTCTAGAACAAAGGAACATGACCAGATAGACGAAAACTGTTGCATATATAGATAGACGCAGAGAATTCTGAAAGAATTCGAAATAGTAAAACTTCTCGGGTTTATTTGGGTAATTATCTTCGGAAGTCCTTCCAAAAAATACTCCAATTCAATCGAACACGACTTTTTAAAAATCTATAGCACTACGTGCTGCTCTAAACAAGTCCATTTCGGTAAATACCGGGATTCTGCAGAGAATTCATATCAAATAAAGTCGTTTCCGGTGATTTACGCCCATTCTCGGGCTCATTTTTGGGTAATTATACAGGGAAATCGTTCCAGAAAATACTCCCAGTCAATCGAACATACCTGTTACAGGCCTCTTGGCCCTATAAGAAGCCTTTGGGTAACATAGAAACCACGTGCCACCATAGAAACAAAGATGGAAGCCCCTTTCATACAAAATGGACGACGGAAACACGTATCACCCTAACAACACGAGCTGCGCATGCGCACTCACATCACTCATCACCATGGCAATGACGTCACAACATGGCCGCCCACATGGGTTACCATGACAACCACGTGATACCCATAATACATTGCGGTATGACGTCACTTCCTAGGTCTACCAGCCTAGGTCCATAAGATAGGGCACGTCTAGACCCTGTCCTACTACTTGCCGTTTGCGGGTGTGATATTGGGTGGGAAAACCACAAACAGATAGCAATTTGAAGTTTGATTTGGAAGGGAGGGCGAAGGAAAAGTGGGGCTAGCTCCCCCCCCCCCACCCCCACCCCTCTGTGGCGCCACCACTGTCTTCACATGTATATCTGAATAAGTTGAAAAAAAATATTATATTACTGAACATTTGAATTCCTAGTTCTTTCTTTTGTATATTTTCTTTCAGCATGGAAGAATGAATGGCAGAACGTTTTATAAACTTCTACTCTACGAGTGTGTGGGCAATGGGTTGGGTGGGAGAGGGGGATGATTATCTGCAGCATTTAAAACAAATGTAACCAAGGGCTGCAGTTGGAATCACTATAATAGCCATGGACCTTATTTTCAGATGCATCATGTGAGGACGTGATACCACACCTGGAATTTGGAAATAAACATTTTACCGTTTACCTGTACTTCGGAATTGGACCGGGATTTTCATTCATCATTGTCGACACTTATATAACTTTTTTATTTTAACCCTTTGCACCCTGGTGGTATCTTCCATGTCAGTTCATATGCAGCAATTGGAAGAGTCCATATTCAATATTTGGGGGTAGACCAGTCAATTTTTTCCACCTGCAGTCTGAGGGCTGCACGTTGAAAATATTGATTGGTCTACCCCACCCTAACTCAGCATGAGACATCCTACTTAATGAAAGTATGACGTACCACGTCCCTGGGCCGGTAAAGCGGCCTCTGGTGTTCAAAGGATGAAAGTGAGAAATTGTGTCCTTTCGCCATACCGTATCACGTTGTACGCGAAGTCGCTTACATCCATCGCAAGCGGAGGGGGGGGGGGGGGGGGGGGGTCGAAAAGAAAAAAAATCAGCTGTAACGTTTGAACTTATTGCAGCACAGCAGTGTAGTTGGTGTCAAAATGGCGGGTGTCGGGCGCGGCGTACTTTACGACACGCTATACTGAGATGCTATGCCGCGCTAAGAAATAAACATTTGGGAGCAAAACATGAATAATCGACGAGACTCTCGCGCATTAAAACGCGTCGAAAACTGTTGTCTGGCCATGACATACACTTATTTGTGTTCGGGTCGATCACAAATTCTCTCGAAAAAAGATTGGGACAGAAATGGGAAAGACCTAGGCATTTTAACGTACGCAACAGCACAATTTCCACCCCTTACTGAGAAACGTCTTTCCTCTACTCAATTTGCGCCGCCATTTTAAAATGGCTGAAGCTGATAGCAGACCTCAAGGCGAATAGCTGGTGGGCTGCGCAGGAGGCTAACTATACCCGGGACTCTAATGTAAAAAGTTTGTTGTCGGTGGTCAAGGTTATTTTGAAAATCATTGTTAATAGTCTTTATCAAAACTCAACAGTTTATACAGTATATATGTCTCTGATCAAACGATTTGACATTTAATTCTACACCTCGCCACAGTCTAATTATTTGAAATGTTTGAGGGCAAGGGGTTAATAAATACTGTTTAAACCAACTATGGTGCACGTATACCAGTATTAGGGTGCATGTGCAGCACGTGTTTTCGAGGTGAATGTGTTTCCGTCGTCTGTTTTAATTTATTTTGGCGCCAACTCGGATAGCGATGATAGTGAGTGGCAAGTAGCGGGCCGAAAATGTTATCACGAAGTGATGGGGCGGGGTAGGGGTTGGAGAGGGTGCTCGATTTAATCTGACTACTCTTGAAGAGTCTTTTCTCCATCAACATCCTCGTGTTTTACAAAGATTGTGCCGGTAAGACGGTTTTAAAATCCTATCGGAAGTTTTGTCAGGGCACACCGAATCTGAAGACAATCTAAGTGGGTCCGGCTCTTATGCGGCAAATGTGCTACAAAAATACTACTCAAAGTTTGCTAAGCACCACATATTTGACACATCATTGTGAAATTTTCTTGTGACACACTTGCGATATTTTTGGTGGATATGATTGAGGAATGTATTGAGATGGTCACCAGCGTTTACATTAGCTGTCTTGACAGGCAGACTTTTCGTGACAGTCATGGAAAGCATATGGCCTTGATTTTCATGATGTTTTCGTGTACTGTAGACATGTACATGAGATGTGTAGGGTATTCAGTCTTGATTTCAGCACAAACCCTTGTGATTTAATGATTGAATATGGCGAATGCAAATGTAAGAAGACATTTGTCTGAAGCAGAAATGTAGCGGGCTGTAGGGACGGGGAACAAGGGGCTACCCATCGTCAGGTTGGTGAAGCCCTTTGTGTGCACCATACGGTGATCACCAAAGCCTGGGCAAGATTTCAGCAGTATGGCACACCAGTCAGACGGCATGGTGGTGGCAGAGACAGGACAACATCTGCAGCTGAAGACCGGTTTTTTATCATTCAGGCATGTATGGACCGCTTTGGCACAGCAACCCAGCTTCGCAGTGACCTTCAGAATGTATCCGGGGTAAATGTTTCGACGCAGATTATCCGGGCAAGGTTGCACGAAGGTGATCTCCGATCCAGAAGACCATGTATTCGCAGTCAGCTGTTCCAGAACCACCACCAAGCACGATATGAATGGGCCATGGATCACTTTGGATGGACCAGAGAAGATTGGCGACCTGTTCTTTTTACAGATGAGTCAAGGTACTGCCTAGACAACACAGACCGGCGTTCTAGGGTATGGAGAAGACCAGGAGAGCGATTCCATGCAGCCAACATTGCTGAGCATGACCGCTATGGTGGAGGGTAAATCATGGTATGGGGCGGCATCATCTGGGATGGACGTACAGAGCTCTGTGTCCTTGACCGTGGTACATTGACTGCACAGCGGTATATTGATGAAATCCTCGATGCCCCGTCAGATTGTATGCAGGTGCAGTGGGTGATAGATTCATTTTGATGGACGATTAATGCCCGTCCTCATGTTGCCCATGCTGTCCGGGAGTACCGACAGAGGGAGAGGATTGAGCGTATGGACTGGCCAGCAAGATCCCCTGACCTCAATCCAATCGAACATGTCTGGAATGAGTTGCAGCTTGCAATTTCAGTCCGTCCAGTCCAACCAAGAAGTCTCCAGGAGCTTGGTGCCATGATGGTCCAAGAATGGAACAACATCCCACAAAGGACCATCTCGAACCTGATTGGGAGCATGAGAAGGCGTCGTCAAGCTGTAATTGCAATAATGGGTCTCGTACTCGATATTAAATCCATATCAGTCCCTCCGTCAACTTTTTGGCAAATTTGAAAATTTTCCTGTTTTACCAATAATATCCATTTTCCATGGTTATCGTATTCAAAAGCTACAAATAATGTCAAACACAAACAAAATCTTAATTTCGGTACTTAAATCTTTAAAGATGTAATTAAATAAAAAATATATACACTTTTCATAACAATATTTCAACTAAAACGTAAAACAGGTAGTTGGATATACTTGGTGCTTAGCAAACTTTGAGTTGTATATATATCATGGTATAGTATACTATGTTTGCATGTAGATGCACTGAGTACACAGAATGTGTGTGTGTGTGTGTGTGTTTTTAATTTTGAAAATTTCAAAGGGGAATATCCTCGAGTGTTTATGTCAAATCACGGAATCCCATTTCACGGAGTCGGATAGGAATCCCACTTACGGAATCCCTTTTTAGGATATGTCAGTGGCTGCAGAATCCCCTTTCGTCGTATGTGCCTATGTGCTGCATGTGGTGTGCGCACATTGTGGATTAGCACATAAGCACATATCAGCACGTGTCTGATCAGTCACCAGTCCTCCCTTCGTGGAATCCTATCTTTAGTCTATTTATGCCTATAAAATCCCTTTTTCACCTACTCTGCCTATGAGCTGCATGTGTTGTGCGCGCATTGTGCATTTTCACATAAGCACATATCGGTACATCGGGAATGTGCCCACGTAATCCACGTGATGTGTACACATTACCCACTTGCACACAAGTACATCAAGGTTCCACCAACAGACTGTCTGTTATATGTAAGGTATCCTAGCATGCACTAAGTCAAAGGAATATAAAGACCAAAATCGGGCTTAGATGAATGGAGCAATCTGGTTGCGCCTGTTAAAGACCTGACCGAGAGCAGAGGCGAGACAGGGTCAGGCATAGCTAGGAAGTATGAAGTAGTGATACAAGTCAATAGTAGTGGTACAGAGCTGTAAGTGTGGAAAAAGACTGGAGTATTGGGTACTAGGAGCCTTAACTGTCTTCAAATAGATATCCCCAGACAGGTATCATGCAAAAGGTATCTTCAAATGATACATTGCCATGTCATAAGTATACTCAAATACCCGTATGTGCCTATGTGCTGCATGTGTTGTGTGCAATAGCACACAAGCACATATTAGCACACCAGTCATGTGCCCATGTGCTACATGCACATTGTGACACATTGTGCACCAGCACTGATGCACATTCCATCAACTACCTTCCCCACGTTCCGTGGTATCCTTTTCTAGTTTCCGCCTATACTTCTAGACTCCCCTTTTCATCGTATGTGCCCATGTGCTGCATGTGTTGGGCGCACATTGTGTGCATAAGCACACATGCACTTATTGGAATATCCAGTATTGCTGCATGCAATGCATGCAAATTGTGACACAATGTGTACTACCTCATAGGCACATCTCGGTCAATCAACATACAGTTTCTTATGTGTAAGGTACCCTAGCTTGTATTAGGTCTAGGCATTGTATATACGGATATAAGCTTAGATAAATGGGATGATCTGATTGAACCTACTAAAGATTTGGTCAAGGGCAGATGTCGAGACAGAATTCTGAGTAGCTAGGAAGTATGAAGTAGTGGTACAAGTCAATACTAATGGGACAAGACTGCAATGCTGGAAGAAGATTACAGTATTGGGTGACTATAATACAGGCTAATCAAAGGACAGATAGTTCAAGACATGGCGAAAGCCGATGGTAAGACGAACAGGAACTGTAGGAGTTAGAAGCTGTATAGTAGCCATGTTGTAGATATCCTAAAATAAGTCGCAGAGCAGTATGTGGAGTCACTCGGTCGAGCAAATGCTCGATAGCTTATTTGCTTGATGGGATTCAAGTCGTCCGAGTGATGCCTGTTTGAGTTTGAGTCACAACTTGATAGTGTATTTGCTCGATAAAATTCGAGTCGTTCGAGTAATTCCAATCCCTGCTCGGTGGTCTTTTGAGGTTGGGAATCATGGAGGCCATCCTTGTACACACGGGAGATAACTCTGTATGGGTAGGTACAGATTACGGGAAATCAAGCAATCATCTGACTGGTGATTATAAGACTAGACTTGGACGAGGTCGTAACAAGAGGTAGTCAAGAGTAGGTAGGACTAGATGAACTGCTATGGTTAGAGTAGCTAGAATAGCGTCTACAATAGGTAAAAGAATAGGGGGGAATCCAATCCAGTAAAGTAATCACATTACAACCACTGACCTAACAGTTAATAGGATGCATTTGGAGAAACTGTCGGGCCTATTTGGGTAATTAGATACACTCTCATCTTATCAAACACACCATCCGAACACACCCCCGTCCTATTGGAGAGTGTTGGGGTCACATAGGAACCACGTACTGCCATAGAAACCAAGATGGCGACCTCTTGCATACAAAATGGAAGACGGAAACATGTATCACCCTAACAACACGCGCTGCGCATGCACACCAAGACGACGTGCCACTATGGTAATAATGTCACAACATGTCTGCTTACGCGGGCTACCATTACAATCTAACATGGCGCCACTGCGTCACGTGACATGACGTCACTTCCGAGGTCCCCCAACGAGGACTCCAATTTTGGGCATGAAAATCACATTACAACCACTGACCTTACATTGATTTGTACGACGAACATCGACAGCGGTCAAGTCTCTTTGGCGTCATGGGCTATATTCGACAAAACAGTCTCATTGGCGACGTCAATCATTCTGGGGCAAAGTATCGGGAAAACTCCCACATTTTCATTTAAAATTTCAAAGAAACACCCATTCTGTGTACTCAGTGCATCTACATGCAAACATAGTAAGCTATACCTTAGTACATATGCCGTGCATTCGCTGCATAAGAGCCGGATCCAATTAGATTGTCGGTCGGCGCCGATAAAACGTCTGATAGAAATTTAAAACCATCTTACTGGCACAATATTTGTAAAACACGAGGATGTTGATGGAAAAAAGACTCTTCAAGAGTAGTCTCATTAAATCGAGCATTCTATCCAACCCCTACCTTCTTCACTCCGTGATAACATTTCTGGGCCTGTAGTTGCCATACCACGTGCTACCATAGAAACCAAGATGGCGGTCCTTCTGTATACAAAATGGACGACGGAAACACATGTCACCCTAACAACACGAGCTGCGCGTGCGCACTGAGGTTACGCTTCACTATGGTAATGACGTCATAACATGGCCGCTTACGCGGACTACCATGACAACCCAACATGGCGCCACTGTATTATGTGACCTGATGGCACTTCCGAAAACTCCCACCGAGGTCCCCAAATAGGGCATGTAAACCACATTACGTACTACTTATTTCGTTGTTCGGGTTACTGAATGTTTCATGTCTTTCTGATCTATGATGCATTTTCCGGGCTTACCTTATCTATGATGCATTTCCCGGGCTTAACTTACCACTGAAGTATTTAATTATTTCAACCGTACTTTCAACATTGTGTTTTCATATAATGGACTCACCATGTTCACATTTTTATCGCTGACCATATTCCAAAATGTACACTCTTGACTTCCAAGGTTTCTTTCAAACGACACACACCTGCCTGTCACAGTTAGTGGGAATGTAACGATTGTGTGATGGAAGCCTTTCTCAATAGGATTGTAATAATTGCTTTTACGATAATTCAACAGAACCCGACTGGAACTCCTACACAGGTCGGGATTATTCAAGGTCGACCGACCAGCAAAGAGTACTTCGTCCAATCGATGGAGGGTTGTGGGTCTCCTCGTCGAAGTGGCGTGGGAATGTAACGAAAAATCTCGCATTCTGATTAACTATTGCAAAAACTTAAGCTTTGCAGTATTGTAAGAACTGCTGTATTCTTTTCCCACGCCTCATCTCATGACACACTAGTGTGTTGGGGTATGTTTGTGCGCTTTTCATAGCTAACAAGCTCTATCTTATCTACCACTACTATGGTTATCATCTTCCTTCCTTGCTGCTCATTAAAAAGTTATCGACAGTTGTTTGCTTCCAGCATTATCACTGCTTGCTGTCATCGCTGCCGTTGTCATTGCCGGCACAGTTATCCCAGCTGTTAATATTTTTGGTTCCAGATCATATCTCCGGGTGCGCTATTGTGTTTGTATAGAATACGCCTCACATACATGCACACAAAAAGATATTTGGAACCAGTGACGTCACTGACCGTCGAAGAAAGACCACTGTCTTTAGATCCAATGATTATTTATTTATTTATTTATTTATTTATTTATTTATTTATTTATTTATTTATTTTATTGGTGTTACGGTATGAAGACAGTAAACGTGGCAGTTACTGAAGACGGCGATGTGGAGTTGATGGAACTGGCCAACACAAGCCAAGAGCTTGTCTTTGTCTGTTGTAGTTGTTACATTATACACAACTAATATAAATCATTTTTATTTTTCCAAATGTTTGTTCCATATGAAACATATTTATTTCAAAATAAAATATTGTTAAACTAAACTAAGCAAGGAGCTAGTGATAAAACTAAGTCTTGGAACAAATGTTTGTTGACCGAAGATTTGTGCGCGCCGAAGGGGCAAACTAAACCCTTACGACCCCTTTATCAGGACAATTTTACTCTTCCGTGGACGTTCAGCAGCCACAAAGGTGGATAAGTAAAGGGGATAGAAAAACCACTAAAGACCCAGTCCGCAGCAACACCGGAAAGTCTGTAATACATTCTTTAATCTGTTCTGCAGGCATGTGATGTCTATACTTTCGTGATATGGCCCACTGAGAAGTACAACGTCTCCCCCCCCCCCCCCCCCCCGTCCCTCATTGGCAAGTTTAGTCTTTTTTAGATGGCGACGATTCTATTAGTAGTGATTTGTTCCTCTGGTAGGTATAGTCTGTCACTTGTGGTTGTTATTGTGACCCCAATCGGGCCGTCACAGGCAAGTATAGTCTGTCGCCAGTTGCCCCCAAAGCACAAACCCAACAAACGAGAAGGTCGAATGTGCCAAAGGTTTGACGCTCCCTAGAACGGACGATGTTCCAAGACGACGTTGGGCACCCGTTGATTAGGCTGAGCGTCGCATGCTAATTTTGACTCAGCTAGAGCTGGACAACCCAAATGGGGGAAGGGGTGGGGGTGGATGGTCTGACTAGAGAGAAGAAGGAACCACAACAGCAACACCAATTAGGGAGTGGTCCCGGCATGATATTACATAACGGTTACAAATACAGGATTGGATAAAACTCCTGGAGTATTTTTTTAGGACCGGTGACCATCCACCAATCCTTCAGGGAGGCTGAGATACCGTGTTTGAAGACCCCCACTCCCCCCCCCCCCCCCCAAGCTAGTTTGGACTAGATACAACACATTTAAATACAATCAGTAACGATTCTTACTCACAAAGTGTGTAAGAATCATTACTAATTGTATTCAAATGGTATCACACTCGATTCGATTTTTATTATATATAGCCAAATTAGTTCTAACCCATTCGCGTCTATTAGTCAGTATGGAACACCTTCACATTGTATGATTCCTCAGAAGTGTTTGTTTGCTTTTATTGCGCTTTTCGGGGACAGCTTCTGTTATTTAAGTGAACACGTTGACGTCACAATACTTATGACGTTAGGCGATGGAACGGAAAGATTCAGCTTTTTCTGAAGGGCCTATATGGCTACACATAAATCATTACAAATGCTTGATGAAGTTTAGTTTTTTTTATATTTGAGATCACCTAATTTAAAAGAATGCGGCGTATTTTATTGCATGCTTCGCGACAGACAGACACAAAGGAATAAACAGGTAAATAATCACATTCATATTGAAGAGAAGGTTTCGCGTGCTTCTCGGTGTTGGAAACTTGACATACCGTCCCCTGAGTTCCAATGTGTCCTATGTGCCAGTAGGCACATGGGACACATTGGGACTCTGGGGACGATACACCGCTACCTTAAATGTAACAAGATGAGAATAGGTTTATGTCATTTAGAAATGATGTGTGCATGTCGTTGTTGGTGATAGATATATATATAAGGAATGCGAATATTAATTTTGGAATAATGGAGACCATGGAACTGATGGGACATTTTCTCTTAGAATGTTCAAAATATCAGTTTATAGCCAAAGAATAAGAATCAGTGGGAGAATAATGAGGAAATAGAACAGAAGACTGATGAATTTGTGAGTAGGCAATTGTGTGAAAAAAGGAGACGTTCAGTATGTCTATTAATGAAGAGGAGAAATAGATTTACGGGATACCATAACGCAGTTCTTTTCAGACTGTACGGAGGAGAAAAGAAGCAGGGGGGGAAAGGGGGCAGGCATAGGAACACACGAGGGAGGCCTTCTCCTGTGATAACTGCGACAAATCAACGGCTTGTCTGGACCTTATTATTAATATTAAGTCAAATATATCAAATGTCAATAAGTTCTGCCTTTTGGTACTAAATCAATAACAACAAAATGACATTTTTCAAGCAGAACGCATTTTAAGCCCTCACCAACTGAATTGTACAAATCCGCTAAGCTTTCCTCGTTTGGAACAAAAAATTCCCACATTCAAATTATGTGGCCTTTAATTTTAACTTTTTGAAAACGAAAGGGCGCCTGTGGTTTCGGGTCGTGATACGACCGGAAGTAATACAGTAGACAGTTGCTCAGTGAATTTGTGTGGTAAATCAATCAATATTTTCGTTTGAAAATATTGATTGTTCTTCTCCCAAGTAACGAATATAGGCTGTATCAAATGAAGTCTCTGAACTGGCATGGAAAAAACCATCATCAAGGTCCAAAGAGTTAAATTTCGCCTAGCAAACTATAATTTTTGTCGAATCTTTTTGTTTCAGACCATAGTTCATAACTCATGACCCCTCATTAGACCCTAGAAATCTTCAAATTTAAAGCCAAGTCGCTCCGAGATATGACTTCAGCCCATTGACATAAATTATTTCCACTTTAGCGGTCGTTCTCTTGTTTATTAACGGAGTTTAGCGAGGAGGTAAAACTCAGTAATTCATGGCGTCATTCAACCAGAATCGGGCGGCGGGCCATTAATGAAAATAAAATTCTTTAACGACTCGCCTCCCGCTTCCGGTCATGGTAATAATAGTAATAACATGATTTTGTCGGGCGCCCTGGTTTATTAATAGCCCTCGAGGACTGAATAACAGCCCTCTAACTTATTAACGGCCCTCGACTTCGTCTCGGGCCGTTAATAAACAGTAACGCCTCCAAACTCATGTTATTGTTTTATTAATAAATTTATATACATATTACCATGGACATAAATTATTTACCAAATAATCATCAGATCAACCTCTTAACCCTTAACCCTTTGAGCAAATATGTAACTAGGGTTTTCTTAATGAGGAGTGTGGCCGGTTGAATCTCCACCTGGCTGTGGGTAGGGGGCGGGGGTGCTCAATGGGGTAGATGTGAAATGGTTAGTTCTCTGGTGACGACAGTCCTTTAGTTATCTTTCAGTTCATTTTAAATGAAGGGTTAATGTCCTCTAAACGGAGTTATCAGTGAACTACTAGTGCTGGGTCTTTGCTGTGGTTTTTACGGGATTTCTGTAATGGTAGAAACATGTACGTTCGTCGTGATTTCGTTGAATACTAACCCGAGATTTGCATTTAAGACGTCAAACACCCGGCTTGACGCTCGCTTCCTTATTTCTATTCCGTTAGCCGTAACCCATTACAAAAGTCATAACATGACTTGAACACGATACGTTTCTTAACTAACTAAACATTTTTTTTATTTTTTCGTCAGAAACATAGCTTTGTATATGACCTCTCGTCGGAACGACGCGATAAGCTCGTTTCACTTAGGGGTCATAAGCTATCTTTTGGAGGAAATTATTGAAAACATCTGAATACCGATTTTCAACGACGAATATCTTTGGTCGGATAGGTCTATTTCCGTTGCTTTAGGTAAAAGAGTTAACCTTCTATGTAGTCTATACACTTTGTTTTTTGCGTAGATCAAAATTTGCGATCGACACACAGAATACCAAGATCTCATTTTGAAGGCAAAAAATAAAAAAAATAATAGCATTTGAATTGTTTCAACGATGAATAGCTCTGGCTGGATAGGCTTATTGCCTTTTTATTAGGAAAAGAGCTAACCTGGAGCCAAACTCAAAATATTTTAGTATATTTCCAATTTTGGTCACAGCTTTCACCGCCTTCAATTCGGGGTAATCTGAAGGATTGGCCAACAAGATGCAAATTTTCTTTCGTGCGTCAGTTATAGATATTTCAGTCAATAAATATTTAATTCACCTTGGCGCCATTAAGGTATTAACACATTTAGTGGAACAGCGTGATATCACGACAAAACTACGCTTTTGTGAGTCTTCATTCGTAATGGTAATGTCATCAAAAATTTTATAATTGTACTATTTTATATATTTCTACGCACTTACTTTCTCGTCAAGTTTGTTCATTTTGCAATTTACTACACTCATGGGCTATATTTTAATTTAAACTGTTTAACTAACTATATGCAGCGGGGGCGGGGGGGGGGGGGGTTCTGTCGAAAACCGTTTTACTCTTTGTCACTTTCATTGGTATAAACCTGGTTCTTTTTCCATAACGCACTGCGGTCAAGTTCTTGAATTTGCATCCACAGTAAATAGGTGGTGATAAGGGATTGTGGTGGCTTAGTGGTTACGGCACTGGATTTCAAATCGAAAGGTACACTGTTCGATCCCCGTCAGTCCTTGGGCAAGACACTTAATCCCAATTGGCCACGTGGAGGGGGGGAGGCATGGTAGCTCCGTGTACTTTGCCTGAAAAGTATATCTAATAAAGTCTCAATGGAACGAATGCGTTGAGCTCGTACCAGTGAGGAATCATAAGCTATTTTTGAGGAAAAAAACAGACATTTTAGTTGATGTCGTCTGCTATACGGGTTATATATTAGAAGGTTGACGCTTTACCTAACTTATCTGTCATTTCCAACCTGTGCTATTCGCTAACATCGCAATTAAAATTTTATTTTATTTTTTTTAAATATTTGCCTGATAAAACAAAGCTTATGAACGCCCATTAAAACGAATTCGTTCCAGTGAGGGGTCTTTAAACTATAATTTTGTGGCAAAAAAGGGAAACGGTATAGTTATGTAAGAAAACTGATTGTGGTGTGGTATCATATCGTCTTTGGTGAAGATTTTACAAAATTTCAAAAACTCCAGTAAGTTATAAGGATTTATCATATGACTATGACATTTTTACCCTAAATATCACTACTGTTTGACGATGTTTTCCAAACTGTTGTATCACACCGGGTGAGATTTTTCCGGATCAAAAGTCCATATCACACTCTTACGGAAATCAAAAATCCATATCACACTCCCACGGAAATATCCGAGAGTTTCCGTGAATAGTTTTCGTAACTAGGGAAGTCGTTGTTGTTTCGTCTGCTATTTTGTAACCGGCTTTTCACCGCATATTAATTAAAATGGCAAATTTGGGTGAATTTGACATCGAAACAATGTCATATGACAATACCATCATAACAGTGTGTTGATCCGTGTCGTCGCATCACGTCTCGTTGAGGTGGCCAGATTTTCGGATCACACTCGCTGCCTGCGGCAGCTCGTGTGATCCGAAAATCTGGCCACCTCAACTCGACGTGATACTACGACACGGATCAACACACTGTTATGATAATATCTATTTATTTAACCCTTTACCGAACTCGAAAAGCAGACGACACTTGCAAATAGAATTCTTGAAATTGTTTTGATTTTTTGTGTAAAAAACATAGCTTATGACCCCGAATTGGAACGAGCTCGTTGAGCTCGTTCCAATGAGGGGTCATAAGCTATGTATTTGTGACAAAAAAAAAAAAAATAAAAATTAAATGGTGAATTTTGTGAATAACGCTGGCTGGTTTTGGCCATTACGTTGGGTAAAGGGTTTTAAGGGAGTATTTGAAAATAATAAATTAGATTTTCCTCCACTGCGATGGAGACATACTGAACGTTTTCCTTTGGAATAGTTGATGCATGTTTTTGTCTTTATTTCATGTTCACATCGACATACAGGTATGAGTCAGAAAAATCCTACGGAGCCATGAACAAGAATATATCGACGCAAAGCGAATATTATCGCCGCAGCCGACTCTTCAATGTGACGCCGTTTAGAGATATATTGAAACAGGTACAACATGCTTAGAAATTGTAATTTATATTTACGGCAGTTTCATGAATTGTGCACTTGATATTTTACGAAGATGGAAAGCATTTTGTTTTTTTAATAATTTATGAAAGTTCGCAGTATGGGCGTAAATTAATTTCATTACAAGGGAAAATTAACAAACGTTATTTTTTAACAGAAATTGGCCTTGTGTAGCAGAAATTGGCAGATTTTTGCTGGGAAGATGTCCTCTGAAACAGTCGTGGAGAGTGCCGAGAATCTTCCTGGAAAGCACCAATGCCAGCCGCAGCTGACGAAATAAACACTGCCGATTTAATACCACGAATTACTAAGATCATTAATATTCGACCACTTCCTAGAGTAACGATTTTGTGACTACTTATATCGGGACAACAGGCCTGAAAATAAGCAGTCTGTCATTTGCAGAATGAGGTCCCCAGATGGTGAATTTGATCATGCTATTCCAAACAGTGGGCCAATTTATCCTATGGGTACCCCTTTCTCTTTAGTTTTGAGACCCTGATTCAGATTGAGGTTCACAGGGGTAAATTTAGTGACGCTACCCTGCTGTGCAGGGTAGCATCACTAAATTTACCATCTGGGAACCTCATTTTGGAGATGACAGTCTGTTTATTTTCTGGCTTGCGGGGCAAAGTACTTTATACGCCGAGAATTGACTGTCTGTCACAGAACAAGACAGCTGCGATGAACAGCTCGAAAACCCGAAGGTTCCATCATCTCTACACAGTGAATTTGTACAGAAGAAGCATAAAAGCTTTTGGACAAGAATGCAGGGCAGCTGAAACAGTCAGTCGGTTCAACCGACTCTTTCCTCGGGCGTGGATGAAGTCGTTGGCCTTGCCCACATGCGTTAACAAATTAACAGAACTGTGTTCAAATTGAGACACTTTCTGGCCAATTTGTTAATATAGTTTGGTATCAATCGGAGGATTTTCTACGTATATTTACTTACGATGATCGATTAACCCGTCCACCATCGTAACGACCACAAACGACCAGCACTATTCACAACAAACGATTAGCACTATTTATTCAGATCGGCATTCAAAGTTTATTACTCTCACAATTTCTGCCTCGAACACATTGCATATACGATCCCTCATTGAAACGAGTATGTGCTGCTCGTTCCAATGCGGGATTTAGAAGCTATGTTTTGAGGCAAATAGTAAAAATAGTTAGTTATTCGAGCAAACCACACCAGATACCCATCCAATTTAGTACGACAACAAAACAAGGAATTTCGAATGCGGTACCATGGCAGCTTGGGAGCGCCAGATAGATTTCTAACTTGTAATTGCGAATCAGTAACTTGTAATTATGAAATAATAACGAGTAATTACGAAATAGTTTACATTTAGTTCACATTTTAAGTTAATTATCTTTTAATTAGTATTCAAAATTTCGTGATAACAAGTTAATTATTTGGTAATTACAAATTATTAATTCGTAATTACAATTATTAACTAAAATCTACTCGACGCCTCCAAGCTGCCGTATGATAGCAAAAAGCACCAAAAGAATAAGTAGTACCAATGGCTAACAGTCGATCAACAGGGATACATGTAGTCCTTCATATAGTACAACATTAGAGCTTGATATTGGGACCTGATTTTCAAGTTAATTTACAAAAAAGTTATTACGTTGTAACTAGAAGTCATTATTTCGTAATTACAAGCTATTAGTTCGTAATTACAAGTTATCAAGTCGTAATTACAAGTATTATATCGTAACTAGTAGTTGAATATATCCTGATTACAGGTCAGTACAAATTATTACAAGTTAACTATATTCGCATTTACGTTATTAATTCGTGGTTACAAGTTATTAAACTAAAATCTACTTGGTGCTTCCAAGCTGCTGAAGAAATCAATTCTCATTCATCCAGCGTAGTTGCCAACATAGCCATCTCGATTTCACTCACAAGCGTAACCTAGTGGACTAATAGGAGACTACAATAAATAAGTCGTCATGGGTCCAAGAAAGGAGCAAGAGAACACAGTAGAATGTAGCGAAATTGCATGGGAATGACAGATTGCCATTGGTTGTGTTGAAATGTTTTGAAAAATAATATATATTCAACTCCTGAATTTGCATTTCGCGACCTGATTTCCAAGTTGTCCCAAGTGACGTTTTGGGCGAAAATGAGGTTCGGGTATCGTTGGAACCAGAATTTCATTGCGCGTCGACTGGTGATGGAATCTATGCTGTATCTTGTATCCCCACAGACATATAAGCTATTATTGTTTGTCCCAAGTGCATCCAAAGCACAATTTTCCAGTTCCACCTTGGACTTCTGCTGAAACACTGTGCCTCCATATTGCCACTTTTGACGATCAACCAAATGAACGATTCCAATTTGTCCTAACTGATATTACATGCATAAAATGTTTACTTCGATCAATATGGAACTGAATGTTACACCCTTCTGTGATGTACATTCACCACCTTGAAGGATTAAAGTCCAAGGTGCAGTTTCGAAACAGGCTTTCTGATTTAGTACTGTTGAACACTGTTTCGCTACCATGGGCGCAGATATGTTGACCAAAGTGTTAGTGTGTGTCGGGGGAGTGGCAGGAACCCAAAACTATGAAGCCTGCGCTCCGCAACGACTTGACATATATGGCGATCTACGATCTTAGTCGGTGAAAATAAATATCCAGTATTTAGAAAAAGCTGCAATATCGCCTGAACATGGTCTCTCAATATGCTACAGGACAAGGCACCAGGGTCCAGAGTCTTGGATTGCATTAAGTGACCATAAAACATGCAAAGACAGCTCTCCAGTATTCAGAAAACGCCAAAATAACACTCGAACATGGCCTCTCAATGTGACTCAAGACAGGGGGCCTGGGTCCCGTGTCTTGTATCACATTAACTGGTGGAGCGCTAGATTTTTTTAGTCTTCTAGATATTTTCAGATGTCTTTGCTGTGAAACAATTTATGGGAAGTGCATATAGGCACTCTCCTACAAATTGTAACTAGGCATATCCGCACAAACTAAATTCGCTCACGTTTGCTTGTTCATTTGTCTTTATATTTTCTTTCTTGCTTTGGGGATTTTCTTCGATCTTCAAGATATTTCTCGAAGCTTAAGTATGATTTGATAACAACACCAGGCATGGTATAAGTAAAGGACTTATACCATGTCTGGGGATATCAAATCATACTGGCATCTGAGTAGGAGTTATTTAAAATAAGATCTATCTTCGTATCTCACAGTCATCATGGTAATCTCAAGGGAGATCCGGGAAGTAACGCGGTGCTTGTTTACAAATTCTGTTTCGCTGGCGAAATAGGGCCCATTAACCAATGTTTTGGTGCACGTCCTATAAAATGGACACCATGGCTATGAAAAATTGGACTAAACTTAACTTTTTCGGCGCTGTGTTGTTGTCATGATAAGCCCCATTGCAGACATATGTGACCTCAGCACCAATAAATACATAAATAAATACAATCATGGTGATCATTATACTGCGAAAATTGTGAATTTTACGACGGGTAACTAGTATACCAGAGTATACTGGAAATTAATAATACCAAAATCTGATAGCTTTTTCATGCGTTCATTTATTTGATCTTTTACCTACGATTTAGGATTCAGTCAGATTCATTCATTTATTGATTGATGGTTAAGGCCACATTTCTGCATCATGGCTAATCGTGACCGCAGCCTGGATATAAAGTCCAGTTTAGCCAATATTGTTTATAGCCATGTTGAAATGTTTTTAGGACTTCCACCCCAGACATTGGTTACTGGGTCAAATTGTTTAGTACTGTGAAAACACTGCTTTACTTTACATTCTGAGATTTCTACGAGGAGATTTATCCAATTTTATATATTCGCTCAGACAAATTTCAAGTCCTTCACATTCATCAGCCTTCTATAGATGTTGGTAAAACATGACAGTAAGTGATGTGTCAAAATCGGTCTCTGTAAGAATTGATCGTAATCCAGCTAGATCAGTCTGACCCAATTTCGATTGTCACGAGTAGCTGGCGAGCGAAGAGAAGTGCAGGGGCAGATTTCAACCAAAATGTCGCAACCTATGTTTTGAAAGTGAATGATGATTGACACGACATTTCCTTCGAGTATTGAAGTTCCTCAAATAGTGTTGATCCAGACCGCATACACAATACAAATGCTTCCCAAAATTGTTTTTGTATTCCAGAGGTAAGTTTGACCTGGGACTACTTTTGTTTGAATAAACTATTCTGTTTTACAATCATCGTTGTTCCTAATCATTAAGTCGTGAGCATGAGTTGATTACGTTGTGACAACAAATACTACAGTAATTGCGTCCAGTCTAGCACTGAAATGGTTAACCGGATAATCGACAAAATATTTCATATGAAGATGACGGTAGGGGTGGGGTAGGGGTATTTATAAAGGATAACATATCTTACAAAGTACGTGAAGACTTGTCAATATTTATACCCCATGTGTTTGAATCTGTTCTTGTAGAAATAACAACGAAACATAAATGCATTGTTGGAATCATTTATAGACCTAACACTGCCCCTAAAGCCGATCTTGATATGTTTTTAAATACATTATACTAATTAGTGGATAAAATAAACTCTGAAAAGAAAACAGTCTACTTTATGGGTGACTTCAGCATCGATTTACTTGGTTTTAATCGTCACACTAAAACAAACTCCTTTGTTGATTCCATGTTCTGCGAAGGCCTTATCACAAAACCTACAAGAATTACTAACCAATAAGCAACCCTAATTGACCATATATTTCGTAATAATACCAGTAACTATACTTGTGGAATCATAATTACAGATGTGAGCGATCACTTTGCCACATTTTACATTGGAAAGCTCCATAAAAAACAATATAAAACAATATAATGACAGTCGTAGACTTAAACAAACCTTTAAACAGGAGAACGTTGATAAATTTAAGGCCCTATTAAATACGTGTGATTTTTCGGACACTTTCAATGATCGTAAAAAGTATGTACAATTTCTTGATACAGTTTCCGACCTTGAACATGTTTCTACTGGTGTACCTCAAGGCTCTATTTTGGGTCCCCTTCTTTTTCTAATATCCATAAATGATATATGTAATTCAACACTTCTGAAAATCTTGACATATGCGGATAATACAACAGCCCATACATATGGCAGTAACCTAGACAGCTTAATAAATAATGTAAATTCGGAGCCTGTAAACATTAGCGAATGGTGTATAGCCAACAAACTTACTCTGAATGCCAGTAAAACAAATTTTATCCTGCTTCATCCGAAAGGTGATTCATACAGTACTGGAAATAAATCTATATTACTCCATCAAACTTTAGTTAAGGCCATTGGGAATGATCATGAAAACACAAGTCTTAAATTTTTAGGCATTCATATAGACGAAAACCTCAATTTCAAAACTCACATCTCAGCTGTATGTGCAAAAATGGCACATGCCATTTATTCAATCAACAGAGCAAAAAAAAAAAAAAAAATACCTCCCGCTAAAAGCCTTAAAAACCCTTTATTTTTCACTTGTGCACAGTCATCTACTCTATGGTGTCCAAGCCTGGGGAAATACTCCTTCAAGTAATTTAATCTTCAAATTACAAAAAGGCCCTTCGCATTATAAGTAATAAAAAACCAAATTCCCGTACGGACCCCCTATTCAGGCAGCATCGCATTTTAAAATTTAGGGATCTTTATCATTTCCATGTCCTCTTATTTATGCATGACTGGTCAAACAACAACTTACCTGAAAGTTTTAACAACTGTTTTGATGTATATCAAAATCCCTCTGATATGAACACTAGACAGTGTGGACAAATACAGACACCCGAACACCAAGAACAAAATTTTCAGCTGAACTCCCCTTACACACTTTTCCCCGTCCCTGGAACAACCTGGAACATGCTGTCCAACAATATGACCGTAAACTGTTTATAAAAACACAATGTTAGACAGGTATTTTAATCAGTATTCATCTCATATAGAATGTGATAATCCACAATGTCCAGACTGTACAGAATAGTATAAAACAGCTTTTTAAATGTCAACCTGATCAACTAAATGTTCTCGATCTCATCCTGCAACCATTTGACTAAGCAAGTTACGTTGCCTGTGTGGTCCTTCTCGCTACTATTGACCGCATTCCTAACTAAACAAAAACCAATTGACAAACATAAGACCCCCGTGGGAACCCCGGGAAGTGAGGCAGTGCTTGTTTACTGTGGTAGACAAGCTCTGTTGTACTGGTAAAATAGGACCCAGTCACCTAGGGCTTGGGTGGAAGTCCTTTGAAGTGGAGAACACGTGAATAAACTATTGACTAACCTTAACTGCATCTTCATGTTGTTGTCACTATAAGCCATTGTGCGCTAACTGAACAGAAATAAATAAATAAACAAATAACTAAATAAACAAACACAAGAGTGAAAAATAAAAATCTTTAAAACATTCAGAGAGACCAGATTATGTGACCGCCATTGGAGCGAGTCCAGCCCCCTCCAATGGGAGGCCGCGTAGTCTGGTTTCACTGAAAAAGAAAGTAATTAACAAGCATGATTTAAATTTCATACCGTTCATGTTAATACAATTCTCTTTTATACCCAGTTAGAGTTGCTGTTGCCACCGATGTGATTCTTGTTGCTGGTGTTGGTAACACTACTTTTAAAGGGGCAGAGGGCTCAGGATGGACTTATTATTTTTACTCTTTTCGGCCGAGGTCGAGGCTTATTGCAGCTTCGATACAATGGCGACGTATAAGACAGAGAAGGACCAACACCGGAAGGTTCAGCTCAATAAACTAATATTTCAACAGGCTACAATCAATGGGTATACGTTGATTATTACAATTTCATGACTAAAAACTACTATCTGGGGCCATCATTGAAGGATGGTACTCTGCGGGACATTTTCGAATAGCACCTCACGTAAATAACAGTTCACCCTCTGCCAAGTTGGCCTATAATAGTATCACTTAAGGGAATGACAGGAAGACAGCCAGATAGGCTATGACATTCCCGAGCAGCATGTTTTACTGATCTATTGTTTTTTGATGATTGTATTTGTATTTGTTACATGTACTGCCAAATAAATATCTATCTAAATAAATATCTATCTATATCTATCGTTTTGAAACCAATTATTTACCTAACCGATTAGAAAAAACTGTCAACCGGATATCCGAAATATCGGTAGTGTTCGTCATTCCACGTTTAAAACGTAGGAAATCTTCCGCTTCTTCTTTGTGACAGATTTCACATCGACCCGCCTTGAAAATATTGAGAAATGATCGACTTTGGCGTTCAAGACTTCATTAATGATCGGCAGTTTCCGTGAGTAATGAGTAATCGCAGAAACTATTCCGTAGGGTGTATACAAACGAACGGAATAGTTTGAGAATACTGCTTTCCAATTCCTATAGTTTTGATCCCATCTTCGGTGAAATAATGGTCACGGATAACCGAATATTATCCGGTTATAGCTCTCGGTCAGTCGGTTACGAAAATGAGCCAACCGTTTCAGCCCTACTGTCCACATAGGAACCCACATCGGTTATTCATGGACATAGTGAGAACAAATGGGACGAGAAAAAAATGGTTAACATTAGCCGCTCACTGGTCTCGTCTTTGAACATTCTGGTTACTGCAATAAACTGTTTTGCACCATTGGTAGATTGCTTTTTTGTATGATGAGGTGTCTGGATACTTGTATTAGACAGTTAGATAAAGACCGTGAAGTGAGCTTAACGTTGGGCATTGGACATTGAATATCGTTCGACATTCATCTTTCTTCAGTTTCACGTTGGGTGTTGGGCATTCTTATGAGATTCAGCTTTCGTGAGTTTGGCGTTGAATCAACATTCAGTTTCATATTCAACGTTTTACATTCGTTTAACCCTCTCTAGACAGTTTCACCTCTGCAGTCAGTGTTTCTCGAAACTGACTGCAGACAGAATGCCAAACGAATGTCAAGCACTGAACATCGAGCTACCCTCAGGCGAATGCCCAATGTTAAACTATCTTAATAACAATGTCAAAGGAACGCCCATCGTCAAACAAACTTCATGAACCTAGTGAGATACGCCCGAGTTTTCCAGATTCGTAAGGGCGAATTCAAGTTGGTGCAAACCAAACCAGAAAGGACTGTATTATTGAATTTCATTAGCAGTGGTACTATTTGTACCTTTTCTGTGTGACTCCTCTGGCTCTTGGACGATTAAAAAGGAAACTGACGGTAGCCATAAAACTTTTATTCCAATTTAATTCAACTTTGTAATGGCTTTAAATTAACAAAGCTCTAATGTAATTCCTTCAAATTCATTAACTGTTTTGGACTCGAAATACAATTTGGAATAATACTCAAGATTACTTTAGGAAGAATGAGTTCTGAACGATAAAACAGGTTTCAGATCATGTGCGAAGGTGTGCATGGACATGGTCAATTTGTACTTACATTTAACTGATATCTATGGGGTTTCTAGAACGATGGGATATTGTAGAATCCTGCTGCACATAGAGCAGTTAAGAGTTTAATAAGCATACATTTCATCGTGTCTTGCAGAATTTCATCTCGTCGATGACGTCTGTCTTGTCCAAAGTACACATTTTACCTTTGCTTCAACAACATAGAAGAAAATGGAAGTGAAAATAAATGTAGGACTACGCATCACATTTCATTACATGTTAGTTCCATCTTGTCCCAACTCCAAATCTGGGAACCCTTTGCCCAGAAACGTACAGAAAAACTAGACTTTATGATTCTGAAGAATCATGGCTTTTCCCGATGAGATTCCATGATTTTTCATGACCCCACAGTGTCTGATGAATTGTTTTTAACTGTCTCACTGAAGTTCCTTCATCGATGTTATGAGAAAGGTAGGTATAGTTGTCTCAAATGACTCAGTTTGATAAAAAAAATTGTTTAGGTAATAACCATCATTAACGGTGGAGTGGGTTAATGTCAATATTGTCGTCCAACAAGTTAATGACCGACAAAAGGAGTTATGTTTGTTTGACACATACCCACGTAGAGCTGTGGCTATTTGAAAACGGTCCATTTTATCTCAAATGCAAACCCAAATATTGATGTCTGGCATTTGTAGAGGGTTAACAAGTGCTCACAGGAATATTCATTCATGCAACTTGTAATGTCACACCAAGAACTGCGAACGGCCATTTCTTCTTTAAAATCTACAAGATGTTTTCAGAGAAATCCAGGGAGAACATGAATTTTAAGATTTTGAAGGGTATCATTGTTTATCCATCCCAAAACGGGTTAAGTGTTGTTTTTTGAATACTCTTATTACTTCCAAAAATAATTCTCAGTGAATTCTACTTCCACTTATTTTGATCTCTCGCCTCAAATTCGGGTGCTGTGGGTATGCAAACACAGCCCATTTTATCAACATTTTGATGTTTGAGAACCTGCATAGGGTTAACCCTTTACCGAACGCAGACGATATGAAAATTTATTATTTTAAAAATCATTTTTTCAAATTTTTCAAAAAATTTCAACAAAACCATATCATGTGAGCCCTCGTTGGAACGAGCTCAACGAGCTCGTTCCAACGAGGGGTCACATGATATGGTTTTGTTGAAATTTTTTGAAAATGAATATTTTTTCAACTGCTGAATTTGCATATTACGCGGGCGGATGCGGGCGATTCTTTGGGTAAAGGGTTAACAAATACTTCCAGGAATATTTTGTACATGCAATCTGTAATGTCACACTAAGATCTGAGAATGGCCATTTTTCTTGAAAATCTACGAGATGTTTTTAGAGAAATCCTCGGATACCATGAATTTTTAAACTTTTGAGGGGTATCTTTCTGTAATCAGCACTAAACGGGTTATTGGTTGGTTTTGTGAATACCTTCATTACATACAAAAATGATCATCGGTGAATTCCACCTCCAATGAAGGGAGTTATGTTTATCTCGCAGGTACACATTTGGTGTTATGGTTGCCCAAGAACAGCCCATTTTCTCCAAATGTCTATGCTTGGCCATCTCTGGAGGGTTAACAAATGCTTACCGAAATATTTTGTCCATGCAACTTGAACTGTCACTCCAAGACCTGCGAAAGGTCAATTTTTCTTGAAATTTTGTTTTGAGAAATCCACAGAAAACTGGAATTTTAAGCTTTTAAGGGGTATATCTCTTTAACTAGTCAAAAATGGGTTAAGACCTCGATCTTTTTAATACACTTACTGCTTACAAAAATGTTTCATTGTCAGTTTTGCGTCCGGTAAAAGAAGTTATGCATCTCTGTTGCATTCCCATTTGATGTTGTTGGTGTCCACAAACAGACTATTTTTTTCAAAATTTTCACATTTAGCAGCGCATGGAGGGTTAATAAATGCTTCCCGGAATAATTTATCCTATCAACTGGTAATGTGACACCAAGACCTATCAGTGGCCATTTTCTCTTGAAAACTCTACCTGATGTTTGTAAAGAAATCCAGGGAAAACATAAATTTTTAAGCTTTTGATGGGTATCACTATTGACAACCACAAAAGGGGTTAAAGCTTGGTTTTTTGAATACTCTTATTACTTACAAAAATGGCCCTCGATGAATTCCACTTCCAACAAAGGAGATTATATTTATTTCTCAGGTACACATTAGGTGCTGTGCGTGTCCGAAAACAGCCCATTTCAACAAAATAACGATGCTTGGCAGCCCCTAGAGGGTTAATAAACGCTCACCGCAATATTTTGTCCATGAAACTTGTAATATCACACAAAGACCTGCGAGTAGTCATATTTTCTTGTAAACCTACAGGATGTTTTTAGAGAAATCCACAGAAAATGGGAATTTTAAGATTTTAAGGGGTCTCTCTCTTTAGCCTGTCTAAAATGGGTTAAGACTTCGACTTAAATGCAGATTGTATTGCCTCGTTCAGGACGCATTAGCAACGGGTGCATGTGAGAAGGTGTGCAATCGTCTCATTTCCATTACCAGCAGGGGAAAGGAGTTGAAAGGCATTGTTTATAGCCGGGGGACTCTTGACACGAATAATGTTGTAACTTCGGAGGTCGATAAAACAGTCGTTTTCAACACTTATCTTTCCATTGTCAAGAAATCGCAGAAAATTTGAATTAAATGGAAAACTCGGATTCTGTTATGGCATATGAAGGAATTACCTCTAGATTATAAAAGCAACTGACAGTCCCGTCCGTGAAATATCCCCGTTACCTGCATTAATTATAAATAATAATAAACCTAAGGTTTTTGTACGCTGAGGGCGTGCGGGGATGATATGGGGCAAATTAACCCCAGTTAGTACTCTTGAATCTGGCCTCCCTGGAGATGTTGTATACCAAATATGAAATGATTCTGACTGGTGGATCTAAAGAAGAAGATTTTGAAAGAAAAGTCCTCATATTGCACTAAGTTAAAATTCGGGCTCCCATAGGGAGCCCAAATGTAAACCCAGGGACTCTATTTCAACAAACTTGAATCTGACCCCCTAGAGATGTTATATACCAAATATGAAAAGATTCTGACTGGTGCGTCTGAAGAAGAAGATTTTAAAAGAATAGTTTTCATATTGCACTAAGTTAAAATTCAGGCTCCCACGGGGAACCCAAATATGATCCCAGAGACTCAATTTGAACAAATCTGAATCTGACCCCCAAGAGATGTTGTATACCAAATATGAAAGGATTCTGACAGATAGATCTGAAAAAAAAGATTCTTTAATGTTTTCCCCCATTGCCTGCAGTGTTAAAAAGTGATGACTCAGCACTTTTTCAAAGTCCTGAAACTGTATCATGTGACAAAACCGATAGCAATTTTTTTTACCCATTCCTTTCTGTTGGTTGTAAGGAAGCTTCACACCAAATAAAAAATATCAGTGCCGTGCAGTTTTGGAGATATGAGCATTTTAATTTTTTTCTATTTTTAGCTCCTTGGGTTCCCACGGGGGCAGCTGGAAATTTTTTTTTTCACAAACCAAGTACTTATGACCCAATAATACCTCACATAAAATTTGGCTCCAATCAGCCCCTCGGTTAGGAAAATAGAAATTTTGGGCGTGGCCAAAATTACTGCCCCTCCCATAACAATGGCAAATATTGCCCCTCGAACTTTCTGTGTACAAGCCTGAGTCTACAACCCAAAAGGAAGCTGCAAACCAAATATCAGGTCTCTGCCACTAATAGTTCATGAGAAGAAGATTTTTAAGGATTTTGGTGCCCCTTGGGGGTGTGGCACCACCCAGGGGGAGAGGCAACTTTATTTGAACAAATCCGAATTGGTATTGGTGGACGAATATTTGACCAAGATTCGAATAAAATTGGGCTATTGGTTTGGGAGGAGAAGTCGATAATGTAAAGTTCACGACGGACGACGGACGCCGGACGACGGACGACGACGACGGACGGCAAGTGATAAGTTAAGCTCCCTTCGGTGAGCTAACACTCTACAAGACGTGTTTCGAGAAAGTGCCGATAAACCCCAATTTTGGCAGTTTTTTGCTAATTCTGACGAAATAAGGGTTAAATCGAAAATTCCGCTTCGGTACATTTTTAGATTTTGTGCCCCTCTATGCGTGTGCAAAATTTTGTGAAAATCGGTTTCTGAATCGTACGGACAAAATGTGTGGAACCCCCCCCCCCCCCCCCCCCCCCCAAAAAAAAAAAAAAAAAAAATAATAATAATAATCCGTAGAAAAACAATAGTCTTTTCCAGAGGGAAAAGTCTAAATACATATATAGCCGCTAATCACAACACCACATATTTAGTCGCACCGAGAAATGATTTCTCTATCGTTTCAACTTGAAACTGTATATGCAGACCGAAGAGATTGCCCATACCAGACTTTAAAAATCGATTTTCTCGAAAACATAAAAAATACACTTGGGACAGTCTGGAAATCAGGTCTCGATTTTTGCCTGGGCGGATTCGGCCGATTCGTTGGGTAACGATTTAAAAGAGTACTAACTGGGGTTAATTTGCCCCATATCATCCCCGCACGCCCTCAGCGTACAAAAACCTTAGGTTTATTATTATTTATAATTAATGCAGGTAACGGGGATATTTCACGGACGGGACTGTCAGTTGCTTTTATAATCTAGAGGTAATTCCTTCATATGCCATAACAGAATCCGAGTTTTCCATTTAATTCAAATTTTCTGCGATTTCTTGACAATGGAAAGATAAGTGTTGAAAACGACTGTTTTATCGACCTCCGAAGTTACAACATTATTCGTGTCAAGAGTCCCCCGGCTATAAACAATGCCTTTCAACTACTTGCCCCTGCTGGTAATGGAAATGAGACGATTGCACACCTTCTCACATGCACCCGTTGCTAATGCGTCCTGAACGAGGCAATACAATCTGCATTTAATACGCCTAATGTACATAAATTCCCTTCATATAACGGCCAGAAACGTAATGACACTGGACCAGATAACAGCATCTTGCGCTATTATGTAGTTTGCTCACCGCATGGTGATAAGCGTATACGAATACCAATATCTAAATTTAAACCTTTATCAATCTCGACAAGAAGACTATAGTTGCAAGCAAAATATAAAAATACTCGAATAACTGAACAGTTTCATTTTTCACATCATAAACATAACCTATGATCATTCGTAAGCTATGTTTTGGAGATAAAAATTGAAAAAATAAAAATAATAAGTTGTAATTTCCATGAATAACGCTGATCGGATATGGTCTTTACATTTTGTAAAGCATGGAAACTACATCACTTCCGTCAACTTTACTGCAATTAATGTCGTTTCCAGTGCCGCCGAAGTGAAATTTCCCCCAAATGTTTGAACGCTTTGCTATAACAGTACACCGTTTTATCAGTCAGCGCAAATTCCACAGCAGTGAGTTTGGCGTCAAATGTTAACTCATACAAGCCTGAGAAGTAAGAAATACTGCTCAAGGTACTATGACCAAGCAGGCGTTTCTAGTCAAGAGAAGTCTACCTATTCAGGCAAACGGCACATGTATAGAAACAATTGTTCAGTGTTTGACTCTCTCTGCTTACTATTATGCTGACCGCCAGGACCATAACACCCTGAATCGTAAATCACAGGAATGGGTGGGGATATCAACTACCCAATATTTTCTACGTCAAGGGCATCCATCGGGTACTGATCCGTCAGTGTTGTTGGACATTTAACACTAATCGACCAGGACACATGGCACAAAATTTTGTACAGGACAACAGCAACTGACGTGCGATTGTCCGAAGCAAATTACTGTTAACCCTAGGCCGTGAATTTCCCACGAATTGCACTTGCCTTATTGTGTAAATGCCACATACATAAGGATTCATCCCACTGCTGTCACAGTGCTGTGTCAAATTTGATTTACGGTGCCTGACAGCCACAAAGCTCTCCATTCGCGAACTTTAGACGGTGGATTAAAGATGACTATATCTTTTTTCTTCTTCAGACAACACAATGTGAATTTATGTGCCTATATGCAACGAACACTTGGATATCAGGATACTCTGTCTATAATCAGTTATAATTCTCCCTGTCCATTTTACCCTCGCAGGTAAAGTAGACAAGACTCATTCTTGGTCTGTGTGATTTCTAAGGTATTTTGATAAGTACTTTTGTTATGGAAAGAACCACACGTGTAACCCAATGCTACCATCACTGTCAGCCGGAGTAAAGCATTAAATAAATATCCCACTGTGAGTGATAATGATTGTCACTTTGGTCACAATTAGGCGATTGTGTCTTAAATGACCCAGTTAGTAGCTTTGTTTCGGGTGAAACTAATTAGGTGATTGGTACATACATTTGTTGGTTAAAAACTAGTTGAGATATGATCGTTTTGTAAGCCTTGAAAAACCCATAATTCCCAGCTTTCACAGATGTCCCCAATTGTAATGAGATAGTGTAAACTTCCATAACTTGTGTTTCATTTTGCACGTTTTGCTTAATCGTGCCACCCAAAGACATATTTATAGTTAAAAACTTTCTGTGACGTCATCTATTGTGTATGGTAGCTGTTTAGATACACTAATCACCATTAAGGCATTGGATAGTTAAATATCCAACGCTTGACTGTTGGATAGTTGAATTGAGTCAACTATCCCATTGCAAACAATTGGATATTTCACTTGTCTCACATGATGTGATCGAAATATAGATAGGGACTTCATGAAAAGACAAAATTAAAGGACACGCAAATTTTATTTCAAAACAATAATTAGCTGGAAGTATACCATATAAACCGAGTCACCTCCAGTGATAATACCACGAACACATGGGTTGGTTGTGAGATTGGCCTGTAAGCACATAACAAATTTGAAAACATTTGAAAAATTAATTTCTATAAATACTTACAAAAAATTTTTTGAATTGAATGTGTTATTTCTTTGGTTTATTTTAAAATTAAGTCCTAACTGTTGAAACGCAGCGGTGACTTAATCGCACAATAAACTAAAAAAATAATACATTTACTGGTGCCATTGATTTGGAAATCATTGTCATTTAGACTGGTATATCTATGACAAGATCGCCTTTTCGGACTCGGACGGACTTGTTTGAATTCTTTGCAGCAGCCACAGAAACTCTCTCATCATTAACGTCACTGTCAGATGTTTTTCGCTTAAGCCCCTGTAGAACGTCACTAGCAAAATGTTCCTGCTCCACGCCGGTGCGTTTGTAATTCCTCACAGCGTCAGATCTATGGCCAGTCTTTTCGCAAATTATTTGTTCCGGCAACTCGGCTTGATACATACGCGTTGCTGCGGTGGCTCTCAGGGAATGGTTTGTAAAGAAACCATCTATTCCAGCGTTAGCACACAAAGTTTTAACCACTTTTGAAAGAGTATTGATACCGACGCGTGCATCTGCATACCATTGCGTTTCAGTAGGTTTGTTGAGAGAACGCAAATATAGATACACACATCTTCCCTGTTTGGGTCTTAATGAAATATACTTTTCGTACAAGGCTACTACACATCTGTCGGGTTTAAGGGTGTTAGCAAATGCCTTACTTTGCTTCTTTTTGAGCTTTCTGTGATCGATACCACCCATATTGCACTTTGATATATCCTCAGTGTATTCAAGGAATCTCAAGCCACTTTTATGATCAAAGTTAACTTTCAACTGACTGTTTTCGTCCGCACGCAAATTGTAATGTTCTTGGCCACCCCTCAGAGCAAAATTCAATCCAAGAAGATACAATAAAGTGTTTCTGAGTTTATCGGGAGAGTCAGAACCCAAAATCCCTTCATTCCACATTCTCTCCTCATCGTCCACTGTTATGACATTTGCTTGCTGTTTTTCAATTCCAACCCCAGCCCTTGCTAATGACTTCATTTTCTGATCTAGAAGATTCCTAGTGCTGGAGAAGATTTCGTCATCCATTATGGTCACGAATCGTCCGTTCTCGCGAAGATAATGCTGGATGGCAATCAAAATTTCATACAAAGTATTACCACGATACTCGTCCCCGTTCTCCCTACGAACCTCAAAAATGAAGGCACCCAAACAATAGTCAAACATATCACTGTCCATGGATAAAATGTCACCACTAACATGTCTGATATCACGTCTGTTGACTTTCTGTCTGTTTTCCATCCAACCCTCAAAAAGCCTTAATGCCCATTGACTTTTGCTTTCAGTTTTTTTGGCAAAGCGAGAATGAGAGAGTACATCTCTGTCCCTATCCGGGATCGGCACAGAGTAATGGGCACTATTCTCTGCATTCTGTGTAATTTGACGTAGGGCTTCATCAGTTGAGCGGATCAACTCAGTGTCAGAAATATCACTAAAAACCTGATTAAAATTGGTATTCAAGTTGAAATTAGGAAGTGTCTCAGTCCCAGATTTCTCTAGCTCCAAAGCATCGCTTAGTATAGCATCTGTGTCATTTCCAGAACCATTGGTTTCAAAAAATTTATTTTGTGTTATAAAAATATCAGATTCCGACTCGTATGCGTTCATCGTGGCAAGTTATTATGTGGACGCTGGTCAGTTAAACGAGGCAAGATATTAATGTGCACTCATTCAACTCAAAATTAATTAACAAGCGTGCGTAATCATTAAAATGTTTCATTCAACTATCCAACTGTTGGATAGTTGAAGCGTTTTAACAGTGAGCGAGGTTCCAAAAAGGGTGAAAGTTTTTAAGTAGGATAAATAACTCGTTGATGTTGGATAGGCCAGAGAAAGTACCCCGTCTCGGGCCTAACGGCCCTCGACGGGGTACTTTCTCTGACCTATCCAACATCAACTCGTTATTTATCCTCTACATATTTCTTTATAAACACAGAGACCTTGTAGCCTCATCTTTTCAGTGGATTACAATTGGTGAATATGCGCTTAATGTGAGATAACGTTTAGAAAATGCATGCTCTCAAACCAGAGTAATCTGATGACCGGAATTATACTCTACAACATTAATGTTGTTTGTCGAACAAATTCATCTATCCATCGGGCAAGAGTTTTTAGATCCCTCCAAATTGTTGGGCAAGTCACGGCCATGACAGAACCTATTGCATTACATTGTAGTCGTGTAAAATCGAATACAGGTGTCCAGGCGTCAAAACTGGTTGTCTTTGGGGAGATATTTCAGGTCATATTATTTGTAAATGATTGATCTGCAATCAGGACTACACAAACAAATACTACTTTAAAGTTTTGGGTAACAAAGATGCCACGATACATCGATACACACAACACACGCCGTATTTGAAGGAATTTTATCGCACGATCTTTTAGCTTTTAATTAATATAAAACAGACTGTTTCATCGTTTTGTGTTTATTTACGGTTGCAGCTGAATTTTCTCAAAGTTATCAAAGATGGTTTGCAACTACCACAGGGAAATAGACCACAAAGAGTCATCCGATCGGTAAGTATATAATTCAGCTTACTTACCAGCCTCCTAGCCTACCTTTGCCGCAATTAGAAACTAAATGCAGTTTTTGAACGGACTAATCTTTCAAATGCTCTGAGACACTCAAATCTATCAGTGTTTTGAATGTAAATATATCACAGGAAATCTGCAAAACTGTATACTCCGTTATTCCCAGGTTATTTCAGAGCTAATGTGGAAAAAATGCCCGAAGAACCTAGGTATCACTTGTGCAATATTTCTGTTGCGTCTTACACCAAAGTACACCATTATGGAACAAACGTCCATTTGAAGGACTTTCTGAAAAAAAAGAAAAAAGGTGTTTGTTAAAAGAGGATCACGCATGCAAATCAGTTTAAATGTAATCAGCCAGAAAATACATTAAGATAGAGTGTAAGATATACTTTAGACATTGAATGAAAGGTTTACATAACAAAGTGTTTAACAATAGTGACTTGTCATCTGTGGTGTTTCAGTGCATTTTTCAGGAATGCAATAAAAACAATTCACTTTTCAACAAAGGAAAACAACTGAACACTGAATTCGTATTTACTTGCAAACAAAAAACACCGTTTATATATAACGTCTCGTAAGTTTCAGTCTCTCCAAAAAGTAGGGAAGGACTGGATCACCCAATCAGAATACTAAATACTGACATGTCAACCAGTTCGATTACACTTTTGCTTTGGCCTAGACTCTATATTCTCATACGGAGTTGTCCCCCTGGAACAACAAGACGTTTCTCTTCGTTCTTCTTCTGAGGCCAAGAGGGCCATCAGATATCAAAAACGTGATATTGGAGAATGCCTTCTTCAAGCAACTCACTTCTTTCTCCAACTGAAGGCACCTGTCACTACTATTAGCTGTCACCAGTGTCGCTACACATTGGTCTTCTCTCCCACCTGTTGCGTAGATTACGGGGTGATCTAGTCATCGTACAAGCCAGATATGAGTTTCAATGATGTGATTTTCGTTTGCACAAAATTTACACGATTTGCGGGGTTTGGTACTGGGAAAAGAAGCATGAGTGAGTTATATAATAATACATAATAGATTTCCCATATGATATCAGATCAGTTCTTTGAACAAAACCTTAGATGACTTAACCGCGTATTTTGTTTCAACTTTTCTGATTATCCATACGTATGTACCTCCAGGCCAGAAAATGAGCAGACTGTCATCTGCAAAGTGAGGTCCCCAGAAGGTGAATTCAGTGATGCTACCCTGCACATCAGGGAGGCATCACTAAATGTACCCTCTGTGAACGTCTATCTGAATCAGGGTTTCAAAACTAAAAGAAAGAGGCGTCCAGAGGATAAATGGGCCCATTGTATGGAACTGCATTATCAAATTCACCCTCTGGGGGACCTCATTCTGCAAATGTCAGACTGCTTATTTTCAGGCCTGTGTACCTCGCGTACCATAATGATATGAGAAATAAAAAATGAAGTTTTATGTCAGGCAGTGCTTCAACCCTTTACCTAAGGTAATGGTCATGTTTGGTCAGTGCTCTCCACAAAAAATCGCCATTCATTTTTTTCTCTCAGTTTTTTGCCCCGAAAATATTACTTGACACGTCTCACTGGAACAAGACAGTTCTAGTGTGTTTCTGAGCTATGCATTTGACTCAGAAAAAAATATTTTTAGTTATTCAAGATTTTTTTTTGCCTATAATGGCGTCTCCTCTCGTTGTGTTTGGTAAAGAATTAACCCATTCCTAACGCAAACGATATCAAAAATTTATTATTTTAACCCGTTACCCAACGCAACGGCCAAAAACGGCTAGCGCTATTCACAAAAATCGCCAATTAATTTCATTATTTTTTCATTTTTGTCTCATACATAGGTTATGACCCCTATTTGGAACGAGCTCGTCGAGCTTGGACCAATGAGGGGTCATAACCTATGTTTTTGAGACAAAAAAATGAAAACAATTAGTTAGTCAAGAATTTTGTTTGCATGTGTTGTCTGTTCTTCGTGTTAGGCAAAGGGTTAAATATTATTGTTTCATATTTTTTTACAAAAAAATAAAATTCAACAAAACCATACCATGTGGATTCCTCACTGGAACGCGCTCGACGACCTCGTTTCAGTGCGGGTCACATGATATTGTTTTGTTGAAAAGTTTTGGAAAATACTATTTTTTTACACTTAACCTTTTGAACACGAGAGACCGCCTTTCCGACCAGGATCGTGATGCGACCCGAATAATAACGTTAATAATGGTTTCTCCGTGAATTTGTATATTAATTCGCCTATCCCCAAATAACAAATGTGGACTCTTGCAACTGCTGACACTTAACAGAGTGGAAGATACCATTAGGATGGTGCTTGAACAGAAATATGATTTTGTTTCAGATGGTGCGTCACTTGAGAAACTTCAAAAAATTTGCAAACTATCCACCTCGAGTCCAGCGTGCAATATGCCAGTATGCTTGGTACACAAGGTAGGGTTTAGATTTTCTCTTTTGCGAGTGTTCCATGTTTTGCAAATACTGCCTCAACAGTGTAGTTCTTTGTTGAACGTCCAATATATTGTCTCTAGAAAACCTTGTGCTCCGATGTACACTTTCAATGTAGATTTAACGTTTCAATTTGCAGTGCCCAACTCACTCAAATTATTTACATAATTGTCCCATGCATTCCAGAGCTGAGGGCGGACGTTTTGGCTGCTCCTGGCAATTCTGCCGATAACTTTCAAGTCCATACGTCGGGAGCACAGTGGCTCAGTGGTTAGGGAACTGAACTTGACACCGAAAGGTCCATCCACGGTTCGATCCCAACCACTGGTAATTGCGTTGTGTCTTTGGACATGGCATTTAATTCCTATAACCCACGTGGGGCATGGTGGTGTTGTGTACTAAGGCGTGCTGCACGTCGATGGTGCACTTGCCTTCAACATAGGCTTACCCTGCTTGTGCGGAGTGAGTACTTTGGGGAGTCTCACATATGGTCGCCGCTGCTTGGTGGTTCTCTCCGGCTTCCCCCACCCGTAAAACTGCCAGACACGAGGTGACCCTGGCTGTCGAAAGTATAGTTAACTGGTAAAGTGCTGGAAGCCCATATTTGGGCTTTACTCTAAAGTACAGGTACCTGAACTCCAAGCTTCATATTCAACCCATTGGAACTCTACCAAAGATTGTAACAAGGCAAAGACGTGAATAAATTTTGGTGACCAAAAATAATTTAGCGCTCTACAATTAAAGCTCAGTAAATAAATAAATGTACCAAGCCTTCAAGCACACATTCAAAAATGCATCCTCTCCCAACACACCCAACCCCAGTTAAAAATTACATCTATGTAATAAACGCGGTTCAAACTCCGATGAAAATTTCGGCATTGCCCATTGATCATATCTTATCCATTTACCTAACGCGTTGAACATTACCGGCCAGAGCTCTTCACAAAAAATGCCATTCAGAGTTCATTGTTTTCAATTTCTGTTCCAGAAACATAGCTTATGACCCCCATTCTTGGAACGAGCTGTTGGAGATCGTCCCAATGAGAGAGAATAGCTTTGTTTTTGAGTCTAAAAATGAACATTGTCAGTCATTTAAGATATTTGGGAGGCAAGTGTCGTATTACGTGAAGGGGTAACTGCTTCTTGAACTAATATTTTTCATTATCTTTTTTTCACACAGAATGATATCGTTTGCAAAGTTAGACATCGTATGGCTCATGGAAAATACGTATGAAAGAAGGGACTGTCAAGAAGAGTTTCGATACTTGCTCTGCAGTTGGAGTTCACATGACATGACCCGTGCATGGATACACCCTCTTGTACTTACAGTGACTACATAGAGAATATCTGCGCTGTTTTAGTGAATATCGGGAATTATCTTATGAGTGTAGACCTGAAAGTTTGATTTTTCACGAGCGCTTGCGCGAGTGAAAAATAATATTTTCAGGTCCACACGAATGAGATAATTTAAAACAGCGAAGATTTTCTTTCTTATATGCTACGTGACATTTTACTGTGCTATATTCAGCCATAATTCGACTGCAAACAGTTTCAAGACAATAACAAAAAGCTGCTGATCGTTCCTTCAAGGCGACGTTCAAAGCGACGTCATCCGCCGAAGCGTAACGTCATTTAAGAAGCAACTGAAAAAATTCATCGTGTGGACCTGAAACCTTTCATGCGAAAAATATGATTGCATCATTTTAATTTGGATATTCAAATATCTTTGTCAAGTATAGCTATTCAAGCAGCTTTTTGTTTCGTCAGAACTGGGTCATGAAAAAAACAGAGAGAAAATTAACAGGAAGGAAAGTATCGATCATGGGCAAGCCTGAAAATAAGCAGCCTGTCATCTGCAGAATGAGGACGCCAGAGGTTGAATTTGGTGATGCTACCGTGCAGAGAAGGGTAGCATCACTAAATTTACCCTCTGTGAACCTCAATCTGAATCAAGGTCTCAAGCCTAAACATCAAGAGGTACCCAGAGGATAAATTGGCACAATGTATGGGATAGCATCAACAAATTCACCCTCTGGGGACCTCATTCTGCAAATGACAGATTGCTTATTTTCAGGCTTGGTCATGGGCACATTTTCTTCAGGGAATTCTCAACAAAGAAACCAACAGAAAATTGTATTTTTTAGGTCTGAAAATTCAAATTACCCATCTTTTGTCTCTGGAATATTCAGCAATGATGCAAGATTTCGGTAAAATGCCTCTACAGTTTTTTAAAATATTTTTTTTCTCAAGGCTGCTTAGTTTGTGAGATTGCATCATTTCCGAGAATTCAAGGCGGAAAACTCAAATTCATATACAACTGTTCAAGGCGGGTAACTCTAATTCATTTTTTAGGTCTGTCATACCTTTGAGAGCGATGCTCTACATAAAAATAACTCGGCTATTTCATATGTTGTAGGTGTAATCGTGACAGAATTATTGTTAGGCAGGGAGCCAGAGCCGATTACTACTACTTCATATTATCTGGAACAGGTAAGAGTTTTAAAACTAAACTAATTGTGAACAGGAAGACCTACACTATTTTCTATTTTAAGCGACTTTCATCTGAAATGATAAATCCGTCTGGAATCAGCTCCAGTTGGCCGGTGCAGTACTTCATGGATGAAACTTGATATCCCTCCAGTATCACGTTCACCCTTTTTCTAACTAATGGGACGCATCATTTGCCAATAAGTGGACATTATCAGATCAGAAACTTCGTATTACAGCTGTATTTCAAGTGAAGCACAGCAATGCTTCTAATAAAACTCACAGGACGAGGATCAACAATGGCAAATCGAGATAGATTTCATGGATGTATATGCTATAAATAGAAACACGTGTATACAAACGTCACCATTGTCTCTCTGAGGGGGTCTAATTTCGATGAAGATGGAAAATGACATTGCACTTCGCGCTGTGTCGGACATTTCCGTGAGTGATCGGATAACATGACCAAGATGAAAAATTGCGGCTTAGTTTTTCGACAAAGCCGGCAAATTCACACCTTCAGTTTAATTTATTTAACCAATTCGAGCGCGTTCATACACATGATATATGAATACTATAAAACTATTGCCAGCTGGCAAATTGCCCCATCTTTTGAAAATGCTAATGGTTCACTTCAACCCATTTAAAGTCAAAACTAGAAAATATAATTCTAGAAAATACAATTGTAAATGTTTTATAGTAACGGCCCCAGTTCAATGCCATTAAGTTTAGCATATATACATGTATTTCTTATCCTTCCAGTCAACCGATGAAGTGTAATTTATTAATATATTAGCATTTCAAGTTCATTTGTTAACCCCTATCCTAATCTACACTTCTAAATAATAGTACTGTCTGTCAGGAAATACATGTAATGGTTCCACAGTAGGTAAGAAACATGTCACGTCAGATGTATTATGCTATATTTCGAAAGTTTCTGATAGCATTTTGGCACCGCAATTTATTCCGAAACTTGAAAATGAGAATATCGAACTTTTCAATTAAGTTTCGGGAATAGCAAAAAGTGGCATTCCACGAGGCAAAATTCTTGATCTATATCCCTTTCAAGTTAACCCTTTACTTAACACGAAAGGCAGACGACACTTGCAATTTAAATTCTTGAATAACTACTGTTTTCATCTTCTGCGTCAAAAACATAGCTTATGACCCCTCATTGGAACGAGCTTAACGAGCTCGTTCCAATGAGGGTTCATTAGCTATGTTTTGAGAAAAAAAATGAAAAAATAATGAAAATTGAATGGGTATTTTTGTGAATAGCGCTGGCCGGTTTTGGCCGTTACGTTGTGTAAAAGATTAATATAACCGACGTGGCCAGCTGCACTGAATCGAATTTGTAGACCACTGAATCGAATTTTTTGACCACTGATGAGACGATGTGTCTCCCAAAAAATAGATCTTCAAGCTAAAAATTATTGAGAACTTCAACTGACGCTGTGTGGGAAACTTGTACTGGTCATGAAAGTAGTTTTTCAAATTTAACCCTTTACCCAACGATTCGCCCGCATCCGCCAGCGTAATATGCAAATTCAGCAGTTGAAAAAATATTATTTTTCAAAAAGAATTCAACAAAACCATATCATGTGACCCCTCGTTGGAACGAGCTCGTCGTTATAGATTCATATAGTTTTCGGAGCTCAAACGTAAACCATCTCTAAAACTGCACTGAATCAAGTGTTATTTCTTCGTAAATTGGTACCTCATTTCGGAAACTATATTGTGACCGAAGCTCGGTAGAACGCCCAACAGGTATTCCTGTGACATCCATCTTTTGGGTTATTTCCAAAGGAAGTGTCCGAATATTCATTCACCGAAAGCATCTTTTGTCACGAATCCGTGGGCGGAACCGCCTAACAGTTAATTTGAAAATCATTCAATAAATTTGTGCACATCTTCTCAGTTTTTTTCAGGCCAACATAATTTATGCCCCCCCCCCCCCCCCGCGCCCCACATGGGCATTAGAATGTAGGCATGACACGGATTATCTCTACCGACTGCAAATCCCAACACAGTTAACGGAAAACGCATATTCTTGTACACTGTTAAAAAAGTAAGGGATATTTGATAAAAGTGAGACATGTTACAAAATATAGTTTTATTTTCATCAAAAAGACTGTTGAGGCATTGCACTGTGACATCTGATGAAAGATTTCAGCGATAGTTGGGTGTCTGACAAGTGTCTGAGCTGTGGAAGACATGGACGGTCAGTCACAGATTTTACCACATTCAGTCCAAGACCTCAATATCCTGTAAATCCTCCTCGGTTCGCGACACGATTATGGATCCGACGTGGCATACTCCTCAATAAACGTCCAATATCAGCTTAACTGATGTTATTCCATTCTTCCTGCAGTGCAGCGGCGAGTTCCTGAACATTGGTAGGGGCTGTTGGCGTTGTCGTAGGCGCCTGCCAAGCATATCCCAGACGAGCTCGATTGGTGAAAGGTCTGCACTTAGTGCTTGCCAAGGCAGTGTAGTGATGTTCTGCTCCTGGATGAACTCTGTTGCGACACGGGTCCTGTGTGCTCTTGAACTGTCATCTTGGAAAATGAATCGACAACCATGAAGTCGCATAAATGGCACCACATGAGCTACTAACATGTGACGGTAGTACTGCCCTGTGACACGCCCTTGGATGACATGTAATACTGTTCTGCTTGTCATGGTTATGCCTCCCCACTTCATAACCGATCTACCACCAAAACGACCGTGCTGTATAACGGTTACGTCATGGTTATGCCTCCCCACATCATAACCGATCTACCACCAAAACGACCGTGCTGTATAACGGTTACGTCATGGTATCGTTCGTTCCGCCATCGCCACACTCTGCTTCGCCTGTCGTGGAAGTCGAGAGTGAACCTCGATTTATCGAAAAACATGACGTTGCTCCTCCGACGATTGTCCCAGCGCTGTCCTGCTCCACACCAAGTACGGCTTGCTGCGATGTGACGTTCAGTCAAACGTGGAATTATTCGAGGTCGTCGAACGTACAAATTCCAGCTGTGTAGACGATTTCGGAAAGTCTGACCACTGACTCGCACATCTGTCGCTCGGTGCAGATGCTGACAATTTCTGAGGCACTTTGATGGCGATTAGGTAATGCTGTGGTTCAGATGAAACGATCCTGGTTAGCAGTTGTCGCCCTTGGACGACCTGACCGACCTTTTTAATCAGCATTGCCTGTCTGACGGCAGCGGGACCACAACCTGCTAATCACCGATTGAGTAACGTTGAGAATTTGAGACACTGCAGTCTGACTGTTGCAAGCTTCCAACATGCCAGCTGCACGTAAACGTTCATCACGCGTCGATCTTCGCAAACCTCAAAAGTTACGTTTCGACCAGAAGCTATTGATGAACGAGTTTATACCAAGGAAAGAACGATGAGACCTCCGAAAAAGCCCGTCCAGTGCAAATGAAAATTTCAAAACGTACCCACAGACATTAACGTGGCGCTTGTGCGAAAAACCTGTCGGAAGTTTTCGTGAGCCGGTGAGATTCATGATCCACACCAAACTTGGTAACATAATGATGTGTCGAATCACGCGTATCCTATACCATTTTCCGAAAAAATCAACATCAGTTTGGATATCCCCTATTTTTTTGAATAGTATATAATCATGACCCCGAAGATAAATTTTAGTCGAACAAAAAATTCAGGCTTCTCTGAAAGAAAGCATAGAGGTCGACAAAATGCATTTTGCACACTAATGCAGCCAGACCACAATAGAGAGAAACACAGAAAAAATACACTGTTTTTCGAAACTCATTTATATATTTTGCAGCTGTAGCCAAATCCAGAACTTCCCACAGACAGCACGAAGACTGTGATGATACATTGGAACAAGTGTATCTCTATGCAGGAGATCCCATCGGTGTGAGTATAACTTTACCCAACGTAACCTCAAAACGACCAGAGCTATTCACAAAAATCGCCAATTAATTTTCATATTTTTTTCATTTTTTGTCTCCAAAACATAGGTTATGACCCCTTTTTGGAACGAGCTCATTCACTTGAGGGATTGTAGCCAATGTTTTTGAGACAGAAAATGAAAAAAACTAGTTATTCAACAGTTTTGTTTACAGGTGTCGTCTGCTTTTCATGTTATGTAAAGGGTTAAACGTTTACCGAACGTAACTGCTGAAACCGCTGTTCACAAAGACCACATTAAAGTTTCATTATATTTTTTCAGATTTTTCCTGCCTTTGAGGCAGAAAATTAAAAACAAGTGTTGTTCAGGATGTATTTCATCTTAATCATGGGGATCTTGTGTAAGTAACTTATTCACGTAATTTTTTCTCCACCCCCGATAATCAGATCCGAATGCTGCGGAGGATCCGACAACTACAGGGCAACCGCGTCAAAGCATAAAGCACTACCATGTGAGTACAATGATCAAAACTGAGCGCCAATTTGATACCTCAACCTGCGCGTAAGCATTTTCATTCCGGACAATGTTCATCAGACTGATTAGCTGAAATCAATTTTTCCGCAAAAGTTTACTTTGTTTCTCATTAGCGAGACATAATGCCCTTCCCCATGGGAAATTTGTGTCAATTATGATATTTACTCAAACGTAGCAAAGACGATGGTCAATTATCCACAGATATTTCGCATTACTTCCAAAGAACAATATATTAGCAACCAGTATTTGGCTGGTTAAGTCTGTACCTCCCTGAATGTGGTAAGACAGGTTGTTTGACAGAGGGACACTAGTGATACAGCATGCACCCGAGCTGTCCCCAATCAACCGGAGCTTTGTCGTTGCAAGCAATGTTAAATTCCCATAGAAACCGGGGCGTCATAGTTGCAACTTTTTCCGGTGCGAAACCACAGCTCTTATCGAGCTTGATCCGGCATGTGGTGTAAATACACCAAAAGGAATAGTTTGCTAAGATATACATATATGCATAGCAATGGTTTTGGAGATATAGAAAAGATATGTGATGGAAAATTGATGAGGGATGTGGGTTTTCTTGAACGTTTTCCCCACGAAACGATGGCCGTTGCTGATGACTCTGTAAAGCCATGATGCGCACGCGATGTCATAGACACGGTGATCGCTGTTGTTGTCCACTGTACAATCCGACATTACGTTGTTCGGATCAGGGTGTGTCAGACTTCTCGTACTGGATTGATATGGTAGTATAGTGTGGGTGGTATATACCCATATAGACTCTCATCAGCCATTGGTACAAGTTACCTATGGAATGTTTCGTATCATTCTACAGCTGGTATAAGCAGTACATTATACTCTGCCATGTAGTATTGTGGGGTGGGTGGATCTGTGGGGGTAATGCAAGATCGTCTAGTGCGTTAGTATAGTATACTACCCCGTCAGTCTCCACTTAGCCCTCGGAACTACTAATCCATCTAACGCTTTATTTTATCCTATGACTTGTATAGGAAGTCCGTAATGCTAGGCTAGGCGGTATTGTTTGGTGGGTGGGTGTAATGCGTGGGTGTTTAGTGCGGTTGTATATTGTGTATGGTCTGTACCTCTGCTGGTTCAATGTTGTCCCGTGGTACTATTGATCCACACAAGGCATTATACTGTCCCACAGTTGGTATAATAGTACGTAATGCTAGGCCAAGCGCATTGTGGTGTGTGTGTGTGTGGGGGGGGGCGGGGGGGGGGGGGGGGGCGGGGGGGGGGGGTTGGTTGTTTAGTGCGGTTGTGTAGGATGTATGGTCTGTACCCTTGTTAGTCTTCTGTTGGCTCTCAACACTATTAGTCCGCTAAATACGTTAATTATTTTGTCCTACGGTTGGTATAGGTGGTTCATAATGCTAAGTTATGCAGTGTGGTGGCTTGTGGTGGCTCATCTAGCACAACGCATACTGCGGTTGATATGATTGATATAGGTAGTATAGAAGAACTATCTGTATCTGTATCCCTATTGATCAACTGTTAGACCTTATTATTACTAATCCATTGGATGCTTTTTACCATTGATGTTAGATTAAACATATTTTATTTCTCTCAAAAAGGGTACAAAAAGGATTGGAGAACAGCAGTCCTGTAATTTAAAGAAACATAAATACAAAAAAAACCCTGGAATTGAGTAATTATTTTTACAGGGAGAAGAAATGAATGGAAAGGAGGGGGTGTTGCCTGTCTGTCCATTTCATGCTAATTTAGGCTCAGTCGAATAATAATGGTAATACTAATAATAATAATAATAATAATAGTGATCCTGACGAAGGAAATAATTATCAGATGCGAGTAAAGTTTCAGAGGATACACGTCGTACCATAAACTATGAATTTGTCCTTCGCCACGATGCCCACATCAATATCAGCCGCCAAGAAAATCATCTTTGGGTCCATACTAATGAGATTAGGTTGTTATAGACAGTGCATAATGCTATTATGCAAGGCCATGTGGTATTGCGAGGTAATGCTAGGTAGTCTAGAATGGTAGTACGGAATGTACGATCTGCATCCCTATTGGTTTACTGTTGGACTTTCCTTCTAATAACCAATCGAATGCTTTATTCCATCAAACGGGTTTTATGTGCGCGCATAATGCTGGGTCAGACAGTATTATGCCGTGATGTTTGGTTATCTAGTGTAGTATCATAGGAAATGCGGTATGTACAACTGTTGGTCTTCAGTTAGCCCCCAGTACCATTAGTCCACCTAAGGCGTTATTCTGTAAAACGATTGTTATTGGTAGAGCATATTGCAAGGTCATGCAGTGTTGTGTTGTATGCTTAGTTATCCAGTATGGTAGTCTGTCTATACTGGTCTACTGTCTCGTGGCTCTGCTGTTCACATAAGATATTATGCTGCCGTACGGTTGATATAGGTAGTGCTTAATGATAAATCATTCTATGTTGTGGGGTATGATTGGTTCTCTAGTATTGTAGCCCCTAGTAATATTAACCAACCTATTCCTTTGTTCTAGCCTATCCGGGTTTTTTAATGCTAGGTCATTGGTTGTGGGGTGTGTACTAGGTTTCTTGTATCGTAGTATAGTATGAGTTGTCTTGTTGCAATTGTAAGACTAGGGTGAGGGTAGATGTCTAGACCTAAGATAGCTAGCAATCCTGTAGTTGTACTACAAGTCATGAGTGGTGGTGGAAGGTTCCACCACAGGACAGATAGTGGTAGTCAATAGTGAGGAACATCGAAAATATTGGATGAAGAAAGTGGAAGCTAGTCACAGCACAGATGGCGATGACTAGGGACAACTCAACAGTAGTGGCCGTATAGGAGCTTAGGAATCCCACTCAGAGAATCCCTTTTGGGGATTCATTTGTCTTTATAGAAGGGGGAGAGGAAGTGAGACCCTCCAATGCCCCCGTAGCTACGATTGTGTTCCCAGCATTAATTCAGTAAAAACAATCTACATTTACCACAGCTAGATGTGTTAAGGAACTGAGATATTAGTCTATAATGAGGCATACTATCGCAGCAGGGGTGTATATGAATGAGTAGGTGGAGTGCATTACGGGTACACGTATATGCTTTCGGTAATAAGGCACACACTTAGATTTCTCGTGTCCATATATTTAAATGGAGTTATTCGAATTTCATCAAAGTGGTGCTTTTTAAAAAAATATCGATAAAACCTGTAATGTAATGGATGAATTATACAGATAATCACGCAAGTCATTGAAACTATTTCTTGTTTTGAAAGATAATAGCAGAAACTTATAAGTTTTCCATATTTTGCCTGAAACTTCGCAAAATCAATTTCACCGATCATCATTTACATGTATTCCGTAAGTGGATATTAGTTGGCGCAAGCAGTATGTACTGTGGTTTTGAGGCATAGGTTGCAGGACCCCGGGCAGGACTTCGGAAGTGAGACGTCATATCACTTGACCCAATGGCGCCATGTTGTATTGTCATGGTAACCCGCGTGAGCGGGCATCTTGTGACGTCATCCCCATGACACATTGTGCACTAGCACATGCTGTCTGTGCCGATATGTGCTTATGTGAAAAGGCACAATGTGACACATTGTGCACTAGCACACAGGCACATACGGGCATTTGAGGATACCTATGGCCTGGTATTGTATTATTTGAGGATACCTATCGGGAGAATCCCCTTTTTGTCATGTGTGCTTATGTGAAAAGGCGCAGTGTGATATATTGTGCACTAACATATAGGCACATGTTGGATGTGCCGATATGCGCTTATGTGAAAAAACACAATGTGACACATTGGGCACTAGCACATAGGCACATACGGGTATTTGAGGATACCTATGATCCAGCTCCTATACAACACCTATATGGCTCCTAGCTCATATATGGCTCCTATACAGGTAGTCTTACCAACGGATTCCATCTTATCTCCAAAGCTCCAAACCAATTACTTGTCTATGGTCTATTTGTCCTATCATTAGCTTCTACAGCAGTATTGTGTCATTGCGGTCTTGTGTCAATACTATTGGCTATACTAACATCCATTAATATTGACTTGTAACTTCCTAGTATACCTTCGCACAGGCCTTCAAAATGTTCTATCAGATTGCATCATTTCCACTGTATACATATAGACAGGCTATATAAGAGATTTCGTAAATGGAATTCTTATCTGACTCCGCAAAATTTGGATTCCGTGATTTCATATAAACACTCGAGGGTGCTTTTTCACATAAGCACATATGGCAAAAAAGAGATTCTCCAGCAGATATCCTCAAATAATACAATACCAGGTCATAAGTATCCTCAAATACCCGTATGTGCCTATGTGCTAGTGCACAATGTGTCACATTTTGCCTTTTCACATAAGCACATATCGGCACATCCAGCATGTGCCTATATGTAAGATATGTAAGTGAACAATGTGTCACATTATGCCTTTTCACATGAGCATATATGACAAAAAAGGGATTCACCTGATAGGTATCCTCAAATAATACAATACCAGGCCATAGGTATCCATAAATACCCGTATGTGCCTATGTGCTAGTGCACAATGTGTCACATTGTGCCTTTTCGCATAAGCTCATATCGGCACATCCAGCATGTGTCTATATGCTAGTGCACAATGTGTCACATTGTGCCTTTTCACATAAGCACATACGACCAAAAGGGGTTCTTCCGATAGGTATTCTCAAATAATACAATACCAGATCTTTGGTATCCTCAAATACCCGTATAAGCACATACGACCAAAAAGGGATTCTTCCGATAGGTATTCTCAAATAATACAATACCAGATCATAGGTATCCTCAAATACCCGTATGTGCCTATGTGCTGGTGCACAGTGTGTCATATTGTGCCTTTTCACATAAGCACATATGACCCCAAAAAAGGATTCTCCAGAAGGTATCCTCAAATAATGCAATACCAGGTCCTAGGTATCCTCAAATACCGAAATGAGGCTAAGAGTCGTATGTGCGAGTCACTCGAACGAGTAATTGCTCGATGGGATTCGAGTCGCTCGAGCAGTATGTGGAGTCACTCGATCGAGCAATTGCTCTATAGCACATTTGCTCGATGGGATTCGAGTCGTTCGAGCATTGACTTATCAGTAACTACTCGATAGATTCTTGGCATTAGGAATGGCATAGGCTTTCATGGAGGTTATCTATCAGTTGGCTATAATTATCATAAGTCATGGTATGGCGGTCCTAAAAAGGGATTCTGTTGGAATCTGAGCCAGAAAACTACTCTAGTTCAATCGAACGTAACCGCCCCCCCCCCTCGGTACCTAGGGGCCTCTCGGTACCATGGTATGGTAATAGGGGTCTGGGGCAATCTATCAAATAAAGTCAATTTCGGTAGTTTGGATGGATTTTGGTGATTTGGAGGGATTGTCTGGTTGTTTGTGGTAATTCTGCTAATCGGGAAATTACTCCTATTTAATCGAACACACCCTCCGAACATAGCCCTGACCCATAAGAAGCCTTTGGGTAACATAGCAACCACGTGCTACCATAGAAACCAAGATGGCGGCCCCAGTATACAAAACGGACGACGGAAACTCGTATCACCCTAACAACACGCGCTACGTATGCGCACTAAGCCCACGTATTATTATGGGGATGACGTCACAAGATGGCCGCTCACGCGGGTTACCATGACAACTCAACATGGCGCCATTGGGTCACGTAACATGACGTCACTTCCGGGGTCCTGCAACCTATGCCTCAAAACCACATTACATACTACTGGCGCATGTGGTCTCCTTCAAATAAAAGATAGAGTTATTTCGCAGACTTATTATTTTGTAGAACACCGGTTCGACATAATATTCCTCAGTTGTCATAATATACCTCGGATATCAAGGGTGGAAAATTGCTTCCCCAGCCGATCGAGCTGACCGCTTCTGAACGACCGACCAGTGCATCAAAAGAAATCCGAAGGGCACATAAGTCACGAATTCCACCTCACCAGAGTGACTGCAGCTGTCGTATTGATTCCCCACGTCGCCAAAAAACCTCGTTGCCACTCACAGCAACGCTGCGTTGTCATTCTTGTTTTACACCACCCCGAACATCATACAATTTTCCATATTTCGGAGCAATGAAGAGCATGTATCCTGACCGTCTGGATTGGGAAGATGTTCCGCCGTCATTAAAAGCATAAAAGTCGATTTGAAAAACCCCAAATTTTGAAAAAGGCTACTCGAACAAAAGCAAAGCTAAAAATTCAGCGGACCCTCCGATCTTGTGCAGCCAATTTTTTTCATCATATGGAAAGTAACAGGTACTGTTTGCGAACAGGACTTCGAGGGTTAGTCATACTACTTGATAAAGGTAAAGTTATCGGTACCTACCTCTCCATGTGTTTTTCGTTTCTGTAAAATGTCTTAGCCTTCGTTTGCGTTCGTCAACAAAAATACGATTTACACAGAGAATCTCGTAGTATGAACAGCAAATTGTATGGTTGCACAGAGAATCTTTTAAACAATTGAACAGTGTGAATCTCAGTCATTTTCAAGCGTAAGAATTTTTTGTGTTTATGGCTTTATGCTTCCATTCCTCTACTGTAGGCCAGTTAATGTTTTTTCAGAAGCTGTTTTGGCCGTGAACACTTCTATTAACCTTCGTAGTTTAGGTGGGGATGTTTCAAAAGTTTCTGTCAAAATGACTTGGTTTCTGAAAAGAATTTCTGTTTAGTTCAGTTTTTTATTTTTTTAGTTTACGTTTAGCTTCGTTTATTTGAACCAGATGGCCCACGGTGCATTTGTGTCGTGTTTAGGGCTGTTACAGAAGTATTCAGGATGTGTATATTTTCATCGGGTTTTTGTTTCTGTAAATGATAGTCATTTTCAGTTGTTAGAATTTGTGTTTAGGTCAGCATTGATGCAGCAATCTTTCCTACTAAAGTGTAGTTAATATCCCGGATGTTTTTTGGACGGCGGAAGCACCTCAAGGCATGGGGTAGGACACCGGGAAAGGGCATTTACTCGCACTAGCATCCCTGTCATGACATGCTGAAGCATGTATGTCTCGGAGGCCAAAGGCCTTTGATGGGGAGGGGTGAGAGGAGGAGGTAATCCCCTCCCAACTGAAGGGCGGGGAGGGAGGCACCTCCCAAACTCCTCCACTGAATTTTGAAAGCTTCCGGAATGGATTTGGGGTGTATTTATTTTAACTTTACTTCGAGAATAAATCATTGAAAAAAATGAGTGACGAACTTTGGAAGGGCATTGTCTGCCCCCTCTTGCCCCCGTGATCCGAAAGCAGGGAGGGCAGCTGCCTCCGTGCTTCCGGCGCTCCTGCCCATGTTTTATTTTCATTTGCAGGAGAGAGAGATTTTGTTGAATGAGGACCGATACTCGACAGTAATTTGCACGGAATCAATGGAACTAATAGGATTGGAGAGTGGAATACTGACTAGTATCTTTGAAAACTGCGTTGACCATCGACCCGTTCATTTTTGCCGGTTTGTTTATATTATATTGAAGAACACATCTCAACACAATTTATGCACTCTTATTATTCTGCGCTAAATTGAAAAAGCCAGTAGATGTGGAAAATAAGGATCACATACATGGTTGTCAACATTTCAGGTTTCTTTGATGTTTTGCCACAAGAAAGTAATAATAATAATAATAATAATAATAATAATAATAATAATAATAATAATAATAATAATTTATAAGCCTAAAATCCACATATGTGCTCTTTGGCTTTACATCGAATCACTTAAATGGGAAACATTAACCCTTTACCTAACATGAAGAGCAGACGACACTTGCAACAAAAAATATTGAATAACTATTTTTTTTCATTTTTTGTCTCAAGAATATAGGTTATTACCCCTCATTGGAACGAGCTCGTTCCAACGAGAGGTCATAACCTATGTTTTTGAGACAAAAAGTTAAAAAAATAATGAAAATTAATTGGCGATTTTTGAGACTATCGCTGGCCGGTTTATTTATTTATTTATTAGTGTTTAAGGTCACATACTTATGCACACTGGCTAATTGTGACCGTGACAGTTTTACGGGTGGAGAAAGCCGGAGTACCCGGAGAGAACCACTGAGCATTAACGAGCAACTGTCAGCTCCTCAACATTCTAACTCTGTCCAAGCCTCGCTCAAGCAGAGTTACAGCGGTTGAAGACATGTGCACCATCGACGTGTATTTAGCCTTAGTAAAGCTGGAGAGGAAGATAAGTTATCTGGAATGCACCAACAAGGTCCTCATAAAGAAAAATTCCTACCACGAGAAGTGTGCTGCCTCTTCATCACTTGTCAATTCTGAACAAATGCGTAGGGGGATGTCAGGTCCATACATAAATGAAATGAACCAGCTAAAAGAAAGGATAAGTCAACCAGAGCTAGACTCCATGAAGCAAAGAGTATGCACCGCAGAAGCTGCGGTCAATAAGTCATCACTTTCACGGCAATGTGAATGCAACAAAACCGTGGGTACAGACAATGCAACAACCAGCAAATGTCATCTTATCCTCAATGTTCAGGCAATCCTACACAACAATGGTTCTGTGGATTATATCAATAGCCAGTAAGAAATGTGTACCCTACGTGTGTTATATATATGCCATTTACAAACCAAAATCCCCAGTCAACACCTGGTTTATACAAGCAACAACAGACAGCAGTCCTTCAACACCCAGGCACATACCACCAGCAACCAAGATACCAGCATCGATCCACTACTGCTACCCATAATAATATGGATGTTCTACAACATCCTGAAACTGTTCGCAGGGAGAAATTTGCTACCATACCACAACCTCCAAGATTCCATTCCTAAGGAGGTACTAGAAATCAAGACCGCAGAGATGAGATATATGCAACTGATCACGTCTTGAATGTTAATGCAGCTCCACGGACATGTGTATCATCGACGTGTATTACGCCTTAGTACACGGCGTCATCGTGTCCCATGTAGGCAACCGGGATAAAGTGTCTTGCCCAAGGACACAACGCGGGTCCTTGGGCAAGGCACTTTATCCCGGTTGCCTACACGAGGGCACGATGCCGCCATGTACTAAGGCGTCCCGGACGGGGATCGAACTTGGGACCTCTAGCATAAAAGTCCAACAGTCTACCACTGAGCCACCGCGCTCCCCGCTGGCCGGTTTTGGGCGTTACGTTGGGTAAAGGGTTAATCAAAAGCAGCTGTGTAGTGCTATGTGTTCAAGTTCGATTTGAATGACGTGATAGTTTGTTTTTTCCTCAATTATGGGATAATGAGTTCCATTGTCTAGGGACCGTGATGGCAAAAGCCCTATCACCTACTGTATTTAACATGGACTTGGGTTCAGCCAGTGTTGGGACATAAGATGAACGCAATGCTCGTGGTGGTTTGTAAAAAGAAATGAGATTGGTTAGGTATTGCAGCAGCATATCGTTTAAGTATTTGTGGGTGAGTTTATATTCATATTAGACAGTTTACCATACAAGTACTTAAATGAGATCACGAGCAAACACGGTCATGTCTTTAAGTGAAACTAATCAAGCCGGCAAGGATTTGCCTTGTTACATTTGATGGTAGTGTACAGTTAAAACTAGAAGTCCTGTCAAGAAACGCGCACAAATAGCACGTCGATCTGCGCGTTAATCTACACTCTAGGACCATAGTAAGGCTATCAAATCCTGTACACATGGTCTGTGCACAAAGCAATGTTTCAGCCAATGGACCTCCGGGTAACCCGGAGGCCCATTGGCAGAAACATTGCCTGTGTTTGCTATGAGTAACCAGGAGAACCTGCTGTGCTTTGGATGCCATTCGATATGGCAATAGCAAGTAATTCCAACGCACAATTAAGCTTAGATAAGCGCACAGTTCATGACAGGACTTCTAGTTTTAACTGTACCCTCAGGCAATCTACCATAAATTGTAACAAGGCAAAGACATGTGAACAAATATTGATGACCAAAAATTATTTAGCACTCTATCAGTTTTTTTTTATCTCTCTAACAGTGGCAATTGAAAATTAGCAGAATTTAATATATTCAATAAAACATATTTTATACAATCAACACTTAAAGCACTTCTTTTGCGTGTGTTTTTTGGTGATGATGGTATAATATACATTTGATTGGCTATAGTAAAGTCATTAGCATGTTAAAAGATGTGTCAATTTGCCACTAGCAAATTGCCACATCTTTGAAAGTACTAATGGTTCATTTCAACCCATTTAAAGTCATAACTAGAAAATACAATTCTAGAAAATACAATTGTAAAAGTTTTATAGTATTGTCCCCAGATTATTTACAGACTGTCTGTTCCTACATTTGGTTTCTTGTATTGGTTTGGTAATCGCGCGCTTGTCATGCTTCAGGCGCCATATTTTCACATCGCGTTGTTTGTTTTCTTCTCTTTTTTTGTCAGGTGCATTCCGTTGCTGCGGGACTTGCCTTTGCAGTTACTATATACAGATAGTACATCCCACTTCAGATACAACTTCCAGTAAGTATTTTGTATTAGCCCCGAATATAACTTATCAAAAGACATTCCTTATTCAAGAAAGATGCGAAGTTGCAGTATGCCCATATGCTGGTCTCGTAGTAAGGATTTACAGGAGGATATCTACCTTTTAGGTGGTTGAGTAATCAGTATCAAATAACCCCGCGTATTGTGAGCACAGTATACCATCCGAAGAGAGTCAATTTGAATTCACAACTAACATTTCCTTTGAATATTTCTACATTCCCCTGTTTCATACCCAACAGGAATTTGTGTCCAAAAAATTGTTTAAACTTCCTTTGGCCTGCATTGCTTTGTTTCGTACCCTACACGGATTTGTGTCCAAGAATTTGTTTAAACTGCCGTTGGGCTGCATTCTTATGATGCCTTCATATGCTATACAGTTAGAACACATCAGACAAACCAACGATTCTTGGTAGAAATCAAGGTAACCAGGATAGTTCACCAATCGTTCAAATGCCATATACGCGAGATCACGTATTACCAAACTGAATGCATGATATGCCCATAAAATACACAGGTACTTGGCGCAAGCTGAGAAACAGAAAACAATGATATCTGACAGCATTTTTGGATCGATGCTGACGTGCCCCTATAATGGTATTTAAATATTAACAAAGTACACAACTCGCTTTTCGAAAACGATAGCACGTGTCTTCATTTCACCCCCCCCCCCCCTCAAATTTGACTCACCCAACGTACCCGGTTCAGCTTCTTTTCATTTATGATTTTCTCGGCATGAAGAGTAGCCAATGGGAGAATTGGTATGTTTTTGTGAGAATCTTGTCGCTTCCATGGACGCCGACAGCTTGATGAGTTTTCAAATGAAGTATCAAAAATGTATTAACGGTAAATGTGAACACAAGAAATGAATAAATGTGGATCCAGATTAAAAATTGATAAAGGTACATGGTTAATATTTGAATCTGCCCTCCATAGACAATGCGACCTCGAACTTTTTAAAGTAAATCGGAGGATTGTCGCTCATAACCCACTTTCCACTGAACAGCAAGTTGTCCGACTAAGTGTTTTTCGGCCTTTTCTGCGACTTTTCCCAGTTATTTTGAACAAGTAAGAACACAAGCGGTCGTGTAATACACCATTGCAGTTGTGTACCCTGTTAATATTTATATACCATTACGGGGGCAAGTCAGCATCGATCCAAAAATGCTGTCAGATATCTTTCTTTTTTTCTCGATTTCTCATCTTGTGCCGAACACCTGTGATGAAATGTCAGTGTTTACTCGCAGGTAATTTATCACATAATCACCATAAAATAGCCCATTTCAGAAATATCGTTCACAACACGTCTACTAAAAGCTGGATAAGACTCGCGTCATAAGCCAACGTTGTTTAATTATGAGTGAGTTGGTTTCGAAAGTAGAATTGAATTACGTTCTCTTGTATTTCACTAACTATTTACCTAATACAAATATTAGGGTAACGGAACTTTGTAAATAAGTTGAACTTTTGTTATCTCGTGCACAAAGTTAAATATAAGTTGTCAAAATCATTCATTTATCATCACGTCATGAAATTTTGTTGAGAGTTACTGTGATCATTTTACACAAACTGTCTGCAAATTATCACTCAATTTCGTGGCCACAAATTTCGCTTCTAACACCTGTCATTGCAACCGATACTAACATACTAAATGATACCAACATACAGGTACGCTCTTTTAAGTATACATACTGATACTGCCCAGGCAATATAACAAAGTTTACTGGTACCGGTAATTAATTACATTTACAATGAAGATTAAAAGAAGCTACAGAAATAAATCTCAAGGAAACAAAATCGATGACTACGCAAACACAGCGCCGGTTTCGAAGTCATTTTCACTAAATACACCTAGAGCACTTGAAAAGAAGGCCATGCCGAGTCTGAAGAATGTGGAAATTGATTATATTTGTAAAATGGGCAATCATATCTCCACAATGTCCACAGCCCTTTACGAAATGTACAAAGAAAATGCCCTGAGATTTTACAAAGAAATGGAAACCCAGAAAGGATCGGCGTACAAAGTAGATATTACCAATGCCCACGATGTGACTGGAATAACTGCAGAAACACAAATTAAGATATAAGATGCGGGCCAAAGACGCTCTCGACGAGGAAGAAGGTATATCCTAAATATTTACCACATCAAAAGCAAAATTATGGTAAATGGAAATGATTGTAAACTCTACAATGATAAGCATGCAGATATATTACATTCTATGCTAGAGAGAGATGAAGTTCGCCACCTCAACAAGAATATTCATACTCTTATCACGGAAGCACTGCAGAAGCTCTCCACAAAAACAGACAAGAAAACCCAAAGTGGACATATACAAGCCACAAGTTCAAAAATGAAAGCATGTAAGCTGGGGCGGTCAACAGGCTTGCAAGTAAAGGAAGAACGTCAAGAGAAAAACCGTTACGACAAGGAAACAACCAAGACTCTCCTGAAATTAAAAAAGATAAGCAAAAAAAAAAAAAACAAAAACAAAAACAAACGAGTGCTGCCCAATTTGCAATGACCCTGTTAATGATGACATCTCCTGCGGCATACATATGTGCTGGTTCCACTACACGCACCAGAGCATTATGGACCACATAGAAGGGGAAATGCAATAGCAAAAGAATACTTTTACTGCCTATCCTGCACTGCACTACTGAACGATACAGAGGATACCGATTCAGATGATGAAGCTATCAGCAACGAACATGTAGGTGATACTACATATATAGCATCTGATAAACCTATTGGAAATAATGTAACAGTTAGTGAAAATAGTATACTTACCCCCTCAGCTGATGAGACTGAAAACAGTGAAATATGCTCAAATGAATCCTAAACTAATGGAAATATACCTAATATAGGGGATACAACATCAGATGCTCTTACTAGAAATAATGCAAAAAATGTGTCGAAATAATACAGCTCCATCCACGGAAGAACAGAGAATCCACAGCTCCTACGCAGGATAATACATGTATTGACAAGAAAAAACAAGAAGTCAAGAAAAGCAGGTGCTACGAACATAGAAATCGCTGATATCACCGAGAATCTAAACCTGGCTAAAACTTCCATCTTAAGGCTGGAGAGGAAGATAAGTGATCTGGAATGCTCCAACAAGGTCCTCATCGAGAAAAAAGTCCTACCACGAGAAGTGTGCTGCCTCTTCATCACTTGACAATTCTGAACATATGCGTAGGAGGATGTTAGGTTCATACATAAATGAAATGAACCAGCTAAAAGAATGGATAAGTCAACCAAAGCTAGACTCCCTAAAGCAAAGCGTATGCATCCCAGAAGCTGTGGTCAACCAGTCATTACTTTCACGGCAATATGAATGTCAACAAAACCCTGGTATAGACAATGCAACAACCAGCAAATGTCATCTTATCCTCAATGCTCAGGCAATCCTACACAACAATGGTTCTGTGGATTATATCAGTAGCCAGTGAGAAATGTGTACCCTACTTAAGTTATATATATGCCATATACAAATCAAAATCCCCAATCAACACCTGGCTTATACAAGCAACAACAGACAGCAGCCCTTCAACAACCAGACACATACCACCAGCAACCAAGCTACCAGCATCGATCCACTACCGCTACCCATAATGATATGGATGTTCCACAACATCCTGAAACTGTTCGCAGGGAGAAATTTGCTACCATACCACAACCTCCAAGATTCCATTCCTAAGGAGGTAATAGAAATCAAGACCGCAGAGATGAGATATATGCAACTGATCACGTCGTGAATGTTAATGCAGCTCCATGGACTTCAGATTATCAAATCCCAAGAAAGATCGAACAAAAATTCTACAAAAATGATCCAAAGTATGGAGACTTCAAACCAAATCTGAAAGGTTTGAGTTGTAAAAACGATCAACGTTGATATCTAATTTTGGTGAAAAGAAAGTAGTGGGGAGAATGGAAAACATCGATGTTCATCCTGTCTCTCGAAGTGTTGATATCAGGAATACAGTCAACAGAAATATGCCACCTGATTGTGATCAAAACGAGTCTTCGAATTTCCCAAAGGATGGAGATATTCAAAAGCTGCAACCGATTAATTATGGATATATTCTGCAAAACAACAAGCAAGGTGAGCTAAGCTACAACAACCCACAGAAAGAGAATCATTTTTTTGTGCCAAGGCCTAGCCTCCGAGAAGACGCGGAGGAATATCCGAAACGGCCAAATGTAAAAAACATACAACATAGGGTCACCACCTTTAATGTAAAAAATATTGAGGACAACAAGCTTAATGTGGAACACCTACTTAAAAATGCGGCATCTTATGTCTCCAAGAAACGTGGCTATTCAATTACCAACAGAAGTTACTTAATGAACTCCATGAAGACTTCACCAACTGTATCAAATCTGCCGATAATGATGAATCAATACCACCAACACAGAAGCCCAGAGGCTATGGAAGAACTGCAACAATCGATAAGAAAAATATGGGATTTATTAAAAATTATGGATGGGAGTAATAGAGCTGTTATTAGAAAAATAGATGCCGCACCTCCTGTATTATTATGCGACGTCTGCATGCCATCAAGAAATTCAAAATGTGCTGATAACTTTGATGAAGTAATAGATGAAATCCAAGTAATTACCTACGAATTTTCAACATAGCATGCCATAATAATATTCGGGGATATGAATTCGTTGTTGCAGCTGAGAGCAAAAACAACGCTCATAAGAAGTTATAGAACTTCTATAAGGAAAACACCTTAAAAACAAAGCAAAGTGGGATGGCAACATTTTATCATGAAAATGGCAAAGAGAAATCCGAAATGGACTACTTCCTACTAAACAAGACCAGCAAAAGCCAAATGATTGATGTACAGGTGAGAGGTCAGGAACCAGATAATATAGCAGATCATGTCCTAGATACATAAACTATTCAAGTAGAAAAACGAGAAGTACCGGTAAGTTGTAAAAACAATATTCCAAAGACCACAAAGACCCCATGGAACAAGTGCAACAAAACAAAGTACCTGGGCCATATCAAAAAACCACCTGTCACAGTACCAGCGTATTACAACATATTGAGTCACTTGGACATTTAGCAGCGGTCTTGAAGGATGCAGCCAAGATTAGCAATCCACACCACAGAAAAGCAAGCGCATCTAACAAACCAAAAAGGATATGGTCTGCAGACATACAAGTTTTGCGACAAACCAAGAAAGCATGGTGGTCTTGTAAAAAGTCAAAAGAGTAGTGAAGACCTACAAAAACATTATGGAAATATGAAGCAAATGAAAAGAAGACCCAGGAAAGCACAACGGAGAGAAGCTGCAAAGTTAAGTCAAAAGTGGAAATTATGCGCGAGAGAGCATACCCAAAATTGTTCTACTCGCTAATTAAGAAACAAAAAATGCCAGTCTTATAGCATCTAAAAGGTGAAGGGAAACATTTTGTGTGAGGATGGAGATATATGTTCAGTATTGTCATTATTATGTTCAAATGAAGCCTTGAAAATGTCAGAGATATCCTCAGAGATATCCTATCAGGAAACAGAGCACAATAAACAAGCTAAACAACAACAAGTCGGCTGATCATATGAACCTGGTGAGTAAACATCTCAAATTTGGAAGACCAGATGTTGTACACTACCTACAATGTTATCCCGATGACATCATAGAGACGAAGAAATACCAGCAGTACTAAAAGAAGGCATTGAAACCCATGTATACAAAAAGGTGATCATTCCATCCCTGATAATTACAGAGGTATCAACACTTTCAACAGTATTATTAAAAGTACTAGAACACACCATCAGTACACAAGGCAATTCTGAACCAAACTAAATCTAAACTTCAATACGGCTTCACTGAGTCTCTCGTCAACTGATACATCGCTCATTCTATCAGAATGTATTGCTGAATCACACAACATTAAACAGTCTGCTATAATAACAATGGTACATGCTCAAAAGGGCTTTGATGTTGTTGATCATGATCTTCTATTGCAAAGACTTTATCAAGATGGAATACAAGGAGCTGACTGGAGCATAAGAATGAACCTACACAGTGACCTGTCATCAGTAGGGAAATGGAGTGGAAAAATGTCTGCATCTATCAACATTCAGCAGGAAGTTCGCCAGGAGAGTGTAATTTCTACCACAAACCACTACAAACGATATAATAACACCATCCTTCTACAATTAGAGGAACACTTTTGATGGTATCAAGATTGGACACACAGAAATACCACATGTCACATGTGCTGATGATGTCATCTTGATGACGAATACCAAAGGTGAAACGAAACAGATAGTCAATGCTATGAAACACTTTGCAAATGAACGACACTACAAGATAAATGCATCTAAAAGTACTGTCCTATAATATTTAGACAGGACGAAGACAGGAGACATTGAACTATCAATCAATGGAAAGGAACTGTCAAATATGAGTGAAACCACACATCTAGGAATAAAAAGAGACACCAACAATACATTAGATGTTGAAGCGAAGATAATTCTTGGAAGAAACACGGCCTATTCTCTGATGGGAGCTGGTTTCCACAGCCTGAATGGTCTAAACCAATCATTAAATGGAAGACTTTGGGCGCCATATGTGGTACCAAGAATGATATTTGGACTAGAAGTAATGAAAATGGATAAGAACCAAATGGACAAACTCAAGAAATATCAAAGAAAAGCTTTGAAGCAAATGCAGGGCCTACCAGCTAGAACACCCACATCGATTGTTTTAACTCTGCTTGGTATAATACCTCTGGAGAATGTGATCCACCAAAAGTCAACTTATCTTGTTTGGTAAAATACTGCGAAGCGAAGATTCTGTACAATATCAAATTGCAATTCAACAATTAATTATGAAAAACTCGGAAGAGAAAAGTTGGTTCAACAATACAAAAAAGATCCTCAAGCTCTGTAATCTACCATCTTCACTCATGCTTGCTGATGAGACACCAAATAACAGACAGTGGAAAACAAGCTGTAAATAATGCAGTCAGATGTAGAGTGGAGGAAATATGGAAGGAAGGAAGAAATTGCAAAAGAATCCTCTCTAAGATACATAAACAATGATCAGCTCAAAGTTGGGACCTCACATCCAGCGTGCAGTACAGCCGGGGACATCATTCATGACAGCAGAATGGCCCATAATAAGTGCACATTACTCACTGGCGCATACACCTTACAAGCAAACTGAGTTGTATTTAACCAATTTGCAGTAAACCCAACTTGAAAGCTCTGCTCAAGAGCTCCTGCAACTAGACAACACTTCATCGCTGAATGTCAAACAATGGAAACGGAGAGCGCGCGTCTGAGATCACGGCTAGCTGCAGTGTTGCATGAAGAAGACAAGCTGCAGAGGATTGACGTTGATGACCCGGAAGTAATGACTCATCTTGTTTTGAATCCCAGCTATTTGATCAACGCAAATAGCGTAGTCCAGATCGAGTTGGTTTCTCGAGAATACATAGGCACTATCCATCACCGGCGGATCAAACTTCTATCAAAAGTGCCCGCTGGCCACAGAAACACAGTGAATATAGCGAGCTAGAGTGACGCTTCTCCTGATCATTTCATTTGTAAACTCATTTATCATATCATTACTATCAGATTAGGAATAACGCAAAATTTGTGGTGCGCCGAAAAGTCAACAGCAGAACTCAGAGCACAACAGCAATAGCAGACGACATTTGCAAAAAAAACCCCAACAAAACCAACATTCCCTGAGACTGAACAAATAATTTTTTACGATTTTGTTACAATGAGGGACCATAAGCTATGTTTTCGATGCAAACATTTTAAAAAAATACAATAAAATTTACTGGGCGCTTTTTGTAAACAGTGCTAGCCAGGGTCTCGCCGTTACGTTTGAGAAAAACTACACATGGTGAGACAAAAGGAAAATTCGTTACAATTTGACATGAAAATTATGTTCTGAATCTCGTTCAGTAAACTCCAGCTGTGATCTAGAAACCTCGTCGTAGGTCAAAATCAAATCGTGACCCATTAGAGATACTCTTTGTCTCACATAGATTATGCATAACACACAGTTACACGTAGTGTGATTTTGTCCACTCTGTGGGTATCCCTCTATACTCCTATTTGCTTGACTAGCTGAATACCAGATGTCCCAGCAAGTACATTTGCTGTTCTTGGACCACTGGGTATCTACCTGGGTAGTCTACCCGGTAGTTAATGAACAGAAAATCTGCCCTCTTTAGTTACAATGAATATATGCCTATAACGTCTGAAAATTTAAGACGTCACGTGAGTAGGTATATATTGTGGATTTACCAATCACTTTGTACATGTACGTGTACACGATGCGTTCACCAACGTGGAATTCGGTGTTAAATCGCACGCTTGTTCACAAAAATGTACAGTGATGTTGAATCACCCATGTTTTTTTATGACTCCTAGATCGCACTTTTAACGTTCAAATACTCGTGGTGAACGCGCGTTTTTTAAAAAAGGGTGAAATTGTACATCTTCACTTTTATCTTTTACTTTAAAAATTTTTGTCGACGTTCCCATCGCAGACCAGACCATCGATCCATCGTTGGTGAACGCGAGCAAAAAATTCTGGGCTATCATCAAAAAACGGTCTGCGGATTCTACATCAGTGATCCAGAACCCGCCATTGTTTTGAGGTGGTGGGTTTTTCCCATTTATGACGTCATTAGGGGAATTCCCCACTATGGGAATTCCCAAACTCATCTAATCAACCGATCAGATCGCTCGATTCTCCGTCAATCGACCGATCGGATCGCTCGATTCTCGTAAACTCGATCATACGGAGTTATCTCCCCTCATCGTGGGGTGGGTGGGGGAATACCCGAGGAAATAAGTGAAAAAAAGTGACTGATATATATAGGAGAGAAAAAAAATATATAAATAATAGTTATTTAGAAAATTAAATATATCAAATCGAATAGATAATAAAAAAAATACGTAAATCATGAGCGATTTTCAGACTATTAGAGCGAGGTTTCTTTTAAACATGCTGATGAGAGCATACGCAATCTGCATGAACGAACAACTACGTCCCATCTTGTTAGAACGATGCGTCGGATGTCGGGATTATCTAGACTTCGATCACGAGAATCATTCGTGTCTAACGATGGAAAGGGAAGATATGGTCGTCATGTATTTCGAACCAGCGTTCGAACGCGTTAAATTCAACGATGTGATCACGTTTTAGAAGAGATTAGTCTTCTGTAAGAATCGAGACAGGCCCACAGATTCGGAAGAACTGAAATTGGCACATAGAAGTTTGACTTTAGAAGACAAGGGATGCATCAAGAAATTATTGCTGAACGAAGCATACGTCTAAGTTTTTTTCTTTGATATAAAATAAGGGAGAGTAGAAAATAAAAAAAATAAATACACACATAAAATTTCTATCTAATATTAGAAGAAAAAAAAAACAAAAAAAAAAATGAGAACCAGAAATAAATTGTATCCGACGTTAGTGGACGAGAAGCCGATCGACGTTTTGCCGACGGTGCTGCTAGAAGAAAAAAGAAAGAGGAGAGAGGTATCGCATCGATCAAATCAGTAGAATTCAAGCGTATCTAACTCGAGAGAGAGATTCTCGTTGTTCCCTCAAGAAAAAGTATTCGCGTTTCGTGACAGTCATCAACGCGATCGACACGACACTCATCATGATTTCCCTGGGTTTACACGCGGCTGACATCGGATTTTTGTCGACCGCGGTTGGCATTCCAATCGTGTTGACCGTAGAAGGAGTGGCTCTCGCCGCCGGATTGTTTAGCACGCTCGAAAACTTTTTGAGTAGGAAATTATATCTGAAGGCGAGGAAACACGATAAGATTCATGTCTTGGCCGACTCCAAGATCGACACGATATCCGAAATGATCTCTATGGCATTGAAAGTCGGTAGGATATCGGACGGAGAATACTTCGCAATATTGAGCGAGAAAATGAAATACGATGCCATGAAAGAAGCCGTGAGAATCAAGACTCGTCAGATGATCAAGGAAGAGATGAAGGATTCTCTCGTGGAAAAGGGGAGGAAAGAGGCCAGGGAGGAATTCAGTAAGATGATAGAACTCAAGAGCAGCGATTGAAAAAAAAATATATATATATAATAAGAACAGAATTTTAAAAAAAAAAAAATATTAAATTTATATATAAAATAAAAAAACGAAATTAATTTAAATAACTCTTAAAAATGTATTGCGTAAAGTGTAAGAGAGTTACCGAGACGAGTAATTCTAGAGAAGTGCGAACTAAAAATGATAGACGGATGCTTCGCGGAATTTGCGACGTGTGTGGTTCTGTCAAGACGCAATTCGTCAAAATAAAAAGAACGCGAGCAAAGGTAAAGGCATCGTGAATAAAATGATCAATAATCTACCTTTCGAAATGCATCTGCCCGGTCACAGTTTCACTGGACCTGGAACAAAATTGAACAAGAGACTCAACGCCGATCTGACACCCAAATCTTGGAGCAAACCTGTGAATAGGGTGGACACGGCCGCGTATGATCATGATCTGTGCTACGCCGGACATCCCGACACCAAGACTCGCAACGACGTCTGCGACAAAAACATGTTGGGGAAATTGAGAGGCATATCAAATCTGACCAGGAGAGAGAAGATGCAACGTTCGCTGGTCAGCAATCTGATCAGTGCGAAACGTCGATTCGGATGGGGCATACAAAAAAAAAAGCGCATCTGAAAAGAAGAAGAAACGATTATTGACGAGCGAATTGACCGAGGTGTTACACAAACCCATAGTGCGTAAATTTCGAAAGAGAAGGGTGTTCGTGAAGGGTCTGGATGATATTTGGTCTGCTGACTTGGTCGACATGAGATCGTTTTCGAGGTGGAACGAGGGCGTCAAATATCTATTGACGGTCATCGACGTGTTTTCCAAATACGGTTGGATCAGAGCTTTGAAGAATAAATCGGAACCTCTCGTCGCCGAGGCTCTGAAGAGCGTGTTCGACTCGTCTTCTCAAAAACCGAGTAAATTGTGGGTGGACAAGGGAAAGGAATTCTAAAACAAGGACGTTCGTCGATTGGTAGACCTCTACTCGATCGAAAATGAAGAAAAAGCCAGCATGGTGGAACGTTGGAATCGAACGATGAAGGAAAAGATGCACAGATACTTCTCAGCGAATTCGACCAAGAAATACATATACGCTCTGAACGGTCTGGTCAAAGATTACAACAACACGTGACACAGATTGATCAAGATGACTCCCGCAGAAGCTAGCGATCCTCGAAAGGAAAAACGGGTCTACGCGAATCTATATCCTGAGAGATCTAAGATCAGGAAGAAGTCTAGAACGCCGAAATTTGCGGTCGGCGATCGAGTGAGAATCTACGCTTATAAGAAGCATTTCGAAAAGGGTTATGCTCCTCGATGGACCTCGGAAATCTTTGTAATCATCAAAATATTTCACACCGATCCTGTGACTTACGAAATCGAAGCTTTGGATGGAGAAGAGATCATCGGAAAGTTTTATGAACAACAATTACAGAAGACGAAGTTTTGATGAAGAAGACAAAATTTTTTTTTATTTACTCTCTTTGACATTTTCTTGTTTACACACATATATATATAAGAGAGAAAAAAATAATAATAAAAAATAATTAAAAACTATTTTTAGATAAAGAAAGTAAGTTAATTAATAAACAAAAAAACTAAAAAAATCCTTTAAAATGACAAATATACTAGATATAGCACAAAGCATAGTGAAAGATGAAAGTATTCAAGAATATGAGGTTCACGAATACGAACCGGTAACCGGAACGAGTTTGAACAATGCGGGAGAGATAAGAATCAACGTCGAAACTCAAGATCTATTCGTACATCCTAGCGAGAGTTACATAGTGGTGCAGGGTTGTCTCACCAAGGAAGATGGGAGCGACTACGCCGACAACGACACGGTTACTCTAGCCAATAATGGCATCATGCATCTATTCAGTAACATAAAATACATGCTATCCGGACAAGAGATAGAATCTGTGTTTCATCCCGGTCAGACCACCACAATGTTCGGACTCTTGACATATCCTGATGATTTTTCGAAATCCAGAGGACTTAATCAGTTGTGGGTGAAAGACACCGTCGGCCCTGCTAGCGCAGGTGCCACCTTGATATTCGACTACGTCGTCAAGACGTCCAGACCTAAAGGAACGTTTTCGTTCAGGATACCTTTGAAACACATCTTCGGATTTGCGGACGATTACAACAAGATCATGAACGGATTTAAACACAATCTAACGTTGATTCGAAAAGGAAATGATGACGCAATAGTGAGACTCACTGTGACCGATGTGGGTAAGATAACTCTACACAAGATATCGTGGTTCGTTCCGCATGTGGAGCCTTCGATCGTGGAGAAAGTGCGTCTCTACAAGATCATAGAATCCAAAAGTAAATTACCCGTGGGATTTAGAATAAGACAGTGCGACATGGCTAGCATTCCTCCCTCCACGAATCACTTCGATTGGAGATTGACGGTGAAATCTGCTTCCGAGAGACCGCGTTTCATCGTGGTTGCATTTCAGACCGATAGGGACGGGTCTCAGGAAAAGAATGCGTTGCTGTTTGATCATTGCAGTTTGAGAAACATGCAAGTGTTTCTGAACGCCATGAGATATGCAGCAATTGATTACAATGTGTTGTTCAACAAGAACGATTTCTGCAGACTGTACGGCGACGCCGATGATTTTAGAAAGAAGTATCACGGTCTAGATGAATTGATGAGCAATCCTAACATGTCTCCCGGCGAATACAAGTCGATGTATCCCATGTTCGTATTCGACGTCAGTAAACAGAGTGAACGACTCAAGAGTAGCGTGTTAGACATTCAGATCAAGATGCAATTCGATAGGAACGTGCCGAGAAAAACCGAAGCCTTCACCCTGGTCCTGTCGGACAGAGAATTACAATTCGAATCAGATGGAAATAAGATGTCGATCATTCAATGAGAGACGAGTGTGTGAAAAAAATAAAAAACAAAAAAAAATAAAAGTAATGAGTCATTATTAAAAACAAAAAACAAAAAAAGAATAAAAAAATAAATTCATTTTTAATGATATTTTTTTAACAAAAAAAAAAGTTTCATCCGAGAAAAAATTGTCTTTTTTCAACATTCTCGACATACAAAATGTTACAATTCCTAAGTAGTCACGTAGAAAACGAAATACACATTCCATTTTTGCGTTTGAAAAAAAAGAAGATATTTACGATTACGTTCTGAATTATTTAAAAGATCGCGTGCTATTCACTCGAGAGAAACAAAAAGGATATTTTGTGACGAAGATATTAAAACTCGAAGAGATCTTAGATTGTTCGATCCTGTGCGATCGTCTCTCCGTTTCCATCAGATGTTCCATCCTGTGTTGCAAGCCAAAAAACAAAAAAAAAGATGTGGAAAAATGGTTAGGTAAACAACGGGATAGACGGTTGGAAATGAAAAGAATGAGATGCTTTCCACCATCACCACTACCTTCTGAAGAGAATGGTAATGATGTGAGTGTTACCAAGAAATGCACAACATTCGTTCATAATTATGATTCGGATCAACAAAAGTGTTGTTATAAACGTATCATATCACAAAGAAAAAGAAAAAGAAGAATCGACGCTGAAAATTGAGAAAAAAGGAAACGTTATTATAATATATGGTGATAGTGAAGAAGAAGGAAAACAAAAAAAAAATGAGATCTAAAGATGATCTCATTACTTTTTTTTTGTTTTTTTTTGTTTTTAATAATCACACATTATTTTATTTTAATTCATTATTTTCCACACGTTCACTGTTTGTTCAAAGAATCTAGTTCGATCAGTAGACTCACCACGGAAGTGGTGGCTTCGGGATTATTGGTTTTCGTAGCGAAATTAATCCTGTCACCGGCATTCACTTTGAGAGGCGTGCCAAACGTGCTAACATTCGCGTGTTGATTCTCAGTCTTTTCGACGCTGTATCTCTTATCACTCTCTACACCATACACCATGAGATTGACGACCGCTCTGTTATTCAAATCCGAGGAAGCCAGACTCATTCGAAGGATTTCACCTCCCAACGGCATGGGATATCCCACCTGACCATGTTTCGATCCGCTACCTCCATTTCCGAAAGACCACTCAGCTTTTCCCTCATCTAAGGTGCCGGCCTCTTCGGCCCACACGGTGATCAATTGTCTAGCATATTTGACTTTCTCCACCACCGAAATCAGGGTGCAGGCATCCGTCATGTTCACGGGATCCGGTAGATTCGTGAGCACGTGTCCACCCATGTCTAGTTTACCTTCCATGATGTCACCCTTTCTCCAGACCGAGTTGTCGTCCATGTACTTCCTGCTTACCGCGCTGGAATCGAATTTGGGATTGTGACCGAGACCGAATAAATTCTCACCATTCATCTTGATGCCACCCTCCATGGTTCCGCCAGATTGTTTGTTCAGGTAGAGATCGTCCACTTGCGATTCTACGTATTTTTGTGATCGTATCACGGCAGAAGCTACGTAGCCCTTGTTGACTGTGGTTGAGTCTGCATCCGTGTCGTCAATCTTCGACAGATTCAATATCTTGTGGAATCCCGCATTCAGATCCGATTTCAATTCACGTCTGTCAGACTTTCTCTGTTCCAGATCTACGTAGTGTTTGGTCACCACGTCCTTGGGATTCATGGGAGTGGCCACGTTCGTTATCTTGTTAGAATTGGCGTTCAATTCTGAGTGCATCGTTTTCAGAACGTATCTATTTCTCAGGTGTTTGCTGAATCTCGTGTGAGAGTCGTCCGCGTATTTCTTGGTCGCGGCATCGGTGGGATCTATGGGATTCGCGACGTTCACCAAACATTTGGATTTCAGATCGAGATCGTCGGTCATGGTTTTATCCACGTAATTATCCAGCAGGATTTGTTCGAAATCGGCGTTCCCCCTGTCGACGTATTTTTTAGTCGCAGCATCTGCGAGATCTATCGGCTCGGGAAGATTGTAGAGCTTCTTATCGTTCATGTTCAAAGGTTCTTCTCGAGGTTCGTATCTCTGAACGTAACGTTCGTCCAAGTTGGCAACGTCGTAACCATCGTCGACTTCGAACGTCTTCCTCTTCTTTCTTGGGTTGACTTTTTCGTCGTCACTTCTACCAAATTTATCGACTGGAATGTTGTTGTGGGATTTTTTTGTTTTTTAGAAAAATATGTTCAAAATGCAGTTTATTAAAAATGAACTATTTTATTTTATTTTTCGTTTTTATTCGATTAAAATTTTTTCAAAATAATTTTTTATCTTTATATATACTATAAAAAAAAATCTCTCTCTAATGTAAATCATTGAGAATGTCTTGAAATCGATCTCCTTCAGACCATCTCTTGAGAACGTAGAGACACAGGTGACCGCAAAACACTTGATGTGGTGATTGCACTTGTTCCGTGTTGTAACGAACCATCGATTTGTTGAAATAGTTCTTTATTTCTTTTGGCGGCGAGATTCCGTAGCTGTCGAAATAATAATTTTTCTTCTTCCTGTTCTTCATCCACGCCAGCCAGTGAGTGCCTTCACCTGATGAATCATCTAGATTTAAAATTCCGCATTCCGATTGTCGAGGTCTTCTCTTCGGCAAGGCATCTCTGGAAAACACTCCTAGAAAATCTTTGATTTTCAAATCTTTTGCCACATTCAACAGATCGATGTTGGATAGGGGTTCGTTAGGTAAGACGACACCTTCTACGGATATCTTTATTTTCTTATTCATAAATGCGTATATATTTTTTTTTATTTATTTTATTATAATTTACTAAAAATGACGTTATTTTTTTTTTCTATTTTTTTCTTTTTCTTTTTAAACTGACTTTCTCGATGTCACTATCGATTTCTATAATTTTGTGTTCATCTAATTCTTCTTGATTTTCTGGAATCCTATCATCCACAATCGTATCTGGAATCTTATCATCCACAATCGTATCTGGAATCTTATCATCCACAATCATATCTAGAATCCAATCATCCCCATTCATATCGTCTAAAATTAGATCCAAAGCCCAATGTCCGCGTGCCAAAGTGCTTATTTTATCGTCTAATACGAATCTCTTATCGTCGTCGGCCGTCAGCGAAATCTTGTTGACTATTTCGGTATACAAGTCGTGATTTTCGCTTCGAATCGATTTCATAGTCTTATACACTGGACCACCTCCTAACAAACAATCTTTATACTCTTGGAAAGAGATGTTTTTCTTCACCACGCACGCTTTAACTCCTTTGCACTTCTTGATCTCTTCATCATCTTCTAGATGATAAGCATAGAGTTTGGGTCTCAAGCCCACGAATTCGACGATCTGTTTACCGCCACTCTCGTCCTTAAATTTACCCAACACCTTCTTGTTGTCGTTCGATTGAATGTTGGATGGGTGATCAACGGGATAATTGCTCATGTCGAACCACTAGGCCACATCCGGAGATATATCTCGGTAGACGTCTTTCGTCTCTATCTCGTAAACTAAACTGTCCGTGTCGGTGAACAATAGTTTGGCTTTGTCACCAAATTTTCGTTTGACGTAATTGTAGTGAAACTCGTACATCAATCGCTTGCTGATATCTAAGATGATTGGTCCGAGATAATACGGTTTGTCGAACTTCAGGTGCGTCTTTTGCATGTGAACGGCCACTAGATTTTCGTCGAATATGGTTCGGTGTTTGTAATTGGGTTTCGCCACTAATTTTTTAGCTCTTTTCTCAGACGTGACGAGTCGAACGTTGGTTCTCTTCCTGATGTTTTCCATCTATTTGCCGTACACGCAGTTGTTCATGAGTTTGAAGAAATCTTTTTCAAAATCGTTCTCGGCTCGAGTTCTGAGATTCGTGTTGAGATCGATGTATTTTTTCATCCAAGGCTCTTCGTCGAATCGAATGATGCGATGTATGTCGACTAATTTCATCCTGTAATCGACGTACTGTTTCAAATTCTCACTGTAGACGACGTAGTTACATTTGTTAAATAAATTGGGAATGAGTTTTTCCTCGTCTCCTTCGTTCGGTTCCATTCATTCGGGAGCTAGCGGATAATCATTGTGTGGATCGTGTAATTCTTCCGGATAGTTCAAATCGACTTCTAAAATGCAAGGATAGTCTCTCCATTTTTGCATCTCTTCCGGTTCCTTCACCCATTCGAAATTTCTAATCAGTAAAGGATGACTCATAGCCCAACCGTACAGATTATTAGCGTCCCAATACTGTATGTATTTAGTTGACCGTTTCGAATCGAAACCTTCTTTCATGTAGGAATTGTTAGCCTCAGAATATCTGTGGGAGATCATCGAGACGCCACCTCTCGCAGCCCTTTCAAACATGAGCAACATGTCCGTGTCGGATAATAATTCCAATTGGACTTCGGTGGTCTTCAACAGAGCGTCCCATGCCAGACCGGGTGCGGTGAAATACCAAGCAGGATCCAGATTGTAATTTTGATGACAGACGTCTCAAGAGCAGAACGTCGGTCTTCAGATAGAGATCGTGATAATCTCTCATGGTTTTCATATCGAATGATTTCCACACGTTTTCGTCGTGTTCGTAATTCTCATCCAAAATGTCGGATTCGTGTAATTTCGAATAAAAATCTTCTTTCGAAGGTAGTGCGGTGTCTTCGAATCTCTTTAGATCGTCCATGTAATCGTAAGGATAGACTCCTTTCCTCAACATGACGTCTACTCGTTCTCCAAAATGTTCGCTCGTGATTTTAAATTTATCCTTGCTCATGTTATCAACTAATTTTTCCAGAGCGGTCGACATGAATTTAAAACTGTCGATGAAACGTATGCATCTACGAATGGATTTCGTTTTTTCTTTCAACGTATTTCCGTCAATTACTCTTTTCTTCTCCATGAGCTTCCATTTCGTGAAGGAAATGTATCTTTCTTCGCTGTTCGCGATGCTATTTAATTCTTCGTGTGAGGTGCCGAGATTTTTCACGAACAGATGACTGTCGTAACCTGAGAGATTGTGAAACATCACTGGATATAAAGCGGCGTCTCGATATTTTAAATTACACTTGCTGTGAGCCGGACCGCGATACAGACCCGTGTAATGATCGTGGTCTCTGACCTTCTTATTTTTCTCCGAATTCTTGTCGAACGATTGTCTGCATATGTGACATTCGGTGGCTCTGTTATTTTCGTCCTGCTGCTCTCGCGTGATGATCATTTTTGCTGGAGTTTTGAATTTGTCGTATAACATTTGAATTTTCGATTCTAACTCTTCCACGAACCTTTGAGCCACGTCGTCGTCTTCGCACTGTTTCGTGTAGGTGAAGGGACCCATGTCGTGTTGTGAGTCAAAAGCGCATTTCACGTAAATGCAATAGCCCGAAGGTATGTGTTTTTGATATCTTTCGACGTAACTTTGAAGAGCGTTGGGTTGACAGGAACTCATTTTCGCGGTGAAACATTCGAAATCGGCGTACACGCCAAATGGTACTTTTAACCTTCTATTGTGATTTTCAAACTTCATGATGGTGTTGGGTTTAGGCATTTCGACGGCGACACCTTGATTTTCGTTGCAATATTCCTGATGTTTCGCTAATGATTTTTCGCTGTGAAACACGTTCATGCAATTGTAACATAAAGATATCTTTCCTTTATGATTATTATTTTGTTTTGACAGTAATCGGTTCGGATGTTTAACCCAACAATAATGACGATTGTCACCATTCGAAATCAATAATAAAATAATCGTATTTTCTCTTCCTCGATACGAAGTCTGTCTGAGAGGATAGATCTTTTGTTTTTCATCGTCGTATCCAAGGACGTTCACCGCTATGGTGGGATTTTGAGCCTCGAAACGTTCGATATGTTTTAACTCTGTTGGAAAAGTCACTCCGGTCCAATCGAGATTTTTAGAAGTTTCCATGTAACGAGAAACTCTATCGAAGTTTATTTTGACAGGGTATAAAGCGGAGGTGACTGCCCATTTAAAACACTGATCATCTTTATTTCTCACGTTGACCACGGCGTGTTTCTTAGTCAAGAAATACGGTAATTCCAAGTAGGAAGATCCTTTCAACGGTTCATTTTTATTCATGTGAATTTCGAGTTTCAACACCTCGTCGAACGTCCAATTACTACCTTCATGTTGATAATTCGCGAGAGACGTCAACATCTTGTCTTTCATCTTTTCGAAAACGTCTGATAGATCTGAATCTCGAAATATGGGTTCGACGTTAGATCTGAGATATGCATTTTTCACGATGCTCTCGCCGGACTTCACGTCGATTTTATTCATTATGCAATGGAGTATCATCTTAATTTTTAATCCCACGTTCATGTATTCGCGAAACAAATCCAATACTTCTTTCTTCACCCGTTCCATGAACAATTTCGGATCGACTTTCTTCAATGAGGGAACCACGTCGAAAGTTTTAAAAATGCCTTTGATCGCACTCTCCTGTTCTACGGGTTTCGATTGGAATAGTTCCGCAGCGAGTCGTGTTACATATTCTTCTCCTTTCTCTTCGTCGATTGCTCATTGAATTTCGCTCGATATATCTCGTTTGTCTTGAATCTGAAGTGCATCACTCGTTTTCGTTTTAGTTTTTCTTTTCTTTTCTTTGGAAACTTGATGTTCTTCAACGGCTTTTCATTTAGTCGTCTTCTTATTTTTCACAACCGATGCATCTTTTGACGTCGTTGCTATCGACATTTCGTTTGCCTTTCTAGCGTTTCGCAAATATTCTTGTATGACATCAATTTTTTTTGATTTAGTTCTATGATTTCTGAAATCTGAAATTTGTAATAGTTTACAAATCTCGTTTAACTGAGGTATGGTTTTCTCATTTAAATTTACCATTGTTTTATCTGTTTGCTTCATTTGTAAGAATATTTTTTTTTTTTGAATTTTGTATTAAATAATTTGTTAAAAAAGTTTTGCTTTTTTACTCTTTTTATATATATATAATAAAAAAAAAAAAAGTTAAATTTTAAATTCAATTTTTTTCTTTAATACAAAATTTAAAATATACATTATTTGCAAGAATTCATAAAACCAAATAATCGATCATGACAACAACACCTAAAAGATGCAAATTGAAATTGAAACGAGATGAAGCGTATGACAAATTCGGTTTTAATATCTATACATTACAACAACAACATGATCCCATCGAATTGAACGAGGTTGAGATGGTGAACTTAGAGTGCTACTACCACAAGTATCGAATGTGTTTGAAAGTGGATGAAGCCACGCTCTATTTGTTTTATGAGTACCAAAGCGATCTGCTGAATAATATCATCGTCGCCTCGATACATCTTTCGATTGAATCCCAACATCTTGCCTATAGAATCATCCGTGTTGAAATCCACTGGAAAATTATCTTCCAAATCCAACATCGTCTGTAAGGTATTAGGATTGGGAGCGAGTCTGATCTTGTTGCTTCCCTTTCCATCCATCTTCATTCGCGTCTGAATGTAATCGTTCAAATCGTCTATGTCGTAACTCCCTTTGGGAATTCGAATCTCCAACCAATCCGCTCCGTCGGAATACTTGAACGAGTTATTCTTTTCGGTGACGTTGGGAAAGGAATAATAAGTCTCCAGATTCACCAACGCCATCTCGTATCTTTTCTCTCTATTCAATTCGATGAAAGGTTCGAATTTCGTAGCGAATCGAGTCGAATCACCACTCACCACGATTTGAATAGATTGTTTTGCAGCCGTATTCTCGGCTATCCATTCTAACAATTCTCCTTGTTCGAACATTATATTTAATTTTATTTTTATTTTTTCAAAACTAATTTGTTGAAGATTTATTATTTTCTAAATTTTATTTTCACGCTCTATCTTATTATTATCATCGGAAACATAAAACTTGTCGAATCCGCACTGATATTTTCCGTGATTAAATTCGCTTGTCAAATCGATCACGACGAATTTGTAAAGTACACCATCCCAAACCCTCTTGCAGAATCTCCTGAATTCCGCCGCGCTCATGTCGTTTGCGACGTGATTGCCGTAGATGTGATTGAGATTCTTGAGATCTTGGCGAAAGAGACATAGAAAATTAGCTTTCTCCCTTATCGTCTGTCTGGGTAATCGAAAATAATTCTGCGACAGGTAGAAACAGTCCACGTTGCTGTGTCAACCCCTAACGTAATACGATTCGCATCGGTTCTGTCTCTCCAAAAGCAGATCGTCGAAAATCATGAGATTCTTATCTTCCGATTTCAGTTCCCTAGGATCGCTAGCGTTCTCATAAAATCGACACTCAACGTTCGAAGATGCATTTCTCTTCATCAATTCCATCGCCGCACCGTCCAAAATGGTCGAAAGTGGAGCTCCGCTCTTGTCGAATTCCTCCCTACTGTCAAAGATTCTGCCTATTTCCTATAATCGAGCGATCTGATCGGTCGATTGATGGAGAATCGAGCGATCTGATCGCTCGATTAGCTGAGTTTGGGAATTCCCATAGTGGGGAATTCCCCTAATGACGTCATAAATGGGAAAAACCCACCACCTCAAAACAATGGCGGGTTCTGGATCACTGATGCAGAATCCACAGACCGTTTTTTTGATGATGACCCAGAATTTTTTGCTCGCGTTCACCAACGATGGATCGATGGTCTGATCTGCAATGGGAACGTTGACAAAAAATTTTAAAGTAAAAGATAAAAGTGAAGATGTACAATTTCGCCTTTTTTTTAAAAACGCGCGTTCACCACGAGTATTTGAACGTTAAAAGTGCGATCTAGGAGTCACAAAAAAACATGGGTGATTCAACATCACTGTACATTTTTGTGAACAAGCGTGTGATTTAACACTGAATTCCACGTTGGTGAACGCATCGAGTACACGTTGAACAACACTATTTTTCTCTAAAATTTTACATGGTAATCGCTCAGTCAAAAAACAAGAGTTGAAAAATATTTTTTAAAAATTCTCGCCAGAGAATTTTTTTGCAGAACAAAATATATGAGAAAAATAATACTTCATGAATATCTTGTAATATTTTGGGTTAAAACCGCATTTGTACTCGCACGTTGAACAACGCTATTTTTCTCTAAAATTTTACATGGTAATCACTCAGTCAAAAAACAAGAGTTGAAAAATATTTTAAAAAAATTCTCGCCATAGAATTTTTTTGCAGAAAATATATATGAGAAAAATAATACTCCATGGATATCTTGTAATATTTTGGGTTAAAACCGCGTTTGTACTCGCACGTTGAACAACGCTATTTTTCTCTAAAATTTTACATGGTAATCGCTCAGTCAAAAAACAAGAGTTGAAAAATATTTAAAAAAAATTCTCGCCAGAGAATTTTTTTGCAGAAAAAAATATATGAGAAAAATAATACTCCATGAATATCTTGTAATATTTTGGGTTAAAACCGCGTTTGTACTCGCACGTTGAACAACGCTATTTTTCTCTAAAATTTTACATGGTAATCGCTCAGTCAAAAAACAAGAGTTGAAAAATATTTTTAAAAAATTTTCGCCAGAGAATTTTTTTGCAGAAAAAAATATATGAGAAAAATAATACTCCATGAATATCTTGTAATATTTTGGGTTAAAACCGCGTTTGTACTCGCACATTGAACAACGCTATTTTTCTCTAAAATTTTACATGGTAATCGCTCAGTCAAAAAAACAAGAGTTGAAAAATATTTTAAAAAAATTCTCGCCAGAGAATTTTTTTGCAGAAAAAAATATATGAGAAAAATAATACTCCATGAATATCTTGTAATATTTTGGGTTAAAACCGCGTTTGTACTCGCACGTTGAACAACGCTATTTTTCTCTAAAATTTTACATGGTAATCGCTCAGTCAAAAAACAAGAGTTGAAAAAAATTTTAAAAAAATTCTCACCAGAGAATTTTTTTGCAGAAAAAAATATATGAGAAAAATAGTACTCCATGAATATCTTGTAATACTTTGGGTTAAAACCGCGTTTGTACTCTAACGTTGAACAACGCTATTTTTCTCTAAAATTTTACATGGTAATCGCTCAGTCAAAACATCAATTGATTTTTTGAATTCTTTCCGCTTTTTGATTCATAAAAATAATTTTTTCAGATAAACCATTTAACTTGATAAATTAATCTCATTTGAATAAAAACCTGTAATACATCTCAGGCGTGACAAAATAGCATTCTCAGTAAGTGTTTATACAGTAAATGTCACTTTGACATGCAACCTGCTTGTCAGTTTCGATAAAAACACAGACTGACAATTGTAGACTGACATTCGAATGAAATGGTTTAACACGCCAAAGGCGCAGGAGCTCTATTTATCACTTTTATTTATTTCCTAGGATATTCCCCCACCCCACGACGATGGGAGATAACACCGTATGATCGAGTTTACGAGAATCGAGCGATCTGATTGGTCGATTGACGGACAATCGAGCGATCCGATCGCTCGATTAGCTGAGTTTGGGAATTCCCATAGTGGGGAATTCCCCTAATGACGTCATAAATGGGAAAACCCACCGCCTCAAAACAATGGCGGGTTCTGGATCACTGATGTAGAATCCGCAGACCGTTTTTTTATGATGACCCAGAATTTTTGGCTCGCGTTCACCAACGATGGATCGATGGTCTGATCTGCGATGGGAACGTCGACAAAAAATTTTAAAGTAAAAGATAAAAGTGAAGATGTACAATTTCGCCTTTTTTTTAAAAACGCGCGTTCACCACGAGTATTTAAACGTTAAAAGTGCGATCTAGGAGTCACAAAAAAACATGGGTAATTCAACATCACTGTACATTTTTGTGAACAAGCGTGTGATTTAACACTGAATTCCACGTTGGTGAACGCATCGAGTACACGTACATGTACAAAGTGTTTGGTAAATCCGCAATATATACCTACTCACGTGCAATCTGTGTAAATGGTATCACTGTATTTGTATTTGAATTAGAGTTATCCGCCTTGAAAAGCTCCACTCGGAAATGATGCCATCTACGAAACTAAGCAACCTTGATAAAAAATATTGATTTAACTAACCTTTGAAGCATTGCATTGAAATCTTGCATCATTGCTGAATATTGCAGCTAAAAGTAGGGGTGATTTGATGAATTCTGGGATCTAAAAATACAATTGACTATTGGTGTATTTTTGTTGGAAATTCCCCTACAAAAATATGCCTATGACTGGTAGTTTCCTTTCTGTCATTTTTTCTCTCTTATTTGTTGCATGATCCCCAGTTTTGAGGGCTAGTAAAGTTGTCTGAAGTGCTATACTTGACAAAGATATTTGAATGCCCAAATTAAAATGATGCGATCATATTGTTTTCCCACAAACGTTATAATGGTCTCCTGTGGGAAAATATTTAGTACTGTGATACCAAATAGAATTCCAGTCTGCTCAAATCAGTACCGACTGAAAGAGTGATCTCCCATTTGTTTATTCAACTGACAAGATGGTGACAGGCGGTAACTGCATCACAAGTAAGAATTCTGTCATTTATTATCCAGCACAATTGCAAGTACAGTGTATACAGTGTATAAAAGAAGTAAACGACAGGATCTATTCTTTACATAGTTTGTTGGTAATCTAATATGGCGTAAATGGTGTCAGTCAGATGATGTATCAAAGCTCTCGATCTGAATGTTTTCCGTTTTTACCCCGCGTTTTGTTGAAATTTATGCATCGAATGTGGAATTCGTGTTTAAAATTGCGTTGTTATAAGTATGTTTCACATGAACGTTCTGTGTTGAAACTCAGTATTCATAAATTTTAGGATATTCCTTAACCCATTACCTAACATGAAAAACAGACGACACTTGCAAACAAAGTTCTTGAATAACTCATTTCTTTCATTTTTTTCTGAAAACATAGGTTATGACGCCTCATTCAAGTTGGAACGAGCTCGACGAGTTTGTTCCAAAGTGGGGTCAGAACTTATGTTTTTGAGACAAAACATATAAGGATCACTAATTGGCAATTTTTGAGAAGAGCGCTGGCCGGTTTTCGCCGTTACGTTGGGTAAAGGGTTAAATGTTTTGATGTAAAGTCACAATCGTTGTTTCATTTTATAAAAGCGATGTTTTTACGTAGAATTTCAAATATTTCTTTTCAGAAAAGGGGCAATATTGGAGGAGAAAAGCAAAACGTCAGAATGGATATACGTTATTGTGAAAGTAAGCTTTACACTTACATCGTAGTGGGTTGGTGTCTACTTGGGCGTTACTAAGGGGGCGGGGTGTGACACCCCTAATATTTTTTCCAGTCGGGATATTTTCGTTAGGTTTGGTGTCTAAGATATCAGTTCTCTCTTGCTAGTAATCATGTATTTATAATGACTGGATTTGATACTTCGACATGTGTCACGCCAAATATGTCGTTCATACTGGACTGTTGAGGTCACTCATGACCAATTTGAAAAAGCAGACGACACTTGCAAACAAAATTCTTGAATAACTATTTTTTTCATTTCTTGTCTCAAAAACATAGGTTATGATCCCTCATTGGAACGAGCTCCACGAGCTCGTTCCAAAGAGGGGTCATAACCTATGTTTTTGAGACAAACAAAATGAAAAACATAATGAAAATTAATTGGCGATTTTTGTGAATAGCGCTGGCCGGTTTTTCCCGTTACGTTGGGTGAAGGGTTAATTAAATAAGAAGTTGCGTCACAACTACTACGGGTATATTTTATTTTTTCACTGATAAATTTCCAAGATGTCTTGGATTTGTTAACCCTTTACCCAACGTAACGGCCAAACCGCTCTGCGCTGTTCACAAAAATCACCATTCAATTTTCATTATTTTTCATTTTTTGTCTCGAAAACATAGCTTATGACTCCTCATTGGAACGAGCACGTTGAGCTCGTTCCAATGAGGTGCCCTAAGCTATGTTTTTGACGAAAAAAATGAAAAACGTAGCCATTGCGGTCATGATAAATGAGATGTACACCTCCCCCCCCCCCCCCCCATCGGCCATCTTCGTGACGCCCGTGGGTGTCTACGGGGTCCATTGTGGTCCTGAACACCTTGAAGGTCATTGAATTGAAAAATGTGCTTTCAACGCCTTGAACATATTTGAAATTTGTGTATTAGCTTTGAAAACCCTTGAGTTTTAAAGGGACTTTAAAGTTTAATTTCTCAAAGATATAAATTCTGTTGCACAGCATTGAATGCTGTGCAACAGAAATTAAATCTTTGAGATATTCTTTAAAATCAAGGACTTTGCAAAATAACATCTGCTTCAGATATTTTATCTAACTGGTAAATATGGTTGTTTGTGTCAAACTTCAATGTCTGTTTTGATTTAAGATCGGGCACATTGTTAGAGAGTAATAGTCTTTAACCATTTGATACTTTTGTGCGTCTTGTGACGTACGAAATCAAACAGCGCGTTGTGGTCTGTGGTCATCTGTTTTATTATTTTTCGATTTTTTTTTCGAAGTTTTAACCTCAATTCCTATTTTCTCCCGAATGGTGCTGGGTGACAATCGTTGAGCCAAATGTTATCGCAGCTTAAAATACTAATATCATCCAGCTGTCAAGACTTCTTAACTTGTTGAGTGCAAGAAGCCACTATCAGGGCTTTCAAAAAATGAGGATACCAGAGCAAACGCTGACACTCTCCTTGCTTATATTTCACATTCAGTCAAACACAAATAATATTTTGTTTATATAAATTTGTTTTATTACAAATTATTGGAGAGTGCCCGTGGCCACTCTCCAATAATTTGTAATAAAACACGTTTTGAATAACAAATTCAGATCACCCAAAATAATCCAGCCCTCAACCAGATAATCACTAATGTGAAAAATATATTGTTATTTGTACTTTCAGATGTTTGACGTCTTATTTTGAAAAACGTTGAAGAAACTGAATTTCCAGTTACGTTTGAACGTCAGGATAATTAAAGTCCCAAAAAGTTAAAATGTCAAAAAGTTCATTGAAAATTCCTGGAAATTGTCAACGGAAGTCCTTGAATTAACCTCAACATTGAGACAATGAGTTCTGTGTCTGTGCAATCAACTATTCCACATACTATATTGCCAGTGCAAAGACTATTGCGATTTAATCCAACTTTTATAAAAGATACCCGTTGGGTTCTAAGATGACGGTAGAATTCACTTACTATTACGAAAATGGATAAATGAAACCAGTCTAAAAAGAATCTGAATATATACCTAAAACAACAAAAACACAATTTTAACTTATATTATTACCACTCAATCTATAAGCTACTAGTCGATTAACATAAGTTTGGAGGCCCGTTAAAACTCCATAATTTCAGTGACGTCATTCGACGGAGCCGGGCCGCGGGTGATAATGGTATAAATAGCCATTAGCGGCCCGCGGCCGGACTATTTTTAGATTCCATGGTCTAATGAATTACTCCCATTCGGATGACGTCCCTTTGTATTTTTGAACTGAAGTCGAACGCACGATCGAAACAGAAATATCGAAATTTGAAATGTTATTGAGTATCTTCACTTGTCCAATTCAATTTACATAACATACTAATTTTCTTCTGTGTTTTAATGCCCAAATCCGAAAGACTCTCGTGTGGTTATTCCCTCGTGTGGTTAGCTGTATCAGGGAGTGGTAATAATAGTAATACTCGACTTCGTCTCAGGCCTTTAATAAACCCTCGGGCTGTTCATCATTGCTGCAGGGCCGCTAATGAACCATAATGCCCTCCAAAATCATGTTATTGTTATATTAGTCAGGTGCATTCAGTTTCACAAAACAGGCGAGTAGCACTCTAGTATTTCCGGTGTATTCAGCGAGTTGATTTGTTGAAAAGTTTGGCTTCTCTTTCTTTAGTTCTCTGGTTTCAGCACATACATTGCTATTTAGACAGCTCGTAGTAGAGCCCGTTGTTTAAAAGGTTCGGTAACACAAATACTAAAGGGATTACTATCAATTCAACCCATTACTCGAGGCAATTCAATTTGTTATTGTTTTCATTTCTTTCCCCTGAAAACATAGTTTTCAGTCCATCAATTGAACAAACTCAACGCGACAGTTCCAATGAGGGATCATAGTCCATGTTTTTTTAAACAAAAAATGAAAATCTTCAGTTTTTGGAGATTTTTTTAGCAAGTGTCATCTGCTATTCGTGTTAAGTGAAGGATTATTATGATCCCCGATGAGTCTGGAGGTGGGATGGGGAAATCTCACCCGAGGGGCAAGATATTTGAACCAGACCCGAGGCTTGCCGAGGGTCTGGTTCAGATATCTTGCCCCGGAAAGAGCATGCACAAGTTATTTATATACCAAAGATATATACCACGAAATCGATTAGGAACGGTGGCAGCTTGAGGGTTGAAGAGTTTTAGAGCATCGAACTTTGATCACACTGCATTCCGATGACGTCAATATGAATTAGTTGGTAGCAAGAAACTGATACGATATGCATAACGTCATAATAACGTTATAAATGTAGAACGTCACGTGGGTGGGGTGGGATACATCTGTCTCTCCCTGTTGTCTCACCCGGGACACACGTATGTTACACACGCAGTGAGGGGAGGATATTATGATCCCCGATGAGTCTGGAGGTGGGATGGGGAAATCTCACCCGAGGGGCAAGATATTTGAACAAGACCCGAGGCTTGCCGAGGGTCTTGTTCAAATATCTTGCCCCGAGGGTGAGATTTCTCCATTCCCACCTTCAGACTCATCGAGGGTGATTCCCCCCCCCCCCCCACCATGTAGAGATTACGTTAGCCAGAGGTAATCGGGAGTCACGTGCTGATTCAATCAACTCATTTTGTATTCGTTGTTTTGAGAAACTGATGACACCATCGGAAAGAGCATGCACAAGTTATGTATATACCAAAGGTATATACCACGAAATCGATTAGGAACGGTGGCAGCTTGAGGGTTGAAGATTTTTAGAGCATCGAACTTTTATCACACTGCATTCCGAGGACGTCAATATGAATTAGTTGGTAGCAATAAACTGATACGATATGCATAACGTCACAATAACGTTATAAATGTATAACGTCACGTGGGTGGGGTGGGATTATTATATTCTCCCCCCACTATACGTGAACCATACGTGTGTCCCCACTGAGATAGCAGGGAGAGACAGATGTATCCCACCCCACCGACGTGACGTTATACATTTATAACGTTATTATGACGTTATGCATATCATATCAGTTTCTTGCTACCAACTAATTCATACTGACGTCATCGGAATGCAGTGTGATCAAAGTTCGATGCTCTAAAACTCTTCAACCCTCAAGCTGCCACCGTTCCTAATCGATTTCGTGGTATATACCTTTGGTATATACATAACTTTTGCATGCTCTTTCCAATGGTTCATTAGTTTTTCAAAGCAACGAATACCAAATGAGTTGATTATATTAGCACGTGGCCGCCGATTACCTCTGGCTAACGTAACCGCTGTATAGTGGGAGGAGAAAAATAATCCCTGATGGGTACGGGTGTGGGATGGGAAAATCTCACCCTCGGGACAAGATATTTGATCCAGACACTCGGCAAGCCTCGTGTCTGGGCCAAATATCTTGCCCTCGGGTGAGATTTTCCCATCCCACACCCGTACCCATCAGGGATTATAATAAGGTATATACCACGAATAATAATCCCTGATGGGTACGGGTGTGGGATGGGAAAATCTCACCGAGGGCAAGATATTTGGGCCAGACACGAGGCTTGCCGAATGTCTGGACCAAATATCTTGTCCCGAGGGTGAGATTTTCCCATCCCACACCCGTACCCATCAGGGATTATTTTTCTCCCCACACCATACAGCGGTAATGTTAGCCAGAGGTAATCGGCGGTCACGTGCTGATATAATCAACTCATTTGGTGTTCATTGTTTTGAAAAACTAATGACACCATCGGAAGGAGCATACAAAAGTTACGTATATACAAAAGGTATATACCACGAAATCAGTTAGGAACGGTGGCATCTTGGGGTTTAAAGAGTTTTAGAGCATCAAACTTTGATCACACGGCATTCTGATGACGTCAGTATGAATTAGTTGGTAGCAAAAAACTGATACGATATGCATAACGTCATAATAACGTTATAAATGTAGAACGTCACGTGTGTGGGGTGGGATACATCTGTCTCTCCTTGCTGTCTCACCCTGGACAGACGTATGTTACACATGCAGTGTGTGTGTGGGGGGGGGGGGGGGCATCTTATCTCCCTGCTATCTCACCCGGGGCACACGTATATTACACATGCAGTGGGAGGGGGGGGGGGACATTTGTCTCTCCCTGCTCTCTCACCCGGGATACACGTATGTTACACATCCAGTGGGGGGACAAAAAAACAGACGTAAAATGATTTGTTGCACGCCTCACTAACAGTCCCATTAACATTGGCTTTTATCACAATCGACGGTTTCCATATCACAGGGTTCCTGTGATGTATACGAAGAAAGGCCAGAATGTGAAGCTTCAACGAAATGCTCGAAAAAAGGGAGGAAGAAGACAAAAATCAAAACTTTGGGTAAGTTATGACTGTTTAATGACAATTACCAGATGCAATGAAAATAATTTTTATTTATCCTCGTTACATGCAGGTCGCCATTTCACTACAAATGACACTTGTAGAATGTGGAACTGTTTTGTAGCGAAAAGTATGTGTCATAATACATTTCATTTGAAGAACGTTTGATTCCAGAAAGCTTGATGTGTCCATTTGAAACTACAGGGAAAATGTTGTGGATTGAGTCGATTGTCCGATAACCGTGTGTAATTGGATTCTGCGGGAGAGATAGCGTTTTATGAAACCATATCTCCATTACTCTCCATCTAAAATTGCCCATTAATGCCCTCTTGGGAATTTTCAGACATTAACCTGTGCTTTGGTACATTGTAACCCGATCTGAGCTACAAATATCCATCTTCAACATGTTATATTTTCGACTTATCTCCCCTGATTACTTACAGTAAAAACGGTTGATTGAGCTAAATCACGCCAAAAGGTGCGATGTTCCGTACATTGGCAGGATGCTAATCCAACTTGCATCTCTGAAATCTCAGTGGAGATTAAAGAAAACTCCTTTTCAAAGTGAAATGGGAGTAAGAAGATAAACACTTATTTTGTATTTTACCTTTCATTTACAAACTTCAATCTTTGTTTGACTTGAAGTGATGCCCAGCTAGTTTTCGCACCGGCGACAATTGAACTTTGAACCTGTGCCAGTAAGCCGTTCTTGACATTTCACATACAATGCTGCACAGGAAGAAAAGAGCTCAACTTCAGATAAAAATGGAAGTCCAAAACATAACACTACGATTTGTTTTAAAATACACATCACGATCGTCTAGAGCACTCGTCACGGACTTCATGAACTGATGTCTCGCTGTACCAGAAATAATCGTACATGCGAACCAAGAGGGTTAAAACAGTTGCTCAAGTATTCGCAACACATGACACTGAATATAGGGTTATCCATCTTTATGTTGTCAACATTTTGTTTTTCTTTAACTGGTTGAGGCTACATTATTTTTGGTGGTCTGAATTTGTTCATCAAAATTTGTTTTATTACAAATTATTGAAGAGTGTCCATGAATAATACGCATTTTCTCATTTGTACTCAATAAAACATTTACCTTACAAAACACCATATTCGGGCAGTGTCATTCACAAAAATAACCATTGAAATTGCATTTTTTTCCAATTTTAGTCTACAAAATGAAGTTCTTGGAAGTGAAGAATTCTTGAAGTGACAACACCGCGTCCGGCGCATATGGATATAGATAACAGTCTTTTAACTGTTTACCCTACATAACGGCCAAAACCGGCCAGCGCAATTTACAAATAATTGCTATTCGATTTTCATAATATTTTCATTTTTTTGGCCTCAATACCAAAGCATATGGCCCCTCATTGGAAAGATCTCGTTCAGCTCGTTAGAATGGGGGGTCATAAGCTATGTTTTTTGACGCAAAAAATGAAAAAAATAGATATTCATTCATTTTATTTGCAAGTGTCGTCTGCTTTTCAAGTTAAGTAAAGGGTTAACAGATTGAGCATCTCCACGGGGCACCCTTACACTTTCTTTACATGAGTGGCAACTGGTATTCCAATACGACCGGCAACTTATCTTGCTGATTCTCGCTCGGGAATAGGGGGGGCCTAGGCTTGGCGCAGGAGTCAGAACTTTGGGGGATCCAGGCCTGGCCCAAGAATCCTGGGCTCCTGGGCCCACTGCGGACGCTCCAAAGTTCCGTTATTACTCCGGGTCCCCCAACCTCTCCCCGGCCCTGGCCTCGTTGGATCAGGAGTTATGTTTTGGAGGCAAACGAATGAAACTGCTTAGTTATTGAAGATTTTCTTTTATTGAAGTGTCTTCTTTTAGTCGTATCAGGTAAGGGGTTAAAAATTTAACGTAATTTTCGAGAATCTCGTTTACGTCGAAGTGCTTTCGTTTTGGGGATTCACTGTAAGCAATGACATAATGATTCGTTATGCGACACTATTAAGTGGAGACGCGGTCAAAATCGGGTAGAAACATCAAGGCATATTTATCTATTTTTACTTTAACAACAGATGCTGCTTTTGACTTCATACTTTTATGGTCTCCAACAAGTAGACGATCAAAATGGCTCTTTTTAAATTCATATCACAAGTGTAGCATTCTCTATTTTCATAACGAGATTTTGGATACGACTAACATGATTTTCTTCTTATCTTTTGTAGAGCAGTTTCGACGGTTATCGGCAAATGAGGTTATAGAAAAGGCTAGAACTCAGGTAAACTCCTCTTCTCCAACATACACTCCCCACTCCCTCACAATCCACCCGCACATACACACCCTAAGACATCCCTCTACCCGCAACACACACACCAGTCTTTAACCGCTTTTGTGGGGACTTGTTTTTTCTTTTGTTCTTTGTACAAACAAGTACCAGAAAATCGAGAAGAAAAACCCTAACCAATTGTTTTCTTTGCGAGGACTCGTAGAAAACAAAGGAAATCTTTGAAGGCCCCGAAACCATATTGCCCAGGTTGTTACAAAGTCGGGAAAACAAACCCATACCCACACACACCCATACCACGCCCTCACCCCCTACACACACCCTCTCACACACACCGAATAAAGGAGTCCTCTATGAACCCCGCTATGTCCTCTGTATGAATTTAAGTGTGTATCCCACATTTATACCAGTTTCAAAAGAATCTCTCACCTTTACATCTCACACCCGCTAGAGTCATCAAATTACCTAATTCCTATGTGTTTCATTAACATCTAACGTTCTGACACTGTCAAAAGTTTGGAGTGTTACTACCCTTTCATGTGTATTTGATAGCGCCTACATCATCAGCTAAAATGCACCAGCTCTATGCCCAGTAGACAGTGTGGGGAATAAGATGTGCTATTATTGAGAGATATACGGAAGCGAAGAGCCGAGTAGTAGGCGAAGGGGTTTTCATGCCCCATCTGGGGGACCTAGGCTGGGGGACCTAGGATGTGACGTCATACCGCAATGTATTATGGGTATCACGTGGTTGTCATGGTAACCCATGTGAGCGGCCATGTTGTGACGTCATTGTCATGGTGATGGGTGATGTGAGTGCGCATGCGCAGCTCGTGTTGTTAGGGTGATACGTGTTTCCGTCGTCCATTTTGTATGAAGGATGCCGCCATCTTTGTTTCTATGGTGGCACGTGGTTGCTATGTTACTCAAGGCTTCTTATAGGGCTAAGAGGTCTGTAACAGGTATGTTCGATTGACTGGGAGTATTTTCTGGAAGACTTCCTTGTATAATTACCCAAATGAGCCCGAGAATGGGCGTAAATCAACGGAAACGACTTTATTTGGTATGGATTCCCTATTTTATCGGTGTAGCACGTAGTGCTATATTACCGAGGGGGCCCCGGGGTGTGTTCCTTTGTAGAAGAGTATTTTTGGAAAGACTTCCGAAGATAATTACCCAAATAAACCCGAGAAGTCTTACTATTTCGAATTCTTTCAGAATTCTCTGCTTCTATCTACATATACAATAGTTTTTGTCTATCTGGCCATGTTCCTTTGTTCTAGAGTATACTCCAATAGCGTAGAAGAGCCTATTAGTTGGAACAGCTTTGCTTATTATTACTATATTTAGAAATTCTGGTCTATTTTTGTTAGTTCTGACCCTATTCCAAGTACTCTTGTTGTTTCATTTATCTAGATCATTTATATAAATTATAACTAACCAATCAGATTGCTTGATTTCCCATAACCTGTCCTTAATCGTATAGAGTTATCTCCCCTTATTAAAACGAAGTCGTATCCGTTTCTCATCACCTGGACCATATCTCCAGGCACCCCTTTTTGCAAAACACCTATGGCTATGGAATTACTTTTTCTCATATGTGCTTATGTGAAAAGGTACAATGTGCCCTAGCACAAACATGCACATACTGGCACATTTTACATGTGCTATTTGCACATACTGGCACATTTTACATGTGCTATTTACACATACTGGCACATTTTACATGTGCTATTAGCACATTGTGTGCAAGTGCACAATGTGCGCACAAAACATGCAGCACATAGGCACATACGGGTATTTGAGGATACCTATGGCCTGGTATTGTATTATTTGAGGATACCTATCGAGGATACCTACTGGAGAACCCCTTTTTGTCATATGTGCTTATGTGAAAAGGCACATTGTGACACAATGTGCCCTAGCACATAGGCACATGTGGGTATTTGAGGATACCTATGACCTGGCATTGTATTATTTGAGGATACCTATCGGGATACCTACTGGAGAATCCCTTTTTTGTCTTATGTGCTTATGTGAAAAGGCACAATGTGACACAATGTGCCCTAACACATAGGCACATACGGGTATTTGAGGATACCTATTGCCTGGTATTGTTTTATTCGAGGATACCTACTAGAGAATCCCTTTTTTGTCATATGCGCTTATGTGAAAAAGCACAATGTGCCCTAGCACAAACATGCACATACTGGCACATTTTACATGTGCTATTTGCACATACTGGCACATTTTACATGTGCTATTTGCACATACTGGCACATTTACATGTGCTATTTGCACATACTGGCACATTTTACATGTGCTATTTGCACATACTGGCACATTTTACATGTGCTATTTGCACATACTGGCACATTTTACAGGTACTATTTGCACATTGTGTGCAAGTGCACAATGTGCGCACAAAACATGCAGCACATAGGCACATACAGGTATTTGAGGGTACCTATGGTCTGGTATTGTATTATTTGAGGATACCTTCATAGGATACCTTCTGGAGAACCCCTTTTTGTCATATGTGCTTGTGTGAAAAGGCACACTGTGACACAATGTGCCTTAGCACATAGGCACATGCGGGTATTTGAGGATACCTATGACCTGGTATTGTATTATTTAAGGATACCTTTATAGGACACCTTCTGGAGAACCCCTTTTTTGTCATATGTGCTTATGTGAAAAAGCACAATGTGACACAATGTGCCCTAGCACATAAGCACATATCGGCACATAAAGCATGTGCTTATGTGCTAGGGCACATTGTGTCACATTGTGCTTTTTCACATAAGCACATATGACAAAAAAGGGGTTCTGCAGAAGGTGTCCTATGAAGGTATCCTCAAATAATACAATACCAGGTCATAGGTATCCTCAAATACCCGCATGTGCCTATGTGCTGCATGTTTTGTGCGCACATTGTGCACTTGCACACAATGTGCAAATAGCACATGTAAAATGTGCCAGTATGTGCAAATAGCACATGTAAAATGTGCCAGTATGTGCAAATAGCACATGTAAAATGTGCCAGTATGTGCAAATAGCACATGTAAATGTGCCAGTATGTGCAAATAGCACATGTAAAATGTGCCAGTATGTGCAAATAGCACATGTAAAATGTGCCAGTATGTGCATGTTTGTGCTAGGGCACATTGTGCTTTTTCACATAAGCGCATATGACAAAAAAGGGATTCTCTAGTAGGTATCCTCGAATAAAACAATACCAGGCAATAGGTATCCTCAAATACCCGTATGTGCCTATGTGTTAGGGCACATTGTGTCACATTGTGCCTTTTCACATAAGCACATAAGACAAAAAAGGGATTCTCCAGTAGGTATCCGCGATAGGTATCCTCAAATAATACAATGCCAGGTCATAGGTATCCTCAAATACCCGCATGTGCCAATGTGCTAGGGCACATTGTGTCACATTGTGCCTTTTCACATAAGCACATATGACAAAAAGGGGTTCTCCAGTAGGTATCCTCGATAGGTATCCTCAAATAATACAATACCAGGCCATAGGTATCCTCAAATACCCGTATGTGCCTATGTGCTGCATGTTTTGTGCGCACATTGTGCACTTGCACACAATGTGCTAATAGCACATGTAAAATGTGCCAGTATGTGCAAATAGCACATGTAAAATGTGCCAGTATGTGCAAATAGCACATGTAAAATGTGCCAGTATGTGCAAATAGCACATGTAAAATGTGCCAGTATGTGCAAATAGCACAAGTAAAATGTGCCAGTATGTGCATGTTTGTGCTAGGGCACATTGTGCCTTTTCACATAAGCACATATGAGAAAAAGTAATTCCATAGCCACAGGTGTTTTGCAAAAAAGGGGTGCCTGGGGATATGGTCCAGGTGATGAGAAACGGATACGACTTCGTTTTAATAAGGGGAGATAACTCTATATGATTAAGGACAGGTTATGGGAAATCAAGCAATCTGATTGGTTAGCTATAATTTATATAAATGATCTAGATAAATGAAACAACAAGAGTACTTGGAATAGGGTCAGAACTAACAAGAATAGACCAGAATTTCTAAATATAGTAATAATAAGCAAAGCTGTTCCAACTAATAGGCTCTTCTACGCTACTGGAGTATACTCTAGAACAAAGGAACATGGCCAGATAGACAAAAACTATTGTACATGTAGATAGAAGCAGAGAATTCTGAAAGAATTCGAAATAGTAAGACTTCTCGGGTTTATTTGGGTAATTATCTTCGGAAGTCTTTCCAAAAATACTCTTCTACAAAGGAACACACCCCAGGGGCCCCTCGGTACTATAGCACTACGTGCTACACCGATAAAATAGGGAATCCATATCAAATAAAGTCGTTTCCGGTGATTTACGCCCATTCTCGGGCTCATTTGGGTAATTATACAAGGAAGTCTTCCAGAAAATACTCCCAGTCAATCGAACATACCTGTTACAGACCTCTTAGCCCTATAAGAAGCCTTTGAGTAACATAGCAACCACGTGCCACCATAGAAACAAAGATGGCGGCCCCCTTCATACAAAATGGACGACGGAAACACGTATCACCCTAACAACACGAGCTGCGCATGCGCACTCACATCACCCATCACCATGACAATGACGTCACAACATGGCCGCTCACATGGGTTACCATGACAACCACGTGATACCCATAATACATTGCGGTATGACGTCACTTCCTAGGTCCCCCAGCCAAGGTCCCCCAGATGGGGCATGAAAACCCCCTCGCCTACTACTGAGCCGCAACTGACATTCACTTATTTTGTAATTACAAGGTACTTATTTGTAATTAAAAGTTGGTAAATTGTAATTACAATACACTAACATGTAATTACAAGTTAGTATAAATTACTACGATTTGATTGTTCTAGAGTGCCTTCCAGTTCCATAGAAGAGTCCTCATAGCTCCTAGTTTATATACTTTATGACTCTCGTGGACCAGTCTCAGTGTCAGACTGACCCACAGTAGTCAAAACTGGTTCACTGTAACCATAATCACGGCTATAATCTTGGAGTCGTAAATACTCAATAGGCCTATAGGCCTCAGCACTGCTAGCACCAAATTGTGTTTGGCAAATGATTAACAGTATAATCACCCAAATGCTTCAATTGGCCATCTAGGGGCCTACGAATCTTCAAGATTCGATTTCATTTCGAATCTTAAGGTGCTATTCAATTCGATTCGGAATCAGTTTTCTGTTTTTCATGTCCGCCATCTCACAAAATGTATAGTTCAGGCGGATATTGTATATAAATAATGCTGAAAATAAAGACTGCGTGTAATTTCTGCTATATTAACATAACTGGCATCTGCCCCATGACACCACCCCAATTCCAGCCTCACTGGTCACTATCACTGTCGAAAGCAAATTTATTGTTCGCAAACATTGTCGACAATGAGCTGTTGCGTGTAGCCAGCCCCGCGCAATGCCAAGTACCGGAAATTCCCGCACCTGTTCCTGTTTCTAACTATAATCCTAACCGGGTAATATTCCAACTAAATCACCAAGACATGCCTTCGTCGAAAACATGCATCGATGATATAGTTGGAATATTATATCAGTCGGGACTTAAGCCATCACAGTCGGAACAAATCAAGTTTAGGCCTACCGCTCAAGACGCTTCTGATTCGATTTGAGGTACGATTCAATTTCCAGCATTAGACCTGATACAATTAGAGATTCGATTCGAATAGAAAATGTGTGATTCGCAGGGCCCTATCGGCATAGTATTGCCTTATGGCCGTATTTGTTCATGCACTTGTGCTAACAATTGTATTACACTTGCACAATTCGAAATCAGTTCCTGTAGGATTATAAAAAAGTACCACTTCTGGACCGACGCAATGTGATCTTGGTTGTTGAAAGTGCCGTTAAATCCCAATAAATAAACAAACAATCAAACAAACTACTTCTGGAAGAAAAACAGATGTATTCAAGAGTTTAAAAAGATGATTGTTGACTATGCGTGATAAATACAACGGTAAATTCTGACGTCATCACATGAATCAAAGAAAATCACTTCTGTGTATTTGTGTTCAAAACATTTCTTTTTCAACAGGTTGGGAAAACAAAATTACCCCCATTAACAGACCAGAAGCCATGGCTTTCAAAGAATGAAACAGGTAAGATAAAATGCAGTAACTACTTACTTGCCCAGTGCCAACTACGATTACTGTGTGTTTTTATTTCGAAAATAAATACCTTCACACCTGAAAGTTATTTATTTATTGATTGGTGTTTAAGGTCACATATTCTGAACAATGGTTAATCGTGACCGCAATATGAGATAAAGTCAGGTTTAGTTAATCGTTTATAGCCATCGTCCCCGAGTTCCAATGTGTGCTAGTAGACACATAGAACATATTGGAACTCGGGGGGGGGGGGGGGGGACGCCACGTTGCTCATTTTAGAGAACTCCCATCCCAGGCATTGGGGAATGTGTCCTGCTTTACCTATACAGTAACACTGGCCTTGTTTACCATAGGAAAGAAGCACTGCCTCCCGGGGTTCAATTAGTTCATTAGGCGCTAACACCTAACCAGAATTGTCCATGTCTCAACTAAAGCTAAGCCGAAACAATTTTCTTTTGTGGCCGATTGAGCACGGAGGGTTCTATGGCTATCGTTCCCTTGACAAAGGACAGCGGGGACAAGGGATGGAGGCGAGAAGGTATCGTCAAGAGCAAGTGAGACAGTATAATGCTTTCTTAAATGTTGTTAATTTTAAAAAATGTAATGATGTTTTGAACAACACTTCAGTTGCCCATGTCACTAGAAATCCTCGGAGGTTGTCGTGAATCAAGTTAAACATGAATGTTTCCAAAGTTGAGTTGAGTTGAGGGGTTCACTCACTTCCGGATTTGTGAGTCAGTGTGACAACAACTTATGTTTATTATTAATTTAGGGAGGTGCATTTTCCCCCAGCATTTTAATCTCCAAGCAGGGGTGTGACTAGCATTTCCTATTGAGGGGGGGGGGGGGGCATAATTTTTTTTTTTAACGGGGTGGGGATATATTACTAGGTCGATATATGCCACAGGCATATCCGAAGACCGTAAACCTGAGGTGGGAGGTATGGGGCGGTGTATCCCTCTGCCAATGATGTAGGTTCGGGGGCCTCGGGGGAATTTTGGAAATTCAATGCGCCGAGGGTGAGTCTGGGGCCCTTTAGTTTTAATTTGCAATTTTCAGGAGGTCAGATTGGCCCATTATTCACACACAAATCAGCACAAATCATGAAATTTATGTAAGTTACGATGTTATTAACCCATTCACTACCGGCGAAGTTATACTTCATCATACTGAAAGGTGACGAAACTGATTTTTTGCCAACATCCAACATAATTTTGTAAGCCACGAAGATTATGTGTTCATATCGTTACCGCCGTTATTTTATCTGGTCGGTTAAATTTCCTTAATTTTCCCATTTTGAGGTGGGTGAGTGTGAGGGGGGGGGGGGGCTGTAATTTGTAGGGGTGTGGCCCCCTGGACCCCCGGCTACACCGCTGAGTCCACGTGCCTATCGTCAGATTGACCGACTGAAACGTGTGTCACCCAAACAGTTCGACAGTCGTACTGCATTGTTCATGTGCTCTAATGTCACTTGCACAAGGCAATGTAAAAGATGCCCCAACATGGCTGCAACCATAACGAGAGGCTGTGGTTGGGGTGCTGACCTGATAAAGTTGTAAAAAAAAAATAATCAGCACCCTTGAGAAGACTTTAAAGAATATTACGCTTTTGCACCAACTTAAATTAACCCAAATCAACTGGATTGAGTGAATATAAACCCAATTGGGTTCATATTCACTCAGTTCATTTGACTTGGGTTGATTTTTTAACCCATCTGAGTTTAGAGTGCAAAACCCTGCAATAGATTTTATTTGAACAAACTTGAAATTTGGCCCCTCCTCTTAAGGATGTTGTATACAAAATATGAAAAGATTCTAACAGGTGATTCGGGAGAAGAAGATTTTTAGAGAATATTCCCATTGTAACACTAAATTAATTGAGACACCCAAAAGGGAATGCAAATATCAATCCAGGGACTTGATTTTAACAAATTGAACCTGGCCCATCTACTAAGGATGCTGTATACCAAATATCAAAAGATTTTGACTAGTGGTTCTGGAGAGGATTTTAAAAAAATATTCCCTATGCTGCACTAAGTTAAAATTCTGGCTCCCATAGAAAGCCAAAATATTAACTTAGGGATCTGATTTTAACAAAGTTGGATCTGACACCCATAAGGATGGCATATTCCAAATATCAAAATATTCTGGCTGGTGGTTCTGGAGACGAAGATTCCTTAAAGAATACTTCTCATACTACATAAAGTGAAAAAAGAACAATTATAAATATTGTTTGTCATTTAGCACTTAGTTAAAATCCGGGCCCCCACAGGGAGCCCAAATATTAACTGAGGGACTTGATTTGAACAAACTTTAATATTACTGATTTTGTATTCAAAGTAACAAAAGATTCTGACTGGTGGTTCTGGAGACGAAGATTCTTTTAAGAATATTTCCAATACGGCAGAAAGTAAAAAATTGGGCACGATACTTTATGAACTGTGGGGCTTAATTTTAAAAAAAAACTTATATCGGACACCGCTCCCCCCACACCCCCTCCTTATTGGATGTTGTATATCAAATATCCAACGATTCTGATCAGTTGTTCTGAAGAATGTTTTTTAATTTTTGCATATATGCTGACTAAACAATTTTTCGATCCTCTACCCCTCCCCTATGGTACATTATGATACAACCGATGGCATTTTTTTTACCAAGGACGCTTCCTACCAAATATCAGTCTCTGTTCTGTGCTGTTAGGGAAATATGAAAATATTTTCTGAGATTCCTGATTTTTAGCATGAATCAAGTACGTATGTCTCAATAATACCACATACCAAATTTGGTTCAAATCGGCTCATCGGTTCAGAAAATAGAAATTTTGGGCGGGGCCAAAAATCTTACCCCTTCCATTACAAAAGCAAATATTGCCTTACGAGCTTTGTTCGAACAAACTTTATTCTACACCTCAAAAGGAAGCCCATTATTAAATATCAAATCATTTAACCCATCGGATCAATAGAAGATTTTAAAAAAATGGGAGCATTTACACCTACATATGGGGTGGGGGAAAGTTCATTTAAACAAAATCAAACTGCGATGTTGGATTAAACAATCACCTATTTTACTGAAATCGGTCTTGCGGTTTTTGGAGAAGTTGCGAACACCATGTTCGCAAACGACAGGCGACGCACATAGAGTGATCACTGTAGCACACCCTGACTTTCAGTCAGGTAAGCTATCGAGCCACCCAACACCCAACATGCACGACCACATAACCTCACTTCTGGTTCCGGAAGGACGTACTGGAGAATGGTGTGCTATCTTAAACATTTACCCAACGTAACGGCCAAAACCGGCCAGCACTTTTAACAAAAATCGCCAATTAATTTTCATTATTTTTTCATTGTTTGTCTGAAAAGCATAGGTTATGACCCCTCTTTAGAACGAGCTCGGCGAGCTCGTTCCAAAGAGGGGTCATAACCTGTGTTTTCGAGATAAAAATGAAAAAAATGAGTTATTCAAAAATTTTGTTTGCAAGTGTCTTCTGCTTTTCATGTTAGGTAAAGGGTTAAACATTTTAGTTCTATCTGCTAGGTCATATGATTAATTTATACAATTTTTAATTTGAATTTTTTGCTGTTACAGGGAAACGTCGTGCTCTGACCGCCGTGAAGAAGTCATCTAAGGTACTATTACAGTTACTGCTTGTAGTGACCACTGTCCAATTGTGGGAGAACCATAAAAATAGATGACGAGAAAAAATGCCCATGACATCTCGAGCAAAAATGCATGGTACGCATGCGCACACCAGAAACTCGAAACACAACGTCAGATTCATATCCGGCCAACCCTATTCAGAAAAATCGTCATTTTGATTTTATTATTTGGAAATTGTTGCTCCCAAAACAAACCTTATGTCAATATTACATTTAGTGCTCGTTCTAATAAAGTAATTATTAAAGGGGCGTAAGCTATGTATCAGAGACAATGACAATTTTAGTTATAAAAGAAAAACAAAAGGCTCCAAGGGGCCTTAATCTCTCACCTGATAAAACTGTTTAAAGAAGGATTTAAGGTCACATTCAGTATCTACATGTTAATATAGTTAATCTAATTTAGCTAGGGGAATGGGGGTAGAGGAGAAGGGTCGGTTGGGTGATATTTTTTTTTTGCTTAAAATCACTCAAAACACATTTTGAAGCAAAGAGATAAAAAATCACCCACAGGACCCCTAACAACCAACTTCCCCCAACAGGGTGAAAGTTGGGGGTGGGGGAGGGGGGGGGGGTGCATAAAATCACTCAAAAGCATTCAAATCTTCTTTTTAAAAAAATGCCCAAAAAGCCCTCCCACACCCCGGGTCTTAAGCGACCTGGTGGGGCTCCCACTTCAGCACGTGTTAATCTTATGTACTCACATTTACATTTAACTAAAGTTTACCATAAATCTTTTAAACAAATAGTAAATTTGTCATTGAGTTCTGTTTTAAATTTCACACTGTTCTGGCGCCCACCAAAATCAGTCAAGCATGACGCTTTGAACAAAATGTAATCTTGGAGTTATAGTAATGTTATGCACCAAATATCGAAAGATCGTTCCTGATGGCTCTGGAAAAGAAAATCTTTGAAGAATATTCCTAAGTTAAAATTCGAGGCCAAATATGAGCCCAGGATTTTGATCTGAACAAACTTGACTCTTCATACACTAAGGATTTCAATACTATGTAACAAAGGAATATTACTCGTGGGTGTGAGGAAGATTTTATTAAATAGTCCTTATATTGCAGTAAGTTAAAACTAGGAATCCTCCAATGAGCTCAAATATGACCCAAAGGACTTCATTTGAACAAAATTGGAATCCGAACCTCTCCATTGGCTTCTGTATTAAATTTCCCCACCCCAATTGTGTCCACCAAAATCAGTCAAGCAAAACACTTTGAACAAACTTTAATCTAGGAATCATAGTAATGCTATATACCAAATATCAAAAGAATTTGCCTTGCGGATCTGAAGAATATCTTTGAAGAATATTCCTCAGACTGCAGTAAGTTAAAATTCGAGCCCAAATATGAGCCCATGGATTTGATTTGAACAAACTTGAATCAGCACACTGAGGATTTCAATACTAAGCAACAAAAGAATCTGACTCCTGGGTGTGAGGAAGAAGATGTTTTTTAAAGAATAGTCCTTATTTTCCACTACGAAAAAAATTGGGATCCCACAGTGAGCCCAAATATGACCCAAGGGACTTCATTTGAACAAACTGGAATCTGAACTGCCTAAGGTTACTGCGTATCAAATGTCAAAAGATTCTGTCTGGTGCATTTGAAGGAGATTATTTAAAGGAATTGCACAAAGTTAACATTTTGGTTGCCATAGGGAGCCCAAAACATAAACCAAGGGACTTGATGTGAACAAACTGTAACCTAGGCACAAATTCAGACTCCGATATGGAGCCCAAATAAGACCCCAGGGACTTGATTTGAACAACCTTGAATCTGAACCTCTTAAGGTTACTGCATATCAAATATCAAAAGATTCTAACTGGTAGATCCGAAGAAGAATATTTCTAAAGGATATTCCTTATATTGCACTAAGTTAAAGTTCGCGTTTCTGCAGGGGGCCAAAAATGAACTCGGGGACTTGATTTGAACAAATTTGAATTTGACCTCTTCAAGGATGCTCTATACCAATCACCATAAAATGGTAGATCATAAGAGGATATCTAAAGAATATTCCCCATATTGCACTAAGCTCGAACTCTCATGGGGAGTCCAAGTATGACCCTAGGGACTTGATGTGAACAAACTTTAATCTGAACCTCCAGAGGATGCTGCATATCATATATCAGAAAATTCTGACAAGATCTGAAGACAATGTTTAAAGAACATACCTCATATTGCACTAAGTTAAAACTCGGGTTCCTATAGGGAACCCAAATAGGCACCCAGGGGTTTGATTTGAACAAACTTGAATCTCACTCCAGTAGGGATGCTACAAACCAAATAACAAAAGATTTTGACTGGTAGATCTGAAGAAGATTTTTTTTAAATATTCTAATATTATACTAAGTTAAAATACGGGCTCCTACAGTGAGCTAAAATATGACTCCAGGGATTTGCCTCGAACATACTTCAAGCTGACCCCAAAGAGATTCAGTATATCAAATATCAAGAGAATTTGACTGGTAGATCTGAAGAAGAAGATTTTTAAATTAATTTCCTTATATTGCATCAAGTTAAAATTTGGATTGACATAGGGAGCCCAAATACGAACCCAGGGACTTGTTTCGAACAAATTTGAATCTGACCCCTCCAGAGATGTTGTGTTTCCCAAGTATCAACAGATTGTGATAGGTAGTTCTGGAGAAGAAGATTTTTTTTTAAATTTTGTAAAATAATTTTGTGGGTGCTAACAGAATTATGCCCGTGGTGGTACCCCTAGTGGATGTGGAAACTTTATTGGAACAAACGTGAATTGACATATGATAAGGAACACGCATATAAAATTTGATTCAATTTGCCCCAGTAGTTTTTGAGTAGTCGATAAGGAAATGTTCACGCCGGACGGACGATGGGTGGAAGGGCGACGGACACCGGACAGAAAGTGATCATGAAAACCCCCTTTCAGCTTTGCTCAGGTGGGCCAAAAAGTCGTTTGCTGTTCGTGTTATTTATAGATTTAAGTTTCTCCCAACAGCGTTCGATACATATTGCACACAAGTTATACCAGATTTATCGAGACAGGAGGATGAATTCATTTCTCAACAATTTCTTTTCCCGAACTCTAGAACTTTATTGGTTTAAGACCATTTCCCGCTGGACCGATTCTCCTGGAACCCCACCAATAGAACTGCCACTGCAGCAACAGGCTTTTCTTAGTTTATGATTGAACAAAAATTAATATTGGAACATATTTATGAATGAACGCATTATGATTTGTTTGGTGTTCACAAATTTGCAGCATAATTTAATGGAATATATTTATTGGTATTTAAGGCCAAAAATTGCTGCACAATGGCTAATCATGACCACAGTGTGGATATAAAGTCAAGTCTAGCCAATCGTTTATAACCCTGTTTCCCATTTTACAGGACTTCCACTCCGGGCTTTGGTACCGGGTCCTAGTTTAACAGTAAAACAAAAGCTTGTTTACCACGGGTTCCCACGGGGAATGGAATGCATCAGGCATCAAGTTAACAATGGTGTTTTAGGCCATATATTACTGCACAGTAGCTAGTCGAAACCACAACATAGGTATCAAGTCAAGTCCAGCCAATCGTTTATACCTAGGTTGCCTATTTAAGAGGACTTCCACGCCAGGCATTGGTTTCAGGGTCCTATTTTAACAGTAAAACAGTGTGTTTACCACAGGAAAGAAGCACTGCATCACTTCCTGGGGTTCCCACAGGGAAATGTACGATATCGCGCATATTGTAACACGGAGTATGGTGTACTATTTTGTCTGTCTTGAGTCTCTTGACTGTTATCAACAACACTTTTTGTCTGATGAAAAGTTGTGCTTCACAAAATCACGTGAAATTCAATTAAGGTAAGTTCAACATCATTGTTCCGGTGAATTGTGCTACCGAAACTGACAGAGTAATTCAGCCTCTTGAACGATAGATGAACCTTTGCTCCCCATATTAAAATGAATATGAGAAAACTTACCAAAATTATATAACTCTGACATGGTACATGATTCGGAAGCGTGTTACGGTTTATTATTGGCCCTACGGGAATGAAAAGCAGGCCAATGAAGTCGAGGGCCGGAAATATACATGGAGGACTGCTACCCTTTCTGGGACATGGTAATGAACTTCAGTGCCCGACAAAGTCATGTTATTTCTATTTTTATCACTAACTCTGTTTCGATTTGTAACCTACTAACTACAGAATGAAATGAAAACTAAATGTAACCGTGTCACTCTATTTATCTCCATGCATTTGTCCAATTGAGAGGGTTGATAATTTCTGGAGTTCTCAAACAGTTCATTCTCACTGAAGACTCAAGAATCTTCGTCTCTGTAACATTCCTCATCACCTAAGATCAATCTGGGCTCGATACAAGAACAAGCCCAGGAAAGTCTGAGGTGACGAGAAGTCTAACAGAATGATATTAATGAACCCTGTACTTTGTTTCGCAACTGTCCATAGTTTCGATCGGAAGATGAAAACAATTGATACTGGGTGTCTGTTGATTGATGTGACGTGTTGGGCTGCGGGCGCGAACTATGTGAGTTTTCCATAGGCGTCTGCGTTAGGCATTTTACCATGACCCTAAACTTTAACTAAAATGTTAATATACTATAGATAATGCCCTAAGAAGTGATAATAATTTTGCTTCACAGACTTCATATGAAGAACACAATACTGAGATAACATTGAAGTATAATCCTTTACCGAATGTAAGTCATATCCGGTCAGCGCTACTCACCATTCAAAGTTCAATATTTAAAGAGACAGCTTATGACTCCTAATAGGAAGAAGGTCAAAAGATGCATCCCTTTAGTCACCCTAAATTACAATTAGTGTTACTGTCCGTTTCTTGCAAGAATAGAAAAAGATTTCTCTGAGTGTGTACAAGAAGGATTGCAGAATATAACCATTCAGTAAATTTAAGGTATTTTGTACAAAATCTGGTCTCTTACTTATGCCATAGCAGACTTTCAGGCAGTGCTTTCTACCAAATGGTAACAGTTTCATGACAAATATTGGTTTCCAAATGATCTATGTTTCATTCCAAAAACAATGATATATAATTTATTGGGGTTATTCCTTTCTGGTCTTTTAGACTTTGGAGGAAATTACCTGAAATTTTACCAAAGTTAGGTTGGACGTCCCCTTAACCCTTTGAACACCAGCGGCCGTTTTTCCGGCCAGGAACATGATACGTCATAACGTCATTATATAGGATGGCTGTTCAATAAATATTGTGGGGTAGACCAATCAGTATTTTCACGTTGAAAATACTGATTGGTCTACCCCAAATAATGAATATGAACTCTTCTAATTGCTGCCATTGAACTGGCATGGAAGATACCACTAGATTTCAAAGGGTTAATGTTTAGTTCAAGCCTCATCCTATATGCGTATTGTTCATTGATTGTTTCTGGAGTATTACGTTTGTGTGTTTTTGTAGGAAGTGGTTGGTATGAAGAAACTGACAAAAGTAGCATCACATGAAGGGAAGGAATCGGGAGACACATTTACAAATGACATTTCCCAGAATGACAGCAACAGTCATGTGAAAGTAGAAGCGTTATCCGAAATGAAATGTTTCGTAAGTACTGTGCAACATCGCGCGATGAGCCTACACAGCCGGGGTCTTTTCTCTTCATTTAACCCTTTACCTAACATGAAAAGCAGACGACACCTGCAAAAATAATTCTTGAATAACTTATTTTTTTCATTTTTTGTCTCAAAAACATAGGTTATGACCCCCTCATAGGAACGAGCTCGATGAGCTCGTTCCAATGAGAGGTCATAACCTATGTTTTTGAGACAAATGAAAATATAATGCAAGGTAATTGGCGATTTCTGAGAATAGCGCTGGTCGGTTTTGGCCGTTACATTGGGTAAAGGGTTAACTGGTTGAGTGCTAGAATCCACTATCATGGCTCTATTGTAAAGTGCTAATAGCCACTCTAGTGGCTTTACACTGTATGTATGAGCTTGTTGTTTGCTCAGCAGTAGAAAAAAATGTCTATATAAAATTGCTTTATTACCATTTATTAGAGTGACAAGAGCCACTCTCCAACAAATGGTAATAAAACAATTATTTATGAAGAATATCTTGCTAAACAAAGGCTCCTCCTGCTGGTAGCATGGTATCTTTGAACAAAAAACAAAATGTTACAAATCACCTTTGAAAAATAATGTAGCACTCTACAGTTAATGTAAACCTCAGCTACTGTGTACGTTACAATTTATTCTGTTCACCTTTCTGATGTTTGTTTTGCTCTCGTCTAAATATCATTGTTCGCATTGAATTGGAATAAAAGCCGCCGGTTATTTACAGACAGAAGATGTGAGGGGCCCATGGAAGCGCCCAGTCAGCTATATATATATAATTTTATTCATTTCGAATATGGATTCGAGGAAATGGCGACTTCGAAGTCCAAATGCGGAAAATCATTTCCGAATTGGGACAACAAAAGTCGCGATGTGAGTCATGTTCCGGTTACCTCCCCTCATGTTCTCCTTTGTTCCACTTCGAGGCTGATCATATGGGAAACATTTTTGGCTGAAAATTATCAAATGGCCTGGGCCAGTTTCAGAATTTACCCGCGGGCCCAAACTTCCTCTCACAGCCCTGAAATTCGATGCCTTAAATATGTGCCTGCTATAAAATTAAGAAGACAAAGTGCAAATTGAAACATAAAATCGCTCATTTTGTCGCAACGTATTGTAGCAATGGCTCGTTCATCTGACATGTGACGGTCGCATGTCCGTTTTATTTTAACGCTTTAACTAATGTAACGTCCATATCCGTCAACGCTATTATTTTATTTTTCATTCATATTAAACTCTTTTCATTTCTATTTCAGGGACTTGAATCCTTACTCTATAATGACGTGCCCAACTATCGTCTGGTGAGTATCTGATTAACCCTTTACTCAGACGATATCAAAATTTATTATTTTAATATTTGTTTTTTTTTTTTTTAATTTTTCTAAAAATATCAACGAAACCATATCATGTGACCCCTCATTGGAACGAGCTGGTTCCAATGATGGGTCACATGATATGGTTTCGTTGAAATTTTTTGAAAAATATATTTTTTTAACTGCTTAATTTGTAAATTACATGAGCGGATGCGAACGATTCGTTATGTAAAGGGTTAACTGCTAAATAAAAAAAAAAACAACAAAAAACGCATTGTTGATTTTCTAACTATATTATACACTGTAGGTGGGGGCGCGGTGGCGTTTCGGTAACCGGTTCTCGTCAGATCACCGAAGTTAAGCAACGTCGAGCCCGGTTAGTCCTCGGATGGGTGACCGTCTGAGCGATCGATTCGGACTCCCGCGTTGTGTCCTTAGGCAAGGCACTTAACCCCGATTGTCCACATGGGGGCACGATGACGTCGTGTACTAAGGCGTACTGCACGTCGATGGTGCGCATGTCTTTAACCAATCTAACCCTGCCTGTGCTGCAGTCCGGTGTTACGATGTTGGGGAGCTGGCAGCTGCTCGTCGTTGCTCGGTGGTTCTCTCCGGGTACTCCGGCTTCCTCCATCCGTAAAACTGTCACGGTCATGATTAGCCATTGTGCATAAGTACGTGACCTTAAACACCAATAAATAAATAATAAATACACTGTGGGCCCAACTAATCGATGTTAGTTCAAGGTGTGAAAACGATTAGTTAGAGCTACACTTTGGAGAGTAAAGTGAAAATAAATTCACAGATCTCAGCTAGCACGCAACGTAATCACAACACTGCTAGTTAGGGAGATTGTGTCGAACCATAACTTTTTCACAACATGTTTAAAACGTCAGAGAAATTGTTGAATGGCGTAAAATCGGTTGATAACGACAATAGAATAAAGAACTGGGAATAAGTAACGGCTGTCACGTCCATGTTGATGTTGCTTTAATGTTTTCACAACATTATTTTTAATTATTATATATATTTTTAATTAAGTGTGAAGTTGTTAAAAGTCGTAGGATGGTTGGGTTGCTAGTTGCTACCAATGTTTTACATCGTGTCCACAATGCTAAGAAAGAAGTTGTTAAATGTTATAGGAAGGTTGTGTTATCAGAACGTGGCTAAAACACTTTCGTCAGGATGGAGGAAGCCGGAGTACCTGGGGAGAAGTTGAGAACTGTCGACTTCCCCACGTATTAACTCCGCACAAGCATGGTTAGTATCGGTTGAAAGCATGTGCACCACTGACATGCAGAACATCTTAGTATACTGCGCTTTCGTGCCCCAACGTGGGGAATAAGGATGAAGTGCCTTACACAAAGACCAGTACAGTTACGGTTGTTCGAGATCGAACCGCGAACGTTGGACCTTTCGGTTTGATGTCCAATATCCTAACCACTGAGCCAACACGCTCCCTATATATAGTGTTTAGTAAGAAGTTGTAAAATGTTGATGATTTGAACATAATTGTTCTATATTTATTTATTTATTGGTATTTAAGGTCACATATCTCTGCACAAAGGCTAACATGGAGATAAAGTAAAGTCAAGCCAATCGTTTATACCCATGTTGCCCATTTTGAGAGGACCTCCACCCCAAGCATTGGTGACAGGATCCTAATTTACCCGTAAGATAGAGCTCGTTTAACACAGTAAACAAGCACTGCTTCACATCGTGGGCTTCCGAGGGGGACACAACCGTCTTGTCACAATTTGTTTAATGACTTTTGACCTGATACTTACTGCCAACGTTATGAGAAACGTCACAACCTCACTGGGAGTCCACATTTATTTATTGGTGTTTAGGGTCACATATTTCTGCACAATGGCTAACAGTGACCGCAACATGGACGTAAAGTCTAGTCCCGGGTCTCCACAACTTTACCATTACACTTCAATGTTTTTACAATAAAAATGCAACGTTTCCGAAACATTGTTACTACCACAATGTGCTAGCTGAGATGTTCGAAGCTCTTTCGAAATTGTCAACATAGAGCTGCAACAGTAATCCTACTAATGGATGTTTCTTATACAAAGATGCATTGTATATCAAGACACTTCAATTTTACCCGCAAACGCTATCGAAAATGTGGTGATTTTATTTTTTCATCTACCAATAGATTTGGAGTGGCACTTCATTGGAGACCGTTCGTTTCAGTGAGGTGTCAACATAACTCGGAAGACAAAATACAAACAGCTTCGAGTTCCATTCATTCTTCATTTAGCAAAAAAAAAAAAAAATGAATAAAAAGAAAACATCAAGACGCTCAAGTGAGCCTAAAACGCTCAACTGGCTCAAGTTGTCAAAACAAACGAGTGTGTCAGAAAATGATGGACGACAAAAGCATTTTTTTGTTTTATTTAACCTGACACATCTAAAGGCAATTTTTTTCCGCCATTCGTTTCTGCTGGTCCTAGAAAAGCTTCTCAGACCAAAACAAAACTCTGTTGTGTGAAGTCTCAAAAACGTCCTTACGAGTTTTTGTTTTGTATTTAACACCTGTGGTTCTCTCTCTCCCACCGCCAAAGACTTGTTCGAGCATAAATCAAGTACTTATGACAAATTTGCTTCAAATCAGACCATTCGTTCTGGTAATCGAAATTTGGAGTGGAGCCCAAAATGGGTATCCTTCCACAGGGATCCCAAATTTTGACTTACTCAATTCCTTTGAAAATACTTGAATCTGCGTCACTAAATTGAGTTCCATACCAGAAATCTAAATATTATTGTGAGTGGCTTATGAGATGATTTTAAAGCATTTTCAGCTTATGGGACATTAACACTACCCAAAGGGGCATAGTATCTTTTGGGGAAAAAATCAGAGCAGAAAACTGTGCAAAGATGCTTTATACCAAATTAGTTTAGACTTGGCCCCAAGGTTCTGAAGAAGAATACATAGTTCATGGAGCACAAGAAAGATAATGATTCGGCATTTCCCATTGCCAACAGTGTTAAATGGGCATCAACACATGGCACCCATGACAAAATCGATAGCAATTTTTTTGGTCCATCTGTTTCGTCTACTCGTCCTAAGGGCGCTTCAAACTCGTTTTGGAAATATGAGTGGTTGATTTTTTTTCTCTTTTTAGCTCCTGGGTTTCCATGGGGTAGCAAAAAAGATTTTCAGGCATAAATCAAGTTGTTATGACCCAATTATATCACATGCCAGATTTGGTTCCAATCTGCCGATCGGTTCATAAAATAGAAATTTTGGATGGAGCCCAAAATGGGTATGCTCCATCAGAGTGCTCAAACATTGACCTACCAATTTGCCTTGAACAAACGTTAATCTTCACCACCAAAGAAAGTTCCATACCATATATCAAAGCATTCTCTGTGGTGTTTCATGAGACGATTAACCCCAGCCCAAAAATGGCGACAGCAGTTTCATTTGAACAAAGTAGAAAGGGTATACTTCAAAGATGGTCTGTGCCATATTTGTATGTATTTGGCCTAGTGGTTTTAAAGAAGACAAGGAAGATGAGAACGTGGCATTTTTCCATTGCCAGCAGTGCAAAAAGGGTATCCCCATACAGCATCCCACGACAAGTCCGATACCAATATTTTTGCTCCATCTGATTCCATTGTTCCTAAGGAAGCTGCCTCCCAAAAATCAATATTCTGGTCTGTGCAGTTTTGAAATATGGGCATCAATAAAGTACTTATTATCCAGTTAAGGTACATGCAAAATTTGGTTCAAATCAGCCCATCGGTTCTTGGCATACAAAGGAATTTCCATACCAAATATCAAAGCATTCTCTGTGGTGGTTCATGTAAAGAAGATTTCTAGGCCTTCGGGGCATAAAATCCAGCCCAAAGATGGCGGCAGCAGCTTCATTTGAACAAAGTAGAAAGGGTCTACTCCAAAGATGGCCTGTGCCACATATGTATGGAGTTGGCCCAGTGGTTTTAAAGAAGACAAGTTTCAAATTGGTTGAAGTTCAAGAAAGTTGATGACACAGCATTTTCCCCATAGCCAACGGTGTTAAATGGGCACCCCATGACAAAACCGATAGCATTTTATTTTGGTTCATCTGATTTCACTGGCCCTAATGAAGCTTCATACCAAAAACATGGGCATACTCTGAGAGCCCAAATATTGACCTACAAACTTCCCTTGAACAAACTTTAATCTTCACCACCAATGGAAGTTCCATACCAAATATCAAGGCATTCTCTCTAGTGGTTCATGAGGAGATATTTTGGCTTCCCAAAGATGGAAGCAACTTCATTTGAACAAACTAGAAAGGGTATACTCCAAAGATGGTCTGTGCCATATATGTTTGAATTTGGCCCAGTGATTTTGAAGAAAACAAGTTTCAAATGTTGACGGACGCTAAGTGGTGGCAATAGCTCCCATTGACTTTCTGTCAGGTGAGCTAAAAAATACAATTCAGAATGTAGTTTGCTTGGCACTATAGATCATTCATGTGCACACTTCTCTTCACGAGGCATGAGAAGAAATCAAAACCATTGTATAAAAGCACCAAACAATGCTACTCTCATGTCTACGGCCATATCACGTTGAAAACACCGGTTCTCGTCCGATCACCGAAGTTAAGCAACGTAGATCCCGGTCAGTACTTGGATGGATGACCGCCTGGGAATACCGGGTGCTGTAGACATATTGCTTTATTAAATTTAATTTCCTATCTATTTCTTTTTTATTATCTCTGCACAGTAGTGAGATAGGAGGGGGGGGGGGCATACTGGTAGAACTCTGTGGCCCGAATGAGGAGCAAGACAGTTTCTTCTGTGCATCTGACTCGTTTGACAAGGTTATCACTTGACACTTTTCAACTTCATATATATTTATCTCTTGTACACATTACAATGGCTACGAGCGAACAGAACTTGCCAATCAATTTATTCAGGACACTATAGATCAAGTAACTAGTATACAGCTTGCAGGGATCCCGTTCTCCTAGCCATTTGGACTCGTGAACACGTGCCTAATGTACTTGTGGGTAATATCCATGATCAGATGCTGTGTTGATCTTGTTTCTGCCGATAGTGTGACCATTTGGAGGTTTTGGTAGAAGTTCATTTTGTTTAAAAATGGCATGTATTGCACATCGAGTTTGCGACATAATACATTTATGCTGTCAACGTTAGGTTCTACAGTGGGCGGCCGGTTACGAGTATATTTCCAATGCAACTTATGAGCCCAACAACCTGGTGGTTCATGAACCTTCAAAACTGCTTCATAGCTCCTAATGTTTCAACCAGCCAAACAAGCAGAACGAGTGGATGCCCACCCCTGGAAAATCACTGTGTCCAACTTGATGTAAACTTTGTCGTGTAATCTGTGTTGTGTGATTGAATACTAAAATCTGAGCAGTATATCCTACATTCTGTTTAGTAACACGTATTATTATGCCAGCCTGATAGATCGACCAATCAACGGTCAAGGCGGTGCGAGGACCAACGAATACACCGACAACAATAGTCAACAATAACCCTATATTAACTCAGTGGTCAAGACACCAACACTCGCGGTGTACTGATTGTCACTGTCCACCATTTTCTTCATTTTTATTGCAAAAATCGCAATCTGAATTCGACTGATTGGCACTTTAGATTGTTTTCATTTCAAAGCGTCGGAAAGCACGCAGAATTATAAATGTGACCAAAAGAGTCAGAGGCAATAAATGCAGATGACACACGCGTGTGAATGGGTTAATCGATATGGTACGGGTGCCAGAGCGGAAGGATAAAACGAGAGGTCACAGGCCTTTATCCTTACGCGATGGCACAATTATTAGAAGGACTCTCAGCAATTCTTTTGATAACTATCAACAGAAACATCACATTTTATCGCCAACTAAATTTGCGAGGGGAACCTGTGTTACTGTTTCCTCCCCCGAGTTCCATTGTGTTCTATGTGCCAAGGGATTCAAATTGTAATTGCGTCACTACTCGTCTGCTTTTGTTACAAATGAATGTCGACAGGAAAATTTAACGAAAACACGAAGCGGTTTGCAAACACAACTGATAGTGAAATTTTGGAGAAAAAAGACTGGCATAATAAATGCGTTTCATGATGTTTAATTGACGGGTACGGTGTCACATGAGGCTCCGTGAAAACAATATTAGGCTCGGTTAATGCTTCGTATAATATTGTTCTCACTTTGCCTCATGAGATACTGTATCCGTCAACTGAACGTTCCGTAACTTATATCACGCGTGTGATACACAAAAATAGTGTACTATACTGATTGCCTCGACTTCTATAAGAAAAACCCCAGATGTCCGAATTCAATTACGCGCTTCACAAAATGGCATGGAATTCGAGATTTAATTTGGCGTCAACGTTGGCTAGCGCCCAAGAAAACTGGCCTAAAACCCCTTTGAATGGGGAGATGATTTATGTATTTGTGTTCAAGACCACTTTCAACATCCTGGGCTCATGGCCGCAACATAGGGATGAAGTCAAGTTTAGCCAATTCTTCATACCTGTGCTAGAGACCTTTCAACACAGGTGTTGGTTCCGGATCCCATGTTACGGTAAAGCAGAACTTCTTTACCGCTGCTCCACGTCCCAATGGGAACAAAAATGATGATAAATTTATCTTCTGATATTTTCCTTTCATGCATGCATGAGAAAATAGTCTTCTCTCCAAGTAACTAATCATGGGCTTGTAGAGAGCTGTATTTATTTATTGGTGGTTAAGGTTACACACTTCTGCACAGTGGCTACTCGTCACGGCAACATGGAGATAAATTCAAGTTTAGTAAATTGTTTTCCCCATGTTGCTCGGTTATGTTTTTATACGCTTAGATAATATTTAAGATTTTAGTAATATTCAACATGTGAAACAGTGGTGGTATATATCTGCTGTATCTTAACTCCTACAAGTTTCTGAGAATTTCAGTGGTTATGAAATGCCACGTGAAAACTGTGAAAAAACAATATAGTCAGTTGAAATCTTATGGCTATGGCTGACACTCCCGAATGATCTCCCCTTTGTACATTCATCTTTCAAAATATCATAAGACAATGACCAGGTCGCGTTAAGGAAGTCAGTATTCTTACCTTTAGTATTCATCACAGTTGCTAGTTCAGTATACAGAAAAAGTATAATGTTCTTAAATCTCACGAGTAAGCAACAGTCAAGCCTCCCCAAACAGCAAGTACAAAAGGGCGATAGTTTCAAAACAAATGAAGCATACCAAACCATGTACACAGATGAATTAGAATCCATGATTTCTAACTTAGCGAAACCGATTCATGCAAGTATTCTGCATGCAGGGCAGGTCATTTTTGGTGTTTGGGCCATACTTAAGCATTCAGATGGCACTCTTGGCAGCTGTCATTACTCCTGCGACCCCAGAAATGGTCACAGATAATACCAAATAGTTGGTAGTTTTCCCTTTCTTGGGTGTATCAAACTCATCTTGTGTTTACCAATTTGACACAGATCTCATGCACATGGCACAGAATTGTGGGAGATATGGTCACAGCAGACTGACAAAAGCCACATTGGACAGTCTTCATTTTACACTGATGCACTCTCTCGGGACTTCATACTTGTTTTTGTGAATTGTGAGGATTTGACCCTAGGTGAACTTCATAAAAGCTAAACATACACAAGAATGATGGCATTTAGACACCCTAAATTAGTTAGTCTTGCTGCCCATTCCTTGCAAGAATGAGAAAAAGATTTCGCAGAGACTGTACTAAAAGGATTGCAAAATTTAACTATTCAGTAAATTTAAGATATTTTATTGTATTAAATCTGGTCTCTTACATATGCCATAGCCGACTTTCAGGCAGTGCTTTCTGCCATCTGATAACGGTTCCATGGCAATTATTAGTTTTCTCAAAATCAATGTTTCATTCCAAACAAAATTGATATATAATTTATTGGCGTTATTCCTTTCTGGCCTTTGAAGAAAAGTACTTGGAATTTGCCCAAAGTTAGGTTGGACATCTCCTTTAATAATTTGAAGTTGTTATCGCCTGGATGACTTGTCTATACATTTACAGTGTCTTTTAGATGCATTTGCGCTAAATTAGAGTGATGGAATCTGAGAGTGGTGTTGTCTTTGTGTTATTTCTTGCGACTAGGAATAATCATTCCAGCGATGTATAATTGGTTATCAGATAACGTGTTCTATAATTATTTGTTAATTGGTGTGGTAGTTTTGTATGGACAATCCTTTTCACACTTTGAGATGTTCCCAGCTGCAATATGAGAACTTTAAAACATGCTGGAGGGACACAGGTTGCGATACACAGTAATTCAACGGTATATAAGTGGGTTTATATTTTTTCAGGAAGCTCGTAGGGATGGTGGGGGCGAACTGTTTATTACATCGGTATGAGCAAAGATAGACGAAACAACAGATTATATTTGAAGCAGGTGAATAAAACAAGAAGCCCCAGGGGGCTTGAGGGCTCTCACCTGACATGCTTGCCTAAATATCAATCCAGGGAATTGATTTCAACAAGTTGCATCTGCCCCTCCTAAGAAAAGCTTATACCAAATATCCAAAGATTCTGACCAGTGGATCTAAAAAAAAAGAAGATATTTAAAAAATATTTCTCATATTGAACTAAGTAATAATTCGGGCTCCCACAGGGCGCCCAAATAAATATGAACCTAGGGACTTGGCTTGAACAAACTTGAATCTCACCTCCAGTGGGATGCTCTATACTAAATATCAAAATATTCTGATTGGTGGATGTGAAGAAGATTTTTGAAGAATATTCCTCATATTGAACTAAGTTATAATTCGGGCTCCCACAGGGAGCCCAAATATCAATCCAGGGACTTGGCTTGAACAAACGTGAATCTTACCCCCCAATGATGCTGCATACCAAACCAAATATCAAAGCATTCTGACGGCTGGATCTGAAGAAGAGGAAGATTTTTAAAGAAAATTCCTCATTTTGAACTAAGTTATAATTCGGGCTCCCACAGTGAGCCCAAATGTGAACCCAGGGACTTGGCTTGAACAGACTTGAATCTTACCCCCCTAAGCATGCTGCATACCAAATATCAAAACATTCCGTCTGCTGGATCTGAAGAAGATTTTTAAAGAAAATTCCTCATTTCGAACTAAGTTATAATTCGGGCTCCCACAGTGAGCCCAAATATGAACCCAGGGACTTGGCTTGAACAAACTTAAATCTCACCCCCTAAGCATGCTGCATACCAAATATCAAAAGATTCTGATCGGTAGATCTGAAGAAGATTTTTAAAGAATATGCCTCATACTGCACTAATTTAAACATTTGGGCTCCCACAGAGAGCCTAAATATGGACCCAGTGATTTGGTTTCAATAAACATGTGAAACAATCTTCCAAAGATATTATATTTGAAATTTGAAAGCTTTTGGAGTGGCGGTTTGGGAGAAAAGTAGTCTTAAATGTTTTTCCCATTTCCTACTGTGTTAAATGAAAGTGTCAATGACACTGTAGATTAACTTGTGTGTTGTGTTTGATGAAAAGGATAATGTTCAATGTTTATGAAAGGATTATGAAATAAGACAAGAATTGTGATAATTGGGAATATGTTCATTTCTGTTCCCTGTATGCTATGTTTTTGATAAAAATAATATGCAGTGTACACTGTACTAAAGAGCTGAGGGGTGGGTTAATATAACCTCACAGTTAATGTATGTGGCCCTCACTGTTAACGTATATCAACGAAAGTTACCAAGTTACATTGAAATCCCTTCATAAATATGGCCTGTAGACTGTGCTAAAGGTTTTCGGGCTTCGGGCCCCTGTAGCCGTCGGTTTCCCAATTGCGTCCAAGGGGGACATTCTCATCTAGACATTATATGAAGTCAACCTACCAAGTTATAATGAAATCCTTTCATAAATATCACCTGTAGCCATCATGGTTGAATGATCGAAAGCAAAAGGGGACATTCTCATCTGGGCATCATCTGGAGTGATCCTACGAAGTTACAAGGAAATCCCTTCATAAATATGACCTGTAGACTGTGCTCAAGATTTTCGGGCTTCGGGCACCTGTAGCCATCACAGTTGACCAATCACGACCAAAAGGGGAAGTCATCATCTAGGCATTATATGGAGTCAACCTAACAAGTTACAGTGAAATCCTTCCATAAATACGACCTATAGACTATGCTAAAGGTTTCTGGGCTCGGGCAGCATCAAGGCTGAATGATTACGACCAAAAGGGGACGTTCTCATCTGGACATTATTTGGAGTCGTCCTACCAATCTACAATGAAATCCCTTCATAATTATGACCTGTAGATTGTTCTAAAGGTTTTCGGGCTTCGGGCCCCTGTAGCTGTCACAGTTGCCCAATCGTGCCCAAAAGGGGACGTTCTCATCTAGACATTATATGAAGTCAAACATACCAAGTTACAATGAAATCCCTTCATAAATATGACCTGTAGACTTTGCTAAAGGTATTCGGGCAGTCAAAATGGTTGCATAATCGCAATCAAAAGGGGACATTCTCATCTGGGCATCATCTGGAGTGATCCTACGAAGTTACAAGGAAATCCCTTCATAAATATGACCTGTAGACTGTGCTCAAGATTTTCGGGCTTCGGGCACCTGTAGCCATCACAGTTGACCAAAAAGGGGATGTCATCATCTAGGCATTATATGGAGTCAACCTAACAAGTTATAATGAAATCCTTCCATAAATACGACCTATAGACTATGCTAAAAGTCTTTGGGCTTGGGCAGCCATGAAGGCTGAATGATCGCGCCCAAAAGGGGATGTTCTCTTCTAGACATTATTTGGAGTCATCCTACCAAGATCCAATGAAATCCCTTCATAATTATGACCTGCAGACTGTTCTAAAGGTTTTAGGGCTTCGGGCCCCTGTAGCCGACACAGTTGCCCAATCGTGTCCAAAATGGGACGTCCTCATCTAGACATTATATGAAGTCAACCTACCAAGTTACAATGAAATAAATATATGACCTGTAGACTGTGCTGAAGGTTTTCGGGCTTGGGAAGCCATCATAGTTGAATGATTGCAACCAAATTTATTTATTTATTTATTGCGTTTAAGGTAACATATTTCTGCACAATGGCTAACCATGACCGTGACAGTTTTACGGGTGGGGAAAGTCGGAGTACCCGGAGAGAACCACCGAGCAACTGTCAGCTCCCCAACACACCAACTCCACACAAGCAGGGTCAGCATTGGTTGAAGACAGGTGCACCATCGACGTACAGTACGCCTTAGTACACAACGTCACCGTGCCCCCACGTGGGCAATGGGGGTGAAGTGTCTTGCTCAAGGACACAACGCGGTTTCCGCAGGTGGGATTCGAACCGAGGACCTCTCGGCTTCCAGCCTGCAACTCCACCAACTGAGCCACCGCGCCCCCATCGCAACCAAAGGGGACAATCTCACGTGGGCATCATCTGGAGTGATCCTACAAAGTTACAATGAAATCCCTTCATAAATATGACCTGTAGACTGTGCTCAAGGTTTTCGGGCTTCTGGCACCTGTAGCCATCGCAGTTGACCAATCACGACCAAAAGGGGATGTCATCATCTAGGCATTATATGGAGTCAACCTAACAGGCTAAATGAAATCCTTCCATAAATATGACCTTGTGCCTATGCTAAAGGTTTTTGGGCTCGGGCACCCATCAAGGCTGAATGATCGCGATCAAAATGGGACGTTCTCATCTAGACCTTATTTGGAGGCATCCTACCAAGTTACAATGAAATCCCTTCATAAATACGACCTGTAGACTGTGCTAAAGGTTTGTTTTCGGGCTTCGGCCCCAATAGCCGTCACAGTTGACCAATCACGTCCAAAGGGGACTTTCTTATCTAAACATCATATTTAGTCAACCCACCAAGTTACAACGAAATTCCTCAATAAATATGACCTGTCGATTGTGCTAAAGGTTTTCGGGTTTTGAGATCGGGCAGTCGTCACGGTTGGCAGATCATGCCTAAATGGGGAAATTCTCATCTAGACATCATAAGGAGTCATCCTACCTAGTTAAAATGAAATCCCTCCATATTAAACATGACCTGCAGACTGTGCTAAAAGTTTTTGGGTTTCGGGCTTGGGAAGCCATCACGGTTGACAGATCATGCCCAAAAGAAGATGTTCTCATCTAGGCATTATACAGAGGCATCCTCCCAAGTTACAATGAAATCCCTTCATAAATACGACCTGTGCTAATGGTTTTTCGGGTTTTGGGCTCGGGCAGCCATACCGGTTGACCGATCGTGACCAAAAGGGGACGTTCTCATCTAGACAGGACCCCAAACCTGCATATGAAATTTCGTGACGATCAGACAAGAACTGCAGAGTGTAGCCCGTGCTAAAGGAAAATGTGAACAGACTCACAGACTAACAGACTTCCGCATGCGTGATGGCAACAGCTTATCTTGACTTTGTCAAGTTACGCTAAAAATGCTGACTCAGCACTTTTTCAAAGTCCCAAAAGAGTACCCATGATAAAACCGGCAGCAATTTTTTTGGACCAATCCATTCTGTTGGTCCTAAGGAAGCTTCACACCAAATAAGAATTCTCAGTGCCGTGTAGTTTTGGAGATACATGTATGCGTGTTTTAAATTTTTGTATTTTTAGCTCCTGCAGTTCCCAAGGGGCAACAGAGAAATTTTGGGGGCATAAATTAAGTACTTATGACCCAATAAGCCCTCATGTCAAATTTGGTTCAAACCTGCCACTCGGTTTGAAAAATAGAAATTTTGGGCGGGGCAAAAATTCTTGCCCCTCCCATAACAAAGGCAAACATAGCTCCTCGAACTTCTCTTGAACAAATCTGAGTCAACACCTCAAAAGGAAGCTGCACACCAAATATCAAGTCTCTGCTACTGCTGGTTCATGAGAAGATTTTTTAAGATTTAAGCACACTTTTTGGGCGTGGCCCTACCGAGGGGCGAGGCAACTTGATTTGAACAGAATCAAAATGCGATGTCATAACAAACTATTATCTCAAATATTAATTAAATTAAATTGGTTCAGCGGTTTGGAAAAAGACGCAAACACCATATTCACGGCCAACGTACGCCGGACGTTGAGTGATCACTATAGCTCCCCGGACTGAAAGTCAGGCGAGCTAAAAAATAACGACTTCCACTTTATACGAGAAACTACGTTTATACCATATACTAGATTTCTTAAAGAATGGAATATTTATATCCTGACTAACAAAAAGCGAATATCAAACACATTGTATCGCTTCTGAAGGTTAGAAATGAAAAGGAAAAGAGGTGTAAAGTGCAATAAAGCAGTGATATTTTATTTATTCATGGCATTTGCAGGTGAGTAATGGATGGAGTGCATACTGATATCCAAGACATTTCTGAAGAATAATATCACAGAAGAAGCGATACAGAAACTAAAGCTGAAGGTAATTTTATCAGTTTGATTACCTGTGAATTCACAGCCTTGCTTCAATAAAAAAGCCCAAATATTAACCCAGGGACCTGAATTGAAACAACCTTCAATCTAACCCTCCCAGAAGTGTTTGTACACCAAATATCAAAAAGAATCTGACTGCTGGATCTGAAGATGATTTTAAACGATAATTTCACATATTGCACTAAGTAAATATTTGGACTCCCTTGGGAAACGCAAATATTAACCCAGGAACTTGATTTGAACAAATTTGAACCTTACACCTCTAGAGATGTCACATACAAAATATGAAGAAGGTCTGAAAAAGAAGTTTTTTAAGTTTGTTGGTGGTTAACGTCACATATTCATGCACTATGGCTAATCGTGACACAACATGGAGATGAAGTCAAGTTTAGTCAATCGTTGATCAACATGTTGCCCATTTTAGAGGACTTTCCACCCCAAGCATTGGTGACTGGGTCCTATTTTACTAGTAAAGCGGAACTGGTTTACCACAGTAAACAAGTGCTGCTTACTTCCCGGGGTTCCCACGGGGAAGTTTTTTAAGAAATTTTCTCATATTGCACGAAGTTAAAATTGGGCTCCAATAAAGAGCCCAAATAATCACCCAGGGATCCCATTTGAACAAACTTGAATCTAACCTCCATACAGATGCTGCATACCAAATATCAAAAGAATTTGACTGGTGATCTGAAGAAGATTTTTAAAGAATATCCCCCATATTGCACCAACTTAATAATCAGGCTCCCATAGGAAGCCCAAATATTAACCCAGGGGACTCAATTGAACACATTCGAATGTTCCCCCTCTAGAGATGTCACATACCAAATATGAAAGGATTCTCACTAGCAGGTCTGAAAAAAGATTTTTAAAAGAAATTTTCTCATATTGCACTAAGTTAAAAGTTGGGCTCCAATAAAGAGCCTAAATATTCATCCAGTTATCCCATTTGAACAAACTTGAATCTACCTCCCCCCCCCCCCCCCCCCCTTACAGATGCTGCATACCAAATATAAAAAGAATCTGACTGGTGGATCTGAAGAAGATTTTTAAAGATTATCCTCCATATTGCACCCAAAATTAATTATTTGGGCTCCTGTGTTGAGCCCAAATATGAACCAAGGGGCTCGATTTGAACACATTTGTATTTGACCATCCTATGGATGCTGTATACCAAATATCGCAAGATTCTGATCAACGCTTCTGAAGAAATTTTTTTTTTCAATTTTTGCAAATATGCTGACTCAGAATTTTTTCAAACGCCCCCTACATAACACCCTGACACAACCGATGGCCTTTTTATTTTTAATCCATTCGACTGGTCAAAAGGATGCTTCATACCAAATAACAGTTCTCTGTTACATGTAGTTTGGGAAATATGGGCATTTGAATTTTTTCTATTTTTAGCCCCTGGGGTACCCACAGGTTACGAAAAAAAATTTTTTGTGTATCAATCAAATACTTTGAACCCCACTTATACTACATGCCAATTTGGTTCAAATCGGCCCATCTGTTCTTGAAATAGAAATTTGGGGTGGAGCCCAAATGTATGTGCCCACAAAGAGCCCAAATATTGACCTACCACCTTCCTTGAACGAACTTTAACTTTCAACACCAAAGAGTGTTCCATGCCATAGATCAAGGCAATCTCTCTGGTGGTTCATGAGAAGATTTTTAGGTCTTGGCATCATTGACCATAGCCCGAAGAAGGCAGCCGCTTCATTTGAACATAATAGAAAGGGTATACTGCAGGGATGGTTTGTGCAATATATCTTTGAGTTTGGCTTAATGGCTGTGAAGAAGAAGCCAAGTTTGCAAAAGTTAACGGACGACGGATGCCAAGGGATGGCAAAAGCTCACACCGACTTGCAGTCAGGTGAGCTAAAAAGAGAAGTTTTCTCTGCACTCATTCCCTCCAAATCTTTCTTTTGATATCGTAAGGAATACGGTGGCTTTAGTGGTTAATGACAAACTTAGTATATTGGAATTTAAACTGAAAAAATCGTCGGTTCGTTCCTGACTCATGGTAACAGTGTCAAATTCATGGGCAAGACACTTAATCCCTATTAGCCATGTGGTGGCACCATGTACTAAGGCATACTGCATGTCGACGGGACACTTGCCTTCAACCGTTGTCAAATATGCTCGTGCAGAGCTGGTAAGTTGGAGGATATGACAGTTGCTTGCCACTCTTTGATGGTTCTCAGGGGTACTCCAACTTCCTCCACATGTAAAGCTGTCCAACAAAATGTGATCCTAGCTATTGAAGGTTATCATTAGCACCCCATAAATAAACAAGCATACTGATATGGTTAGTTAATACAATTTCAGATCTTAAGGCGGTGAAAGTCACATGGTGAAGCTTGATATCCCAGAAGCAGTGCCCCAGATGGAATCGACTGTGCAAGCAAGAAGGGTTGTGTGCATGTATATATGTATGTGTGTGTGTATATATGTATGTATGTGTATGCATGTATCCGAATTGAAAAAAAACACAAGAATGGGTTATGAATAGTCAGATTGGTAAATTTCACTTTTAAAGTCAAGTAACCTTTGGAATTTTTTTACAGGTGCCTCCACATTCATCACTAAGACACATGAAGAAAGCACTTGACATAACCAAATCACAGGAATTATTACAGAGAGACCGAACAGAACTTCCAAATTTAACAGTTCTCCAGCATAATCCTCAATGCAATCAACTCTTCGACTGCTGAGTATTTTTGAATATATTTGTCACCAATTCTAGTCATGGCTGCCAAAAAATTAATAAATATTCAACGGAAAAAGTTCTCTGTAGAAAAGTTGATTCAAAATTCACAAAGGGAAATAAATTTGGTTAAACGTGGCCAAATTATACTCATTCTGGTGACAAAAGATTTGTCGTCATGAATATCCACCAGCAACATGTAAGGATTTCAACATTCAACCAACAATAAGTAAAGTTTCCAAAGCATTCTGTTACAAACACTTGTTTCCACTATCCCAAGCTTCACACACAGGCCATAACTAACAATTATGTTGAACCCTCTGAACACTTTAGTCAAAATACCAAAATTTCAAGCAGCAAGTTTTTCCCATGATGCAACTAAGAATTAACCAATTCAGTCATATTTGATAGAACTTAACTGGTAGAGTGCTAGGAGCCACTATCAGGGCTTTAATTTGAAGAGCAGGTACTCCAGCCTAAAGGTGTCATATTCTGTAGATGTACATGTGTATGCATGTATCCGAATTGAAAAAAAAACACAAGAATGGGTTATGAATAGTCAGATTGGTAAATTTCACTTTTAAAGTCAAGTAACCTTTGGAATTTTTTTACAGGTGCCTCCACATTCATCACTAAGACACATGAAGAAAGCACTTGACATAACCAAATCACAGGAATTATTACAGAGAGACCGAACAGAACTTCCAAAATTTAACAGTTCTCCAGCATAATCCTCAATGCAATCAACTCTTCGACTGCTGAGTATTTTTGAATATATTTGTCACCAATTCTAGTCATGGCTGCCAAAAAATTAATAAATATTCAACGGAAAAAGTTCTCTGTAGAAAAGTTGATTCAAAATTCACAAAGGGAAATAAATTTGGTTAAACGTGGCCAAATTATACTCATTCTGGTGACAAAAGATTTGTCGTCATGAATATCCACCAGCAACATGTAAGGATTTCAACATTCAACCAACAATAAGTAAAGTTTCCAAAGCATTCTGTTACAAACACTTGTTTCCACTATCCCAAGCTTCACACACAGGCCATAACTAACAATTATGTTGAACCCTCTGAACACTTTAGTCAAAATACCAAAATTTCAAGCAGCAAGTTTTTCCCATGATGCAACTAAGAATTAACCAATTCAGTCATATTTGATAGAACTTAACTGGTAGAGTGCTAGGAGCCACTATCAGGGCTTTAATTTGAAGAGCAGGTACTCCAGCCTAAAGGTGTCATATTCTGTAGATGTGCTTCACATTATCTTAGAATTGAAATTACTTAATCTATATGGGTTTGCCTTGTTACGATTTATGGGAGAGTGCCTCTAGGCACTCTCCCATCAATTGTAACAAGGCAAAGACGCATCAACTAATTTTGATGACCAAAAATAACTTAGCACTCTAACAGTTAATGAGCAATAGTCGATTACACCAAGAAGGCACCCAACATGCCTAACCATTCAAAATTGTCTTTTGTCAATAAAAGATAATAATTGAATAAATGTCTGAATGCATTTGCACATTTTCAATATGTTTGTAAGAATCTCTATATTCAAAACTGAGAGTTGATTCCACGAAAGTACACAGAAATTCTGGATACTGGATATGTTCTAAGTCATTGAAGGGCAAGCAATAAATCTGAGAGCCCATGGGGTGGTGTCATTCATCTTACAAAGATGTTATACCAAACATGGAAGCATTTGAAACAATGGTTTGGGAGATTTTTATTGTTTTCTCTATTATCCATGGTGTTAAAACATGGTTCCCTTAAAATCACCCTAAATATGAACCCAGGGGCTTGATTTGAACGGAATTGTAAACAATCCTCACAAACATTCAATTTATTTATTTATTGGTGTTTAAGGTCACATACTTCTGCACAATGGCTAATCATGACCACAACAAGAAGATAAAGTCAAGGTCGGTCAATCGTTTATACCCCATGTTGCTTATTTTAGAGGACTTGCACCCCAAGCATTAGTGACTGGGTCCTATTTTACAGGTAAAATGGTGCCTGTTTACCACAGTAAACAAGCCCTGCCTAACTTCCCGGGGTTACCGCGGGGGACAAACATGTAATCCATTAACCCTTTACCCAACACAGACGATATCAAAATTTATTATTTTGAATATTAGTGTATCAAATTTAAAAAAGAAAATCAACAAAACAGTATGATGCGACCCCTCATTGAAACATGCTCAATGCGCACGTTCCAATGAGAGGTGACATGATTTGGTTTTGTAGAAAGTTGCTCAATTTGTATAATTTGTATATTATTGTCATTAGATAAAGGGTTAAACATTAAAGCATTTGGAGCAATGTTTTGAGGCAATTTTTAAAAGTTTTATTCATTATCTATTTATTGGGGTTTAACAACACTTATAAAAGCCAGGGTCACCCAGTGTCCAGACAGTTTTACGGGTGGAGGAAGCCAGAGTACTTGGAGAGAACCACTGAGCAGCAGTGAGCAACTGTCAAACTTCCCAATGTACTAACTCCACAGAGGCAGGGTTAGTATTGGTTGAAGACAAGTGGACAGTCGACATGCAGTACGCTTTACTACAAAGCACCACAATGCCCCCATGTGGGCAAGCAGGATTAAGTGCCTTGCCCAAGGACACAATGCAGTTATCCCTGGTGAGGATCGAACCATGGACATTTCGGTCTGAAGTCCAATGCCATAACCACTGTGCCACAACCATTTTAGGCAGTACTCACAATGTTGATATGTAAGGAACCCATGACACTAAATATGACGCCAGGGATTGCTCTGAACAAACTTGTAAATCATCTTAAACAAGTTATTAATTGAAATATTTTAATTTTTACAATCCTGTATAAGAAATTCCATTGGTTCTTAAATCTGGCTCCCAATGTAACATGTAACCCACTAAACTCATGCATTTTACAGCCTTAGCCAGTGTATATTTTCATGTAGTGTATGATATGGCAGCCTATCAACTAATTCTGTGCAATGCCTATGATTAGCAATGTATGTTAGCTTTCCAAATGTGTCTCTGCAATGCAAAGGTTGGTCACTCTTTTCTTTCTGGTTATAAATAGGATTATCTCTATTATGCAACTATTATTTATTTATTGGTGTTTAAGGTCACATACTTCGGCACCGTGGCTAATCATGACCACAACATGGAGATAAAGTCAAGGTCAGTCAATCGTTTATACCCCATGTTGCCTATTTTAGAGGACTCACAGCCCAAGCATTAGTGACTGGGTCCTATTTAACCAGTGAAACAGAGCTTGGTTACCACAGTAAACAAGCACTCCTTCACTTCCCAGGGTTCCCACTGGGCATATTGTGCAACTAATCCAGTGCATTGCCCAGCCTAAGTAAGGGTAAATTTTCAAGTAGTGTGTGGTATGTCAGTTAACAATTTTTTTTATAACCAAAAAGTCTGACTAACCCTGTGCAATGCACAGCCTTAGTGTAAATCTCATCTATATCAACTCTTTACTCGAAGTACAGTGGACTCCACTTAATTGACTATATCTTAACCCTTTACCCAACGTAGACGATTTCAAAATTTATTATATTAAATATCATTTTTTAAAGTTTTTCAAAACATTTCAACAAAACCATATCATGTGACCCCTCTTTGGAACGAGCTCGACGAGCTCGTTCCAACGAGGGGTCACATGATATGGTTTTGTTGAAATTTTTCGAAAAATAATATTTTTTCAGCTGCTGAATTTGCATATTACGCGGGCAGATACGGGCGATTCGTTGGGTAAAGGGTTAACTGAATAACTCTGCTCATGGGGCTCTGTCAACAAGATATAAAAGAAAAAATGCTAAATGTATCTCCAGAATACAGGAGTGACACAATCCCTGTTAATTGAATAATTTAAATTGTCAAAGTCAGGGCAGGGAGGAGTTAAAATTTTCTTAACGTAGTTAACGCGTTAACGAAATAACGTGTTAACGTGTTAATAAAACGTTAACTGTGGTCTTTTGTACATATAATGAGTAATATCGACAATTTTTCAACGTAACATGATGTTACATGTTTTAATGAACAAATAAATGACTAGTAACTCATGAACAGCGTTCTTCGCGTTCTTTGAAATACTGGAAAAACTCCGGACTCCGGCAAAGTTCGATGAGTGTGCTTCGAGCGCTCAAAAGTTCTATACTCTTAAGTTATGATAGTCGCTCAATCCGAATTCTCATGCATAAATATTATTGTCCGGGCCACATCTTTAGACAAAGACATCCGTCTTTGCTTGAACACCAGGCCATATGCCGAAAACAGCTGCTCCCACGATGCGGACGTAGCAGGAATAGCTGTATCTTCTCACAAGTCCCGCCATTTTGGGAAGGAGTGTTTCGTGGTCTTGCCACCATTTCAAAGGGTCAGCTGTGACAGGAGCAGTCCGGAACTTATGATACTCAGCAACTTCATCAGCAGATGATTCTTGATCGTTCGATCCAAGCAATTCTTCAAGAAATGATTTTCTTGCTTGTTTCATGGGTGGAGGTTGAACGTCCTGCGAATAAGAAGGATTACTGACTTCATCGGTTTCAATGGTCGCCAGTTTGCCGACTTCTTCTCTCACCGTTCGATTCACTGATGCGGCCAGATGTGGTTTGACAAATGATAAGTTTTTGAAACGCGCATCCAAGTAAGAGGCAGTCATGGGAATTCTCATATTGAAGACTCGCGTTATTAATGTGTTAATTTTTTTTTAACTCAGTTAAAATATTTTAACGCGTTAACACGTTAACTCCTCCCAGCCCTGGTCAAAGTGGCTATTCCATTAACAGGGTTCCACTGTAACAGGAAAAAAACAGCCAGTACTATTCTCAAAAAGTATTAATACTCTGCTTGTGATCCCTCATTGGAATGGATTCTGGAAAGTTTTGTTTTTTAGTGAATTCCAAAATTGTAAAAAGTATATTTGTGATGCCAAAGTGAGATCCAAGTCAATGGAGTGGAGGGGCAGAATGGGGAAGGCGAGGAAAGAGTGTGCCAAATGAAATTACCCAGACTCTCCCCAGTTTTCCTTTGTTTATATTGGGTGTTAGAGAGACCCTTGGACATTTCACTTTAGAATGCCCCAAATATTTGCCTAGTAGAAGACTCCTTGGGAAACTAATGGAAAATGGGATGAAAATATGAAGGATAATTGGATGAGGAATGATATGAGTAAAAGAGTCAATGTTAAAATAAATTGAGATCATCAAAAAGGCAACAGTGGGAGGAATTATAAAACAGTTTTTGACAATGCTGGGTGATTAGGAGAGAGAGTGGGGGTGGGGGGAGGAATACCCCAATGGGGCACTGGTTTAATGTTGGCCTCCTCGTTAAGAGGACCGCAACAAATCAGTGGAAGGCTAAGATTATTTATTATAAATGCTGTATTTTTGGTGCGAAACAAATTTTCTTAGTGCAGTTGACACCATTGGAACCCAGCAGTGTGAACACTGCTTCCACCCCAGGTACTGGTTTCCAAGTCCTATTTTAGCAGTTAAGCAGAACTTGTGTATATCAGAAAACAAGCCCTACTCCACTTCCATGTTTCCGAAAATGATAGAATTTGTGAGATTTTTACAACACACATATGATAGTAAACATTTTGAACTGGCCTTTGAGACAACTATTAAGGACGTAAATACAGTTACTCTCCTATAAATTTAATGTTAACAAAAATGTACATCTGCTGACTATACAAAAGGAACAGTGAAAAAATGATGATGAGGTACAAGGAGCAATAATTTTACAATTAAATAATTCAAACAGAACAAGGAAACATTTATAGCCCAAAAAAAGCTTCAGCAGAATTAATATTGTATGGGAGGAGCTCTAAACAGTTCAAAACACACTCAATCCTGGAAGTAATAACTATACATGTACACTTCACAAGAGTTCTAATATAGCTTGTCTTTTTTAACTTATTGAGTGTGGGAAGCCCACATTTGGGATCCATTCGTAAGTGCAGGTACCACAACTTGAAAGTTTCATATTCTGTGTTTGCGGTTCACATTAACTTTGAAGTGAATTTATTTCATCTGTATGGATTTGCCTTGGTAGAAATTATGGGGGATTGCCTTGTAGGCACTCCCCCATCAATTGTAACAAGGCAAAGACATGCAAACAAATTTTGGCAAACAAGAAACATTTAGCACTCTAGCAAGTTAACTAATATTAAATCTGGAGTCATGTATTGTTTCGAAAGCTGCTAGCATGATTCATATGATTTTGACCCATCCTGAATATTTTCCATTACCATTTTAACCCTTAAGGGCCTAATTTCAACTTTAATCACATTTTTTTCTACAACAAAACAGGTGCCCCTACATTCAGTTTTGGGGTAAGCTTGCAATTTATATTCGAAGTGCAATGGCAGTTGTTTCTAAGCAAGTCTTGGCTGCCTACATAGGCTACCAAGACCTGCCAAGAAACAACTGCAAAGTCAAAGGATGTGGATTGCCAAAGTGAAGCAAATAAAAAATCTCCAGGACCTTAAGGGTTAATGGTGGCTTCTGTTTAGCATTAAGGGATTTGGATACCAGTAACAGATGCTTTCCCACAAACACTGACAACTTATATTTTTATTTCTACAACATAGCTTATGACCCTTCACTGGAAGAAGCCAAAATAAAAAATAAAAAAAATAATTGTAACTTTTTGTGCGTAGTCCCAGGTGGATTTTTGCAGATACATTAGGCAAAAGTTTAACCCTTTATAGAAGACAACACTTTTTAAAAAAATTCTTGAAAACCTAAAATTTTCATTTTGCCAAAAACCCCTCCAAAAACATAACTTCCACCCCCTAACTGGAACGAAGTTTTGTTCTGTTAGGTGATCATGAGCTATGTTTTAGAGGCAAAAACTGAAAAAAAGAATTAAATTTGAATGGTGATTTTTGTGCTGGTCGTAATGGCCACTGCATTGGTTAATGAGTTACATTTCAGGTGTGTCTTAGCAGTGATACTATTTAGACCTTCTAAATATCCAACATGAAAAACTAATTGCTCCTGTCCCATAATTTATCGTCATCAAGGCATAATGAAACATGAAAAATATTGAGCTCAAGTAGTAAAAAATATATAACAATTCATAGCACTGATCACTATTATAACAAAAACATCAGACAACTAGAAAATTATAATTCTGGATTGGAATTCATAAATTGGAGGCCAAGTACGACATACATATGAAATGGTGGTCAATAAAGGTTAACCCTTTACCAAACAAACATATGTGAAGATTTCTAATTTCTTTTTCAAAATTTTTTCAAATATTTGGTTAACCATTTACCTAATGCACATGATATCAAAATTATTTTAAATATTATTTTTCCAAATTCAAAAAATAAAATTAACAAAACCATATCATGTGATCCTGCATTGAAATGAGCTCAACAAGCTTGTTCCAATGAGTGTTCACATGATTTGGTTTTGTTAAAGTCTGTTGTAAAATAATATTTTTTCAACTGCTCAATTTGGAAATTATGTATGTGGATGCGTCCGATTCATTACGGAAAGGGTAAAAACAAAAACCAAACTATATCATGCGACCTGTCATTGGAACAAGCTGGACAAGCTTTTTCCAATGAGTGATCACATATGATTTTGTTAAAATTTGTTTTCTGCATTTTTAGTTTCTTTCTGCTGTTCAGTTTGTAAATTATGTGGATGCATCCGATTCGGTAGGTAAAGAGTTAACCCTTTACCCAACGCAGACGATATCAAAATTTATTATTTTAAATATCATTTCTTTTAAATTCTTCAAAAAATTTCAACAAAACCATATCATGTGACCCCTCGTTGGAACGAGCTCAGCGAGCTCGTTCCAACGAGGGGTCACATGATATGGTTTTGTTGAAATTTTCTGAAAAATATTTTTTCAACTGCTCAATTTGCATATTACGCGGGCGAATGCAGGTGATTCGTTAGGTAAAGGGTTAATAAAAGAAAATTTAAGTTTTTCTGATCAGACCCTTCTTTGGACAGTCAAGACAGGTGTTAGGTCCTGAATGACACTTAAAATTATCATGGAAAAGGCTGTCATTATCCGAAACATATACATTATCATGACAATATCAGATTCGAGGTTGTGTTTACAATTGGGTCACAATGAGCCCTCATGTGCTCATTGCAATCCGATTGTAAACATGCCCGAGAATCTGATACAAATTACAGGACATGCACATGGTCATGATAATACATTTAACTAACAATCCCTTTACATAAAGCCTGTTTCCCCCATTTTTCCGTTTAAACTGGGTTGAAATTAGGTCAAAATTTTGAATTTCAGAACTATGTTTTAATGCGTAATAACAATGCATATATCTGATAGTGCAGTGTTTACTGGAAATAATTGAATCTGTCTGATACAGAATCAGAATGAGGGGGGAGTGGGGATACAAACATTTTTTCCAAGTTTTTGGGTGCAAATTAAGTTGATTGTTAGATAAAATTAGTAAACAACACATGCAAAAAAGATTTGTGTTTTCGACTGAAAGATACAGCTAATGACCCATAATTGGAACAAGTTCAATGAGCTTGTTCCAATGCAGGGGCACAAGAAATGTTTTCAAGGCAAAAACTGAAAAAAATTACTAAAACTTGAAAGGCTATTTTTGTAAATAGTATTAACTGATCATGGTTGTTATGTCAGGTAAAGATTTAATCTTTTCTCCAATGAATCTTTACAAACTGAACAGTTAATGAAAATGTTTTTAAAAAATCAATGAAACCATATATGTGACACCTCCTTGGAATGGGCTTCTTGAGCTCATTCCACTGGCAGGCCACATATGATTTTGTTGAAATTTTTTGCCATATTTGAAAAAAATAATTAAAATATATTATGATATAGTGTGCATTACTCAAAGGGTTAACTCCTAGCATGCTGTAGGCAGATATTCCTGCCCAGCACAGGATTTCTCTTGCCACTAAAATAAGTATCAATTGGGCATATTTAAACAAATTTTTCCCCACTAAATTGAATAAATGTTTTCGCCAATGATTCCATGAGTCAAAATTAGATGAATTTTTCATCAAATCTAACCATGTCTGCTTTGCAGCAGCCATGGCTAGATTTGATGAAAAATATCTTGAAAATACTCAGAGGGTTACGAGTTAAAACAGCAGTGCAAAGCATTACCAGCTATTTCCATTCTGTTTGGGAGAAAAGAATACAGAAAATCTGAAAATTTTCTGAAAACTGTCGTCTTTCTGGCAGTACATATGATTATGCTACCATACTGACATGAGGTTAATATTTAAATCAAATATAAAACAGCAATCTGTGCAAAGCATTTAAAGCTATTTAATATTTATTTAAATTTTATCCCTTTTTACACAGTACACTTCAATCATCCCTAAAATAGGTAATGGATTACCATCCGATACCAGTACTTATACACAGTAAGTACATTTAGTGTCCCAGAAATGCTGAATACAACTGTGCCAAGTTCTTAGTTTTCTTTAAATTCTAATGAGAAAAAAATGAGTATTGAGAAAAAAATCACCACTGAAATCTGAAAAATTTACTGACGGTAGTTCTAATCTGCAAGCAAACTTATCGCTATTGCATTAAGCTTGTCACTAAAACTGAAAACTGCAAAATTTACTGACAGTACTAATCTGCAATCAAACTTACAGCTACTGCTTCAGGCTTGTCACTAAAACATAACTTATGGCCCATCAATGGAACAAACTCATACGGATCATTTGAATGAAGTGTCATTAGCTATGTTTTTCAGAGCCAAAAATGAAAAGTTTACATTAACCATGCACATTTTTTACGAGTGTGATTTATGTAGAAGGTGAAAGAAATTATCTTTATTTTTTCTACAACTTACTTTAACCTGCATTGCACACAGGCATGCAACCATTACCATTTTGTGATGGGCATAAGCACGGGAACCCATGAAGGCCAGTCACCAACTTATTAACCCCTAGCACTCTAGTAGTGTGACAAAATTTTTGTCCACTGTTTTTCTCCTGTTTAACTGGTTGAGTGCTAAATTATTTTCCAAAGGTAAATTGAAACATGGATTTCTTTTCAAAGATACCACACTACCAGAAAGAGTAGTCTTAATTTAGCAAGATTTTGTTCATGAACAATTGTTTTGTTATAATTTATTGGAGAGTGCCTATAGGCAATCTCAAATAAATTGCCACCAAACAATTTTACATAATTTTTTTTCTTCTACTGCTCGGCAATCATCAAGCTAATGCATAAACAGTAAAGCCACTAAAGTGGCTTGCAGCACTTTTCAACAATGCCATAATAGTGGCTTCTAGCACTCTATCAGTTAAGTCACTGAGATCTGTCAAACAAGGTATTTTGGTTAACCCTTTACCCAATGTAATGACCAAAACCGGCCAGTGCTATTCTCAAAAATGGCCATTTAATTTTCTTTATATTTTCATTTTTTTGTCTCAAAAACATAGGTTATGATCCATCTTTGCAACGAGCTCACTGAGCTCGTTCCAATGAGGGGACATAACCTATGTGTTTGAGACAAAAAATGAAAAAAATTAGTTATTCAAGAATCTTGTTTGCAAGTGTCGTCTGCTTGTCATGTTAGGTAAAGGGTTAAATAGCAAACTGCATGATGGGAAATATTTGCTGCTAAAAACTTTGCCATATTGTCATCAGATTGTATAGGGTTATATTAACGTTTTACTGCCTTAGAAAAGGTAGTGCTTGGATAAACTTACACAGTATATTCCAAATACACTGGTGGTTCTTTAAAAGAAGTCTTGGCTGTCCATATTGGCATGTCCAGACCTGACCTGCTAACCTCTGAGTATTACTGTCAGTGTGATTTTGGGAGCTGTCAGCAAGATTTCTAATCTTGTCAGAGAGACGTCAATAATTTCCTGCTTCCCGCCCCCATCCTAATCCTTTATATGTCATTTAATTTGATCAATTTGAATGGTATTTGAAAATAAAAGCATACAAATAATATATGGATATCACTAGATCCAGCTCTGAGCCTGTTCCAATGACATCCGTATTTAAATGTTTTTCTTGTCAAAGTTCTAAAATATTTCAGGTTTTTTTTTTTATACCTGTACAATAGTGCAAATCTGTAGAGCAGAACCTCATCAATGAACATAGACATAGCAGACACCTTTACAACTTTTTGGTTCTTTAAGAAAACAGTCAATAAATCAAGCTCATTTTCATGAAGTGTCACAAGATAATCCCACAAAGAATATTTAGAAATCATTCTTTAACCTGTTTACTTGAAGCAACATCCATATAATTTTGTCTAGCACTATTCACAGAAATCATTATTCAAATTTTAATATTTTGTAGTGATGCAGACTGGACTGCCCTGGACAGGTCCGGTCTGGACCAGGTGCCACTGGACCAGTTTGGACTGATTTACACTCCAGGTCTGGTACTATTTTAAGTCGAGCCAACTATCGCAAATTTATCACGTATATATCCCAACATACAATTAGCAACGATGTATTAATGGGGTTCATGTGGTTAATAGCCAAATATTTGATGCCATGAATACATCACAATCGATTATACAGATGTCACCATCCCCATGCTGCACATGTCAGCGATTCAGTTGAATGCAGCTTTGTGGGTGGCCGCATACTTTTGATGTCGCGGACTTGTGACTTCGCGTCACTCGCGACATTGTTGCAATGCCAGAAGTCTGCCAAAACAGATACCAGGGTGACTGCATGTATCACACAAGCCTTTTCAAAGATCATTGTATATGAACTCTTTCAAAGCAGTCAACTTTATTTTTAAATATATAGGTTAACATCTTTGAGAAAATGGGCAATACATTAACATATGAGTGGACTGGACCACTTTGGACCAGTCCAGGCATGGATACTGAACTAGTCTGACCTGGACCATACCGGACTGGACCACCTTGACAGTGGACTGGACCATCTTGGGTGGTCTGGTCCGCATCACATCACTAATATTTTCCCAATTTTCATTTCAAAAACATAACTTATAATCCCTAATTGGAACGAGCTTTGAAAGCTCGTTCTCATATGTTATAAGTTATATTTTTAAAGGTAAAACATGGAAATTTTGAGTAATTCAAAATATTTTTTTGCTGTGAGGTAGATGGTTTAAAACACTTTTTTGTTGTTGCTATGAAACTGATCTTGCTCAGTCAAGGAGGTTCAAGATTTGATTATGTACAAGACATCATCTGTAGTTCTCCATCAAGATCAAAGAAAAAAAATCACAAATTAACTTGTAAGTGTACTCTTGGGGTAATAATTTATTTATTATTTATTTACTGGTGTTTAAGGTCACATACTTATGCACAATGGTTAATCATGACCGCGACAGTTTTATGGGTGGAGGAAGCCGGAGTACCCAGAGAGAACCACCGAGCATCAACAAGCAGCTGTTAGCTCTCCAACATCGTAACTCTGCATCACGGCACATGCAGGTTTAGATTGAAGACATGCACACCATCGACATGCAGTATGCCTTAGTACACAGCGTCCTCGTGCCCCCATGTAGGCAATCGGGGTTAAGTGTCTTGCCCAAGGACACAACGCGGGAGTGCGAATCAGTCGATGAAATGGTCAAATATCCAACTACTAACCGCGCTCGACATTGCTTTACTTTGGTGATCTGACGAGTACCGGATACCGCAACACCACCGCACCCACTGGGGTAATAAAACAATTAATATGCCAAGTATAACATTTATGTCATACATTTATAATTGGAGAATCATCAGGGCCATAACTAACAAGGGATGGGTCATGTAGGACATTGGTGCCCGATGGCATGCTCATATGGCCTAACTATTTGGAACATACCTAATTGCTTTTATCAAAGACTTATATGCTACAAATATACTTTCCATTGTTTACATGGTAGGGAATTTATGAGAGTTTCATGGCAATGCCATCACTTAAACACCAGCTCGGTACAGGTGCCGGACCATCTGGGTGCATATAATAAAACAGTTAGGGACTTTTGTAGGGGTAAATATGATGTGATATGAACCTAAAAAAGATATATCAATATAAGTTTTTTAGTTTCATATCACATCATATTCATCACCACAAAAGTCCATAATTGTATAATATGGCATGTGCCTCTCAAGGTCAAGGTCACAAGCTATATGATGAGGTAACACTTAGAAAAACTTTGACATTTGCTTGTCCGGGTCATAATTTCTTAACCACTCAATATTTTTTTATGAAACATTATACCAATATGTAATATCAAAAGACAGTGTGTTGCAAATTACAATATGGTATGTGCCCCTAAAGGTCACAGGCTCTATGATAAGGCGACACTTAGAAAACCTTTGACATTTGTTTGTCCGGGCCATAATTTCTTAACCACAGAATATTTTTTAATGAAACTCTATACCAATATGTAATATCACAAAGCAGTGTCTTGCGAATTATTACATGGTATGTGACCCTCAAGGTCAAGGTCACAGGCCCTATGAAAATCTAAATTTTATAGTAAATTTCCTTTCTTATTATACCTACCACAATTGTTTACTACAGGCTTGCACTACAGTGGAACTCCCTAACTCGGATAAAATACTCTCTATTTTTGTCTTTCCCAAGCAAGTTGGGATAGAAAAGTGGTGCAAAAGCACCAATAAAAATAAGCCAAAACTGGGTCGAGTGCAACCGGCGCAGACCCAGTACGGGACGCTCTCTCCCAAGTACAACTCCACGACTTCTGTTGCCAGTGCGCATATACCGTCTCTAAAGACTCATTCTTTTTTGAATCCGTAAACGTTAGAGTTATGTGATCAGCGGGGAGGAAAGATTCTTTACCCGTAAAGAAGACGGGAGGGCCTCCATGTAAACAATTGTGGTAGGTATAATAAGAAAGGAAATTTACTATAAAATTTAGATTTCTTATCAACCTACTCACAATTGTTTACTACAGGCTGAATAGACAAAACGCTGGAGGGAATCGCATAACCAACCCCCACATAACCCTAGTGCACTGGAACCGTGAAGTAGATGGAAGAGGTCCCGAGGCTTATCAACCATAATGTCGCAATCATTGGTAAAGGACAATGAAAAGAGACATATGAGCCTGTGTGACACACAGTCAGAAAAAGGGCAGTAACAGCACAAGGCTGAAACTGACCTTCAAGAAGCCTAATGGCTATGGCAGACAACAGCCTGAGCAGAAGAAAGAGGACCCAGGGCAAAAAGGTCCTCCGACTGCTCCTGCAACTGGCGTAAATAAAAGGTGGAGAAAGTAGAAGCATTTCTCCAGTAGGCTGCCTGCATAACATCCGACAACTTGACGGAGTTAGAATAAGCCCAAGAGGTAGACAGTGCCCGCACCTCGTGGGCAGAAATACGATTGGTAATACAATCGCCAGCTGCTAAACGACTATAAGCCGTACGAATAGCAAGACAAATCCATCGAGAAATGGATTGAGGAGAGATCTTCTGTCGACCCGGAATGAGAGACAGAAAAAAACGTTTTCTGCCTTTCCGTATGAAGCGTGTCCAATCAAGATAAATGCGAATAGCACGGACCGGACAGAGCAAAGGGCGAGTACCCTCAACAGAGGGAAGAGCCCTGATACAGATAGGAGGAGGAGTAGTATCTGGTAACTGATTCTTAGCCAAAAAGGAGCAATCAGTGGTAAAAGTAACACTGTTGGGAGAGCTCCTAAAAAAGGCCGGGTCAACCGAGAGGGCGTGAAGCTCACTAACCCGTCTGGCCGAAGCAAATGCCATCAGAAAAGCCGTCTTATATGTGAGAAAATGCATATCCACCTGGGATAAAGGTTCGAACAGCGCCCCCCCCCCCCCCCCCCCCAAGCAAAGCAGCACCCACGAAAGATTCCATCGTGGAGTAAGCTGCAAAGTCCGAGGCCTTTTCAAAGAAAAGTGCCGAACAAGCTTGGAGAGGTAAGGATTAGTGCCGATACGACGCTTCCCCACATAAGAAAAAGTCTCTGAAAGCATAGACCTGTAACCCTTGATGGTAACAGGCTGGAGACCCCGAGAATCAAACAGATATACCAGAAACTCCGCAATCTGTGAAATCGAAGGATTGGCATAATCAACAGAGTGATCAGCACACCGTCGACAGAAGACCTTCCATTTAGCTGCATAAGCTAAACCAGTGGAGTGCCTCCTTGAAGAAGAAATGCACTCCACTGCTCGTCTCGAAAAACCTCTACAGAGGAGACAGGACCTGACAAAAGATATGCGTGAAGGCACAATGAAGTCGGGTCGACGTGAAACCTCCTCGGGCGACCTTGACAAAGAAGGTCGCGACGTAGCGGGAGACGTGCCGGAACCGCCGCCATCAGCGAGCGGAGCTGATTGATCCACACCCGCTGAGGCGACAGGGGAGCGATCAGAATGATTCGACAACTGCAGGTTCGAATTTTGGCGAGAACCTGAGGAAGAATCGGAACCGGCGGGAAGGCGTAGCCGACTAGACCGTTCCAATCGAGTGACAGAGCGTCCACGGCAAAAGCCAGAGGATCTGGACACGGGGACACGAAAGTGTCCACCTGATGGTTCCAACGAGTCGCAAAGAGGTCGATGTGGGGACGTCCCCAGAGATCGCAAAGCGACTGGAACACTGCCCTGTGAAGCATCCACTCGGTGGAAATAACCCTGCCCTGTCGGGACAGGGAGTCGGCTAGGACGTTCAGACGACCGGGAATGTGACGAACAACCACTCCGGCGTGAACATCCTGAGCGAGCAGTAAAAGATCCCGAGCTAACTCGTACATCGGAAGCGAGTGCGTGCCGCCCTGGTTCCGAATGTAAGCAACCACTGTCGAATTGTCGGATAGTAGAAGGACCTGGCGATTCGATAGGTGAGGGATCCACTGCCTGAAACTCAGAAGAAGAGCAAGAAGCTCCTTCTGGTTGATGTGTAGAGCTGCTTGATCCTGGTCCCACATCCCGTGTAGGGAAAGACCGAGAGGATCCAACGTCGCACCCCATCCGAGATCGCTGGCATCTGCCGTCAGAACGCGATCGGACGTGGGTAAGTCCAGCGGAACACCCTGCGTAATCCACTGAACATCTGTCCAGGGAAGAAGGTGAGGATACAGAGAGTCCGGAAATGGAAGCACCTGATCCAGAGAATCTACATTCGGTCTCCAACGACTGAGCAGAAAGTGTTGGAGAGGTCTGACACGCAGCCGACCTAGAGGAATGAGATCCGTCACCGAACCGCAGAGACCGATCAGCCGGAGAAAACTCCAAGCGGTCGCGGACCTGGACTGGGACAGAGTCAGAGCAAAAGCTGAGAGAATCACAGCCTTGGCCTGGGGAACAGCCACCAAATTGAATTTGGTTTGGAAAGACATCCCCAGATGACAAAACGACTGAGAAGGGACCAGGTCCGACTTCTCCTCGTTGACTCTGAATCCTAGCGACGTGAGCAAGCTCAACAGAGTGGCGACATCCGATTCCAGTAAGGCAGCATTGGAATGCCTCTGGAGGATATCGTCCAGATATGCCGAAGTAGTCACCCTGGACTGTGTGCGATGGAACGCTATCACATGCGACATCAGTCTGGTGAACGCCCAAGGAGCCAGGTTGAGGCCGAAAGGCATGGCCTTGAACTGGTAAACTCGCCCCAGAAAAGCGAACCTGAGATACTTCCGTGACGCCCGATGCATCGGAACAGGGAAGTAAGCGTCTCGCAGGTCGATGCTGGCTGCGAAATCTCCCTGGTGAATGGATTGGCGGACCGACCTGAAAGTCTCCATGCTGAACTTGGGAGCAATGATAGACTGGTTCAGGATACTCAGATCGATAACTGGTCGGAGTCGGCCGTCCTTCTTCGGCACCAAGAACAGGCGGGAATAGAAACCCACTGACTGAACGTTCTTGACGACCTCGATCGCCCCCTTTGCCAGGAGATTGGCAATCTCCGTGGACAAAAGTTCCCGACGTAAAACGTCTGAAGGAACTGTGGTTGGAAGAGGCACCCTTGACAGAGTGGGGTGCCGTCGGAAGGATATGCCCAGCCCGGACCGAACAACATCTAACACCCATGGATCGGAGGTGATGGTGGTCCAATGGTCTGCGAACTCTGCTATCCTTCCTCCAACCTGGGACAAGTCGAGGTGAGGACCTTCATTTCGAGCCCCGACGAGGCCCGCGAGAGGAGAAACCACCTCCTCTGCTAAATGAAGAATCCTGAGACTTCCCTCGATTCTGCCGACCCCTACCTTTACCCCGTGAGTAAGAAGTAGAGGCGGCGGCAGAAGGACCAGCCTTTTGCTTCACAGAGGAAGCAGAAGGGTACTTGTTAGGCTTGGAACGGCCCTTGCCTCCCCGAGAAGGCTGGTCAAGCTGACGAAACAGCAGCTGATCTTTGGAATGACGTAGGACGTCATCCCGGACCGTCGACACGGAACCATGGAAAAGTTGCGGACCTGCCAAAGAAGCAGATCGAAGAGTAGCACACTGCTCCTCGGGAAGGGATCGTCCTGTGTCCAGCACAGCGTCCCTTCGAACTAATTCCAAATTGGCCGTGTTACAGGCATGCGTGTCAGTAAGGTACATAAGCGCCTTGGACAGCACACGCAAAGGAGCCTGTACCTCATCAAACTTATCTGGAGGCAGATAAGCAGCCAAAGCTGAGACGACGTGATCTGAGAGAGAAAGCATGCCAAGCATCTCTCTAGATAAGCCCAACATGGACTCCAGAGTCATCATTGGAATGACGGCAGACTTGGGCTTGGAAAGCCCGAGGGAAGTGGAGTCCTGATCCAGAACCGTCAAAGTCTGGCAGACTGACGGATTGGCGGAATCGTAGGAACGATAACGCACAGGAGGCAAAAAGGTGTCAACCCTGGTGAAGAACGAAGTCTTCAAAGCCTTGGAATTCAGCTTGGCATCCAATGCTGAAAAAGCCTCAACCACCTGTACCGACTGGCACGGTCGAAGGCGCCCAGAAGCAGGTTGCTCCATAGGCTGTTGGCGCGCGACCGATGATCGCGGCCAGGCTGACACTGTCGGCTGGTTAGCAGGTTTGAGCTCAGGCAGAAACCCAAACACAAAGTCAAGAGCCGCCCCCAAGTCCGAAGACTGCTGGCCCTCGACCTCAAGCATGTCGGACTCCTCCCCAGAGTCGGAAGACACATAGCCCATCGTGGGCAAACCAGCCGACGCCTCCCATGGTGTCGGGACACCAGAGGAATCGGAAACCGGCCTGTTTCCAATCCCGGGAGGCGGCACCAAAGGAGGCGCCTGGAAACCACCCATTGCCTCGCTGGAAGCAACAGGAAGGCTCTTAGAAAGAACCTGAGTGAGTAAGGAGAGGGCCTCCCTAAGCTCACTGCCTGTACCGACCGGTTCGACAGGGGAGCGAACCGGCAAAGTGGCTTCACCTCTGACCCTCTTAACCAACGAAGGGTCACGATCCTCCAAAACACCCGACGCGGGACGACGGGTGGCAGCCGAAACATCTGAAGGCAGACGTGTATAGGGGTACGATGCACCCCGAGGATCAATATTGCGAGAACTCATGAGAGTCACCGCGGACCTCTGCGGGGCAGAAGGTCCAGGCTGCACAAAAGGCGTTGGTCCCCCAAAACTGGTCGTGTGACCAGAGTGAGTAGACGGAAACGCCACGGAGTTCATAGTGTTTCCACTACGAACATCCGAATCCAAAGACACAACTGTGGTGCTCGACGGCGAAGAGACCACAGCGATGGGCTCGGCCGGCAGCCCCTTCCGACTTCGCCGAGTTGAAGTCAGGGAAGGCTGAGGCCGATATCCCACGTCTACAGTATCGGACAGTCCTGCAGTCCCCTGCAGCGAAAAGCCGAGGCCGGCTGAAACAGATAACGAAGCAGACGGGCCAGCAGCAGTAGTAGATACGTCGAGAGTCGTTGAGGCTGGTGAAATAGTGGAGAGAGCACACCGGCTCGGCTCCGAAGGTGGAGTCACAACCCTAGTGACAGCCTCAGATGTCGACTGGAGGGGGACCGTAGTCCCGGAACCAGGCATCTCTACACCAGAACACTCAACGGCTCCCGCAGTATCCACCACAGGAAAAGACTGCACATCACCCACGGAGGAGGAATAACTCTCACCAGACAAAGTCGACTGGGGAGGCCCCGAACGACCACGTTCTCCTTTCCCACGGGAGCGGGAGGCACGGCCACGAGAACAAACGACACGGTTTACTGACGCCCAGAAGGTGGAAGACCATGTTCCACAGACACCACACGGCCGCTCGGCCGAACACCCATTACAGGAGGAACAAGACAAATGTACATCGTCCACATGCTTTGGCAGCAGACATTGCCCACAGGGAATTGTCCTGGGCATGATAGAGGTGAGAGGAGCAGAGAAGTGGAGATGAGAAAACAGAACACCCCCAAAGAAGAGAGAAAGGTGACAGAAACAAAGACCCCAGAAGGTCGACCGGGAACCACCCAACAGGAAGACTACTCTCAAAAGAAAGAAGAAACACTGCAGGAGTGGTACCCCGCTGACACCTAACTCTAACACAATTTGAAAATTTTGCAAAAAAAGCATTAACAATAATTGTGAAAAAATCTAAGTCCGAACCGCGTGGCACGCGAAATTCGTGAGCGACTCGAGAGAGAACAAATAAAAATACATTATGGACATATAATAGAAAAGAGAATATATAAAACACTGTTCCTGAGAATACAAAGGATACACTGTGGTATAATGAATCAGGAATCATCAAACATCGAGCTGGTGGAACACTGATAAGCGTGCAAAAACATCTCGACACGAAGCGGATTTCAAAAAGAATGAGTCTTTAGAGACGGTATATGCGCACTGGCAACGGAAGTCGTGGAGTTGTACTTGGGAGAGAGCGTCCCGTACTGGGTCTGCGCCGGTTGCACTCGACCCAGTTTTGGCTTATTTTTATTGGTGCTTTTGCACCACTTTTCTTTCCCAACTTGCTTGGGAAAGACAAAAATAGAGAGTATTTTATCCGAGTTAGGGACTTCCACTGTAGTGCAAGCCTGTAGTAAACAATTGTGAGTAGGTTGATAAGAAAGGTGACACTTAGAAAGCCTTTGACATTTGTTTGTCCGGGCCATAATTTCTTAACCACAGAATATGAGCCCCACCTGACAGAATGTCAGTGAAGCTTTTCTAATACTAAGTTGTCCATCATCTGTCCATCCATCCATCGCCTGTTCATCAGTTGTCAACATTCTGTTTGTCCGGTACATATAATTTGATCTAATTGGCAGATCTTGTTCATACTTGGTACAATTATTGCTTGTGACTCGCAGCATTGATCCAAGGTCATATCATCAACGTCAAACTCACAGACAGCAAAACTTGGATATTGTTATACAGCCCTGGTCTGGGCCAAATGTGTGGTGTGATTGACAGATCTTACTCATAGTTGGTACAATTATTACTTAAGACTCAAAGGTGTGTCATGACTTTGGTCCAAGGTCATATCATCAAGGTCAAGGTCACAGGCAGCAACACTTATATTGTTATACAGCGCTTGTCTGGTTCATATAACTTTGTATGATTGACAGATCGTATTCATAGTTGGTACAATCATTTCTCATGACACAAAAGTGTGTGTTGCTATTTTGATGCAATGTCATACCATCAAGGTCAAGGTCAGAGAGACTTTGATAGTTATGCAGTCCTTGTCTGGTCTGTATAATTGAATCTGTGTGACAGAACTTGTTCATACTTCACACCATTGTTACCCATAACCAGACCTTGTGTCATGACTTTGACAAATTGTCATATCATGAAGGTTAAGGTCACAAGCAGTAACACTTGGATTCTTGTTTTGTATTCAGCTTTCCCTAAGACTTGATCCTTGGCGGAGCTACCTAGGCACAGCTGCCTCTTGTTCCAATGTGGGGCCAAATGTGAAGTTCAAATGTGAAGTACGGGGAGTGAAAATTGAAAACTCCTAGGGCCTGCTTGATTAACTCACAGCACCACACAGATAGCACAAACAGAACATTTCTGAGCTGTGTTGTAAATCAAACACAGTGGCACAGCTACCGAGTTCAAGTAGATATCATGCAGAAGTAAACATGCCCTTTTCTTCCAAAGAAAATAAGCATGGCCACATATAGGCACTCTTGTGAAGTTGTAAAATTTAAAAAACACCCAAAATCAAGTGACAGTATTTTGAACGAGTTAAAACAGCTCATTCTAAATCTAAAAGGTGTCACATGATTGAACATCAAAAGGAATACAACTTAGTCATTGGATTTTTCGTTTTCTCTCTGTTGCTGACTAGTTTGAGAATTTTGTTGGGTAAAGAACTGTTTTCAATCCTTTATCCAATGCACACAATATCAAAATTTTTTTTTTTTTAAATCTTATGCTTTCAAATTTAAAAAAAAAATTAACAAAATGATATCATGTGGCTCCTTATTGGAACAATCTTGCCGAGGTCATTCCAATGAAGGGGCACATATGGTTTTGTTGAAATTTTAAAAAAAATAATTGTCTTCCAACATCTCATTTGGTAAATTACAAGGGCAGATGCAACCAATTCGTTAGGTAAAGGGTTAATGATTAATCTTGGGTTGTAACACCTTTTTCAGAAAACATCTACATAATTTTGAACAGATGCAGAAAAGATAAGCTCTAGCTTAAGTCTTGTCCTATAAATGGTCAGAGATTGCACTGGGGTCATTTTGAAATACTTTCAAGTTGCTTCTTGTACCACCTCAGCAAAATTCACAGGGATGACACATGTCCTGTAATGATTGATTGGGCAAATTACTATACTATCATAAAACTGTGCTGTGCTGTAAGTGAATTTACCGGGCCCACAATTTCTTCAAATGATATAGCAAGCTTCATCAAGTGCTGGTTGGCGATGAACTACCTTATTAAAAAAATATGTATGTAAAAGTACAGGCTTGAGACAGGGTCTGATCGATATATAGTAACATGGAAAATTATAGTCCAGGGCACACACATATCACTTATAAAAATGCTCAGTGATAAGCTTCTACATTGCTCATAACATTTATTTACATATTTACAAATATACAAAAATGAGTAGGAAAAGTGAAGGAAAGACATAGAATTTTCTCTTTTGGAACGTTAAGTGCTTAAGTCATGACAGAACCTTTTCACATAAAACATGGATATTTTGCAGTGTTTTTTAATTCCTTATAAAATAGAATGTTTTTTCTGTTCTCAAAAAAACCAACACCACAAAATTTGAATTTTATTTTACTGTTGCGATCCCTCTGCAGTACCTTTGTGGGATATACTAAAAGAAACAGCAAACACCAATTACAGCTACATGTGTGATGGACAGTAATACCTTAACAAAATATCGCGACCTGTACTGTATCTACAAACTTATGGTTCATGGTTTTATCACAGTTTCAAGTAAATGATATGGGTTTTTTTGGGATGAAAATGTGTGAGAAATATTTAAAATGTGTCTGAAGCAATAAAAATGATCTTGGTGTCCAGTCGGGTTCCAAACTTCTGTGGACACCATAACATCAAAATATAATCTTGCTTTTCATCCAGAAAATCCTACTTCAGATTGGAGATTTATTAATAATTTGTACCGTTTTCATTTACTCAAGTTATATTTTGTATTAATCAGGACACTAGTTGAATCCAGATGAATGGAAACTGCATTGTGTCCTTGGGAAGACATATAATCCAGACTGCTCTCAAGGGGGCATGGTGGCGCTGTGTACTAAAGCATCCTGCACATCAATGGTACACTTCCACGGGGAAATTTAGTTATTAATTATTGGTGTTTAAGGTCACATATTTCAGCACAATGGCTAATCGTGACCACAACATGGAAAGAAAGTCAAGTCCAGCCAATCGTTTTTACCCATGTTGCCTATTTTAGGGGACTTCCACTTCAGGCATTGAGGACCTGGTCCTATTTTAACAGTAAAACAGAGCTTGGGGATGTGGTGATCCCAAAAAATAAATAATTAAGTCAGGACACTGACAAACTGCATTTGTGTGCTATCATTCGGAACAAACTTTGGAATCATAATGCTGCAGAATTTCCCTCGTAAATGAATTTTAATGAATAACACATCACATTACTTTTAGTCACTGTTAAACAGTCTCCATCCATCGGGGCCCAGGTTGGCCTAGATCAGAAGGAGTCTTACAGAGAGTGTGTAAGTATCTCCTTTCATGTGTCTCACATCATTCACCAACAATATACGCCACATTGCCATTATACCCACTTATATATTTATTGGTGTTCAGAGTCACTATTGGTAAACTATGGCTACATAATGACTGCAACACAAGTTTGAAGTCAAGTTTAGTCAAATGTTTATACATGTGATTCCCATTGTAGAGGACATCAATCCCAAGCATTGGTTACCAAATCCCATTTTATTAGAAAAACAGAACTTTTTTCCACGGTTGAGTAGACAAGCACTGCTTCACTTTCTGGGATTGCAACAGGAACCAACTGTTATTTATTTATTGGTGTTTAAGGTCACATATTTCTGCGCAATGGCTAACCATGACTGTGACAGTTTTACGGGTGGAGGAAGCCAGAGTACCCAGAGAGAACCACCGAGCAGTGGCGAACAACTGTCAGCTCCCCAACATACCAACTCCACACAAGCTGAGTTAGCATTGGTTGAAGAAGGTGCACCATCGACGTGCAGTACGCCTTAGTACACAACGTCACCGTCCCCCATGGGTTGAAGTGTCTTGCCCAAAGACACAACGCGGTTGCTGCAGGTGGGATTCGAACCGAGGACCTCTCAGCTTGCAGCCTGCACCTCTACCAACTGAGCCACCATGCCCCCAACCACCTGTTAAGAAGCCAACAATATTGCTTATGGCATTTAACTTGATACTGGCTGTAGCTGGTCTTTTGAAAAATGGAAAATTAAACCTTCTGCAATGGTGTCCATACATGGTACATGAGGAAATATGTGTCAACTCGTAACACGTTGAAAAACATACTGGTTCAGAAGATTACTTAGATTAGTAATAATTTAAACTTTCAGCCCTATAGGGCTGTAGGTTTAAATTGTTACCAAGCATTCCTACAAATACAAGAAATTTGCATATTTGCTTCATACATAATTTCTGTGTATGGCAATCACCTAATGACAAACTTTTTCAGTTAAAAAAACATGCACTGATCAATCAAGAATCCAAAATGCACAAATGTCTAATTGGATATCTTTAAATGAATAATCCTGTTAACTGAATATAATGTCACAACACATAACCATTTACCATACCTCCAGTACAAATTTGACCTGTTAATTGAATACAGGTTATGGAGTAAACTACTGTTAATTGAATAAAAAATCTTGTAACCTGTTGAGAAATTACCAACTCTCCCCAGTTTTCCTTTGTTAATAGACCTATTTGGCCTCAATAATCCTATACAGGCATTTAATCTATTATATCTTGTTTGACAGAGCTTATGGAGAAGTTTATCTCTAGACAACTGTTAATTGAATACTCCTGTTAACTGAATAATTTTCAATGGCAAAGTGGCCATTCAATTAACAAGGTTCCACTGTATTACCAATACACAATGTAGGTTGAAAGTAAAATTCAAAATCTCATTTTCTCAATACTAACATTGGACCCTGGAATTCTTCCCTGTTCAGCTGTGAATAACAAGGAAAATTGCCTGGGTAGCTACCACACACGTTTGTCATTTACTGCTCTCTGGAAGAGAACTCCGGTTTTTGAATGTTTGATCACAAACAGATATATCGATGGACATATTAAGTTAGACTACAGTACTATTTAAGCAGCACACCTTCTGATGGCAGCTAAAAAACTGATTTCCAGACATGTCACATAACTAGGAATGAAATTTGCTTGCAATCAACTCAGCTATATTTAATTGGCACTGCTCAATGAATTTGCATATATAAATTTATATATCACAGACAGTCAAACACAAGAGTGACCCTTTTCCCATATTTTGTTCCAGTAACCCCCTTACAATATTGATTTTACCTTTCTTGTATGCAACAAATCTTATATATAGCCCTCTTATACATTTAACTGCAAAATTGGAGATTTGTCTTTGAATACATTTGAAATGAAAGAGAATACTGCACACAAATTTACATACACTCCACTGAGAAGGCATCTGACATTTTTCACAGAACATTTGGAACCTGGTTTTGGCAATATACCCAGTAGCCAGTTTTCTGTTACAAAAATGTATTAGACAAATTGGTATCTCTACTCAAATGCAAAATGACTCTGTTATAATGATTTCTACAGCTTTTAGTAAAGCTTCCTCCCCCAGCTACCCCCCCCCCCCCCCCCCCCCCCCCCCCCCACCCACAGTACAGAAAAAAAAAATTGAATTTTGTATTTGGTTTGCTGACTCACCTGCAAAAAAATCTTCGCTGATCTGCAATTCTGATCTGGCAAATGACTCCTGATGGTGTTGAGCAGGAAAAGAGGAGAGCATAGCCAACTGAATACTTTTATCATGGGCAGTGATCTAACATAGTAACAACAACAATGGAAAATCAACAAAATGACATCAGATTTCTGTATTGCAAACAAGGAAGCCCACAATATGACAAAAGTTCCAATGATTTTTTTAAAAAATCACAAGCCATGCCATTAATGAAAATTCAATCACATGCTTAATTTATTGGTGTTTTAAAGTCCCATACTTATGCACAATGGCTAAACGTGACCGTGACAGTTTTACGGGTCGAGGAAGCAGGAGTACCCGTAGAAAAACACCAAGCATCGACGAGCAACTGTCAGCTCCTCAACATTCTCTGTTCAAGCTCCACTCAAACAGGGTTACAGCGGTTGAAGACATGTGCACCATTGACGTGCAGTATGCCTTAGTATACGGCATCATCATGCACCCACATTTTGCACTACTGTGGAATATGACCTGTGTGGATCTCAAGCAGAACTTAAAATGCAATTGTGTAGCTACATGTGCATATGCCTATTGATTGCATGCTCGTTTCATGTGCATGTTTTTCAAGAAGGCCAATTCTGTTAATTTGGAATGTGGCATTATGATTGCATATGGGTCATATCAATATGCAAGAAGCAGGATGAAGGAGAGAATATCAAGACAAACGAAAATAATCCAACCGAAACTATAATCGCAGATGCACAGGTTCCCATGGTGGTGAACATTCATACCAAGTTTCGAGCAGATTGGTCTATAAATGTCTGAGAAAATCTCCGTACAAAATTATGTCTATGGACAAATGGACAAGGTGATTCCAGTACCCCCCCCCCCCCCCCCCCCCCCCCAAAAAAAAAAACAAAACAAAACAAAAACAACTCATTGCGGGGGGTATAAAAAGGGTACTAACTCATTTTCTGTTAAAACAAAAAAAAATTTATTGCTTAATTTGTAAATTACGAGGGCTGATGTGGACAATTTTGAGTAAAGGGTCAACGTGCAAAAATAATTATTTTTCCCATTTAACCCTTCAATGAATAAAGAGTTCTATACATGCTAGGTATGCTTTGAAAGTCTATATCTTGTGACTATGCATTTATTGGCTGCCTAAATGGCCTACTATAAGCAGACAGGACATGTCTAGAAAGAACTGCCAAGGTGCGTGAAATGTAATTGCAAGACCCAAAGACTTATGTTGGGGCAAGCTGTTTTCTTGCAGTAGAAAGTTATCAAGAGTCAAAGTAGGGTCATTAGAGTTGAAAGAAACTGAAGATAAATTTAATGGATGTATGTGCAATTCTTCAGTTTCATTACCATTATAAAAAACTCCACACAGGTTCCACTAACAGTTCTCATGTGAAAAGATTCTGATCATCAGTTCTGAGACCACTACACAATATAAATATAGCTATTTTCATGAAAAAAATCTTGTCATTATCTGTACAAACTATCTACTATCAATCATCCTTCAATTGGTCCTCGTCTTCATTTGTATCATTCTCTATCTCATTGTTGGGACTATTGTTTCTTACTAGTAATGGAGCATCTGCAAAATCCGAAAGAAGAATATCAAGAATTTGTACATGGTAAACTTTATACAAAATTACAACGAACATTTTCCTTATTTTTGCAAAAAACTAGAGGAAGAATATAATTTGTCAATAACAAAGTCAAATCACTCAGCAGAAGCAGGCCTGAAAATAAGCAGTCCGACATTTGCAAAATGAGGTCCCCAGAGGGTGAATTCGATGATGCTATTCCATACAGTGGGCCAAAAATCCTCTTGAGTACATCTTTCTGTTTAGTTTTGAGACCCTGATTCAGACTGAGATTCACACAGAGGGTAAATTTAGTGATGCTACCCTGCTATACAGGGTAGCATCACTAAATTCACCCTCTGGGGACCTCATGTTGCAGATGACAGTCTGCTTATTTTCTGGCTTGACCAGAAGATGTTTATGTCCAACACTTTTATTGCCAAGACTTATCTAGATTGTCCAGATTAACCATTTTACCAACAAAATCTGAATACAGGGTTTCCGCTATACCAGCACAGCGACCTCCAACCAGCCGCATTCCCCCACCAGGGAACCTTCCAAACATTAATCAAGATGTTAAAATTCACACTGACCTGCCCAATCTCTGAGAAATAATTGATTCACAGATTGTTGAAGTACCATTTCTAGACTTCTTTTGAAGATTTCCGTACACAAATGGCATAGAAAAAATGACTGAAGAAGTGTACTCTGATGACGTGATTGTTCCATAAGTCCTGCATAACTTAATCAACCCCCCAATGAAAAGCTAGACAAACTGTAAACAATAACCTTATTGAATGTTAAATGCATCACGTCACAAAATGGTGCAATTTGTTTGGTCAGTATGTGCAATACATAATGCGCGTTGTAAAACTTCATCTAGTGGTAAATATCATTATGTGACGTTTTGTTTTCTGACCAGTCTTATTACTCCAATATTTACCCAAAACAAGCATGTGTTGAAAAAGCATAAACTTCTGTAGATGTACTTCTACTGTCAGCATTAATTAAAATAACAACACTTTGCAGGTGTACTGTCCACACCTCATTTGTGTGTTTTAATTAGTGTAATGGAATCTCAAATCTATGTTCTTGAAAATTACAGAAGCGTGAAAAAGAGAGATGGTGGCAGCCATCTCTTTCTGCGGAATGCAGAAAAGTTTGATGGCTCCATCTTGACATCACACCAAAGCTACATATGAAATTTGAAAAAGATTGGATGAGAGGTGCAGCCTGTGGGGTCTGCTTATAGGATTGATGACAATTTATATGCCAAATCCAAGATGGCACCTGATGGCCATGTTTTTCAAAATTTGATAGCTCCCATGTAGACATCATACCAACGCTATACATGAATTTAAAAAAATATCAGGTGAGAAATGCAGCCTGTAGGGTGTGCTAATTGTGGAATTGTTGACAATTTATATCCAAATCAAAGATGGTTTCTGGCAGCTATGTTTTTCAACAAAATTCAAAAGTATTTGATAACTCCCATCTAGACATCACACCAAGGCTACATATGAGATAGGGTGTGCCAATGGAATTGTTGACAATTTATATGCCAAATCTAAGATGTCCGATGGCGGCCATGTTTTTCAAATTCGAAAAAATTTGATAGCTCCCATCTGAACATCGCCCCAAAGCCACGCATGAAATTTGGAACTGCTCGGATGAGAGCTGCAGCCTGGAGGGTGTGCTAAAGGAATTGTGGATGCGTACTGATAGGCATATAAACAGACTTATGTATGACAGATCACAACCCATCCCAATAGCTCATGACGTTGCCAAGTTGCACTGAAATCAATATTCTGGTCCATGCAGTTTTTGAAATACATGTATGGGTGTTTGAATTTTTTTTCTATTTTTTGCTTGTGGGATTGTGGAATTTTTTTTTGTTGCCATCAATCAAGTAGTTAGTACCCAGTTATACTGCATGCCAAATTTGGTTCAAATCAGCCCATCGGTTCTTGAAATACAAATTTTGGGTGACACCAAAATGGGTATGCTCCCACAGAGAGCCCAAATATTGACCTACAAACTTCCCTTTAACAAACTTTAATCTTCAACACTAAAGGATGTTGCATACTAAATAAGAAGGCATTCTCTCTGATGGTTCATGATTTTTATGCTTTTTGGGCATTAACCACAGCCTGAAGATGGCAGCTGCTTTGTTTGAACAAAATAGAAAGGGTATACTCTGTGCAATGTATGTTTGAATTTGGCCCAGTGGTTTTGAAGAAGACAAGTTTCATAAGTTAATGTACGACGGATGCTAAGTGATGGCAACAGCCCCACTGACTTTCAGTCAGGTGAGCTAAAATGCTTTCTCCATTATCTACTGTTAAAATCTGTGGGCCCCAAAATAGATTGTAACAGACCTGTAAATCATCCAGGGGGTTGGGGAGGCATGGTGGGGTGGGATGATGATACTATACCATAAAATTTTGAAATGGAACTCAAGGATAATGATCGAAGATAAAGAGATAAAATGCAAATATCAAAGTACACCCATAACATAACCATTTTGGGGTAGCACAGACTTCTACGGGTCATAATGAAACTTCTTACCAAATAACAATTCTTTGTTTCATGCAGCTTTGGAAATATGAGCATTAGAAAATGTTTTCTATTTTTAGCTCTTGGGGTCCCCACAGAGAAGCACAGAAATTTATTTTTGCATGAAACATGAACATATGATCCAATAATACTGCATACCAAATTTGGTTCAAAACAACCCATCAGTTTCAAAAATAGAAATTCTGGGTGGGGCACAACAAATGAGGCAAGCAGGGCAAGCTCAAATATGGACATAGAAACTTTGTTTGAACAAGACTGAATCTTTACCACTAAAGGAAATTGCATACCAAATATCAAAGCCTTCTTCCCAGTGGTTCATAAGATTTTAAAAATATTTTACACTTTAAAATGGAAAGAGTGTACACTGCCACGATAATAAGTGCCAAATTTGTTTAGATTTGGCCCAGTGGTTCTGAAGTATACACTTAAGCAAGGTTTCTTATAGACCGGGCAATCTGGTTTTCCATAACTTTTCCATACCCCTGACATCAAATTTTCATAATCCCAAAGGTTAATGTAACTCAATATGTAATTCTATTACTCCCTCCACCCCTTGACAACTCTTTTAACCCAAAAGAGACCAATTCCAACTTTGTTCACTTGGTACTGCAATAAAACCGAGTCTTGAACATTAAGGCTTTAGGCAAACTTTTAAGTTATATTCTTAGTACCTTGTCAATTGTTTTTTGGCAAGTCTTGGCTGCCAATACAGGCAGCCAAGACTGCCTAGAAACAACTGCAAGGTCACCTGACCAGATGTACTCTATCAAAGTGTGGCAAAAATGTATACAAACCACCGGGCCTTTAAGGGTTATGAAGCCCCAAACACCAATGACCCAAGTAGCAATTCTTGTTTAAACCTAAAATTGGAAGAACAAAGATTTTTTTAAATGGTCAACTTATATAAGTAGACAGAAGAAAAACCCATTTTACCCTCATCTGTTCATTTTCCATAACTTTTCCAAAACCCACCCAAATTTTCCATACTTTAACATGACCTGGAAAATCAATTTACTGTTTTTCCAAGACATTCCGTAACCTGTATGAACCCTTCTTAAGTCAGTTGTTCACAAGGAATAGACTGACTGAACATTTTTCTCCACATTTTTCCATTACTGACAGTGTTAAAGTGGTTCCCTGTTAAACAACCAATGCCAATTTGGTTGATTCATTTGTGTCATAAGGAAACTTTACACCAATTCTCTGTATCGTGCAGTTTTGGAAAAGTGGCCAATTGAAAATTTTTCTATTTGTAACTCCTGGAGGTCAAATGCATATGAGAAAGATTTTTTTTTTTTTACTTGAAGTACTTGATCATCCTAGGACAACTGAAAATACTGCCCCTCCAACTTTGCTTGGTAGGTTATACTACATAGCAGGGTGGTAACCCATAGAAAAAGGATGTTGTGATGCTTCTCCGCCTTCAATTCTCTGTTTCACAATGGCAGTCATGCTGCTTTATGTCTAAATGGGATTTCCACCTGAATAAATATCATCAACTAAAATGTGACCTCAGCAAAGCGAGATCACACGTTAGTTGTTGCTATTTATTTTGGCTGTATTTATTTTGACAATGTTTTTCCATCATTGCTGCCTGTGCACATCATTGTTGGCTGCCAGCATAGGCTGAGAACAAGGATGTGGAAACACCATTAAATCATCTTCTTTTACCTGTATATATGGTAGTAACTGTCGTCAAAATTAATCTAAATCTTTAAGGGTAAAGGTCACTTTCTGTATCTATGGCTGTATGGACAGCAATACAAAGTCAAGGTTAGCTGTTTGTATATAATCTGAATCTGTCCACTTTACCAGACTCTTTCTCCAACATTGATTACTGGGTCCAACTGTATCACAAAAGCAGAACTTGTCTACCATAGTAAACAAGTACTGCTCTACAGACCAAGGTTCTCACTGGAATATTCAATCAACATGATTAAAATTTTGTTATGAGAATTGAAGAGAATATGAAATAGAGGATATCTAGTGTTTCTGAGTGGATAGTGAAAATTATCTCACGAGTGACCAAGACAAATGTTTATTTTTTGCGAGTGCTTGCACGAGCAAAAATAACCATTTGTCTCGGTCACAAGTGCGATAATTTTCGGTATCCACTCAAAAACTCTAAATTTCTTTTTATTATATGCTTTTTATAAGAATCAGATAATTCCACTCGTTTCAACCTTGAATTGATGCATGAAAGTAAACAGTGCATTGAATCATTGAAACGCGGATGTGATTTGATTGATACTCAGAACAGATAGCGTCTTGCAATCTGATTCAGCTGGCGAGTTTCTAGTCCAAACATGGTCTGAAAGTCTGTAATATAAGTTTTGGGTTTACTACATCCTTTGAAAGGCTGTACCAAACCAAAAACTTATATTACAGACTTTCAGGCCATGTTTGGACTAGCAGGTTTCATGCATCAATTCAAGGTGAATACCTGTTAAATTATTGCTGGAAATGATTGGTATCCACTCAAAAACACTAGATTTACTTTTCATTATACATTTTTTTAGAACAAATTGATCATTTCCTGTGATAATTTGACTTGTATTCACCTTGAAGTGATGCTTTGAAAGCCGCCATTTTGATTGATACCGTGAAAGTGAAAATTTCTATATCTTCACAGTGGGGGATACGATTTCTATCTTTCCGCAATTTCTTTGATAATCTATCGTTTAGCGTATAATAAATATAGTTACCTTCATTTGCAAGACTTCCGTTGCTAGAGCCTATACTTCCAGCTGTTGCTCTCTGTGAGCAAATGGAACGATTAGAAGTCCCACTATCATACGTATCCACTGTAACTGCAGTAGAAGCATCACTCACACTAACATTAACAGTGTCTAAAGAACCAAACACCTCGGACATGCCATCCCGATTAATGGTGCTCATTGTAATTGTGGAATTCCTATTACCTGCGCTCACAGAATCAGCAGCCATCTGTGATTGGCTGTGAGAATTCAACTGGACTCCTGCTGAAGGTAAGTTTGGCAAAGGTCTATAATCTGGTGACTGCTGATCTGCAGATACATTTGGAGGTCTTCTGCCACTGGTTTCTTGTCGGGTTGCCTCTTCATAAGATGGCAAAGGGTTTCTCAAACTCTCAATGTAAGCCATGAAAGCAAGTCTGTCATTCTCTCCATAAGTACCAGATCTTGAATATGCAGGTGGAGCAGGTAAATGGTGATACAAGCGTGGTCTGGTTTTACGTCTTCGGAAAATCACAATGATCATTATTAGTAACAGAACACCCAACACACTACAGGCTGTAGCTATAAGTATTGCAAGTGTACTCATGTGACTTTCTTTCTCATTAACTGTATTGTCAACAATACTGTTGGCATCATAACTAGAAACTGAAATTAAAAAACAGGAACTAAGTTTATATTTGGTGGTGTTCAACTGGTAGACTGCTAGGTTATTTTTGATTGTTTGTATTGATTCCGACATGTTGGCCTTATGACAATTTAATGGAGAGTGCCTACAGGCACTCTGCAATAAACTGTGACAAAACAAATCCATACTTATTTATTGGTGCTTAATACCACATATTTTTGCATAGGGGCTAGTCGTGACTGCAACATGGAGATGGTCAAATTCAGTCAATCGTTTATACCTATGTTGGTCATTTTGGTGGATTTCCACCTCAAGTATTGGTGACTTGGTCCTATATTACCATTAAAACAGAGCTTGTTTACCAGAGGACAAATCCAACAAATTTTCATTTCTAAGAGAATATGACACACATCCACAGAACATGGAGCAGTTCTCAGTAGATCTCAAATTTGGTCTTCTAACACTTGTGCAGTAAAGATCATTTTCAACAACTATGGCTATATTGTTACCACAACCCAAGGCAGAATTCCGTCAATTATGCTGCTCCCCAAGCATTCCTGTCACAGGGTTCTATTCTATCTGGTGAACAAAACTTGTATTTAGAACCACTCGATTTTCCTGGGGTTTCCATGGGGTAGGATCTGAGATAGCTGACTCTCTACTGAAATCCACTGAAAAATGCTTACATGACCTTTTTAATTAGATATTGCTTACAATTATCCCTGTTTATAGCATATAACTTTCAAATATAAAAGCAATCATCAAACCTATGTACAAATTTGAGCTGAACAGTGCATACAGGTTGCAGAGTTAATTTTGGTTAATCGAGTAAAAATATTGTGATCTATTGGAAAATTATTCTTACAGCACCCTAACTCTACAAATTTCCAAAGGTCATTGACCCTTAGTTCTCCCAATATGAGCCTTTAATCCATTATATTTTATTTAACAGAACCATTTATCAATAGGAAAATAAACTTTGGACTTCAAAAGTTTTATGCTGCGACAATAACTAACTTTATATGGAATAAATGCTAGAACAGAAAACAACTCATAATTGCATTTAAGGACTACACTGCAATGTAGCAAGCATGAATATAAGCAACCTGTCATTTGCAATATGGGGTCCCCAGGGGGTGAATTTGCTGATGCTATCCCATACAGTGGGCCAATTTATCCTTTACGTACATCTTTCTGTTTTGGCTTGAGACCTTGATTCAGACTGAAGGTCAAAGAGGATAAATTTTGTGATGCTACCCTGCTGTGAAGGGTAGTATCACCAAATTTCACCCTCTGGTGACCTCATTTTGCAGATGACAGTCTGCTTATTTCAGGCTTGCAATGTAGGTTTTATTATTTCACCCAAATGGAAAAACAAATGTACCGTGTAGCCAGAAAATAACAGAATGACAAATTTCATTACACTGTGTTTAGGGAGGAGCAAAGCGGGCGGCAAAATGCCCAGGCATCCTGAAAAGTTAAAAAATTTATAGTAATTTATATATTTTTTATACTTACCAATGACCCAGACTTAGCTGGTGCTAACTCCACAAAAACCAGGGCCAAACACAAATTTTGCCCCCCAATCCCCAAAATTTGCATCCAAAACAAAAAGAAATCATGTCCTAAAGGACCTCCATAGTACGACTCTACTGCGCATGCGCAGTGACGCAGTCGTCCCGAAATTGGCGCCAAATATCATTCTTACTGGCAGTGCCTGGTCAGCGCTATGTACTCAGCGGGAGGCAAGAGTTCCCAACTCAGGGAGGGCCATCCCCGTCTGGGTCATTGGTAAGTATAAAAAATATATAAAATTACTATAAATTTTTTAACATTTTTTATACTGTACCAATGACCCAGACTTAGCTGAATAGTAAACAGGCTGGAGGGCCTAGGACCATAGAGGAAAATCCAATAAGCTCAATTATAAAATAAAGAGGTAACCCCTTAAGGAGAAAAGGAGTATTAGGCTTTACATGTATCTTTCTTATTTAATATTTAAATTAGAAAGATACACTACCCTTAATAATTGAGCACAATAACATTCATGTTCTCTATTAACATCCAGTATAACCCTTATACTAATTATTTTTTTAAAGCAAGCCAATAAATAAAGTAGTCCAGAAAATTGAGACTCTTTATAATCATTTAAAAGTGTCCGAGTATTGTATATTAAAGCCCGTTTGACACTTGACATATACAAATGCTTCACACCGAGCTACACTTTAAAATAAGACATGAATGAAATTAAACATTAATATTACACTTTAAAACCATCCCGGAAGCGACTCAGAAATACTGTCTTGGAGGAGGCATTCCCTTGCTTTTCACTATAAAGCAGGTGACCTAAGGGAACACCCGCCCCCCCCCCCCCCCCCCCCCCCCCCCTCCCCCTTCCCCTGCCCTGGTCAAATAGCCCAGAGCGAAGAGGGCAGCCGGACGGAGTCACTGCCGGAACAGAAAGCCTGCATAACTATAGTTGCAACTGTTTAGTGGACGACATTCTGAGCAACAGATAACGGACCTAAACAATGCAGGTCTCCAGAAATGGACTCAATATTTCTGAGATAAAAATTAGTAAATGTGGATGGCTGAGACCAATAAGCAGCCTTCATTAAATCTGTAATAGCAACACTATTAGCATAAGCCCAGGAAGTAGAAAGAGCTCTTACTTCATGAGCAGAAATCTTAAGCACAGACTGCTGAGAAGAAGATAAATCTTCATATGCAGTACGGATAGTTAACTGAATCCATCTAGCAATAGAATGGACTGAAATGTCCTTTCTATTAGGCATCAAAGACAGAAAGAAACGTTTCCGTCCCTTTCTGATGAACTGAGATCTCTGTTTATAGATACGTAGTGCTCTAACAGGACAGAGTAAAGGCCTACGCCCGTCTGAAGACGGAAGAGCCTTAATAACAATAGGTTCCGGATATTTATTAGGAGCCTGATTCTTAGCTAAAAAACCGACATTAGTAGTGAAGGTGATAGTGTTCCCAACACTACGATAATGAGAATCATCCACCGATAGTGCATGAAGCTCACTGACTCTTCTGGCAGAAGAGAAAGCTAAGAGAAAAGCTGTCTTATAAGATAAGAATTTGAAATCTACTGTCCCAAGAGGTTCAAATGGCTTTTCCTTCAATTTAAGGAGAACCCAAGCTAAATTCCACTTAGGAATTAATCTGAGAGTTCTGGGTCTATTTATCGAAAAGTTTCTAACCAATTTCGATAAAGAGACATTAGATCCAATTTGTAAACTATCATGATGTGCATAGGTATCAGATAACATAGATCTATAACCCTTTATAGTAACAGGTTGCAGTTTGATTTCGTCAAACAAGTATACTAGAAAGTTAGCAATGTCTGGTATAGAGGGATCAAATACATCAACAGAATGATCCCTACACCAACGACGGAAAACCTTCCACTTAGCCGCATAGTTTAGCGAAGAGGAGGTCCTCCTACAGTTAGAAATCGCGTCCACTGCTCGTCCTGTAAAGTGCTTGCCATGCAAGAAGGACCGCACAACGGAAAAACGTGAAGGTTGAGACCTTGCGGGTTGTGATGTAGTTGGCGCGATTTCCCCTGCCAAAGAAGATCCTCTCGTGAGGGAGCTTCCGCGGTAGGTCCCACAACAGACACCTGAGTAGATTTATCCACGGTCTCTGTGGCGACAGAGATGCTACCAACAGAATCTTGCATTGAGATTGTTTTATCTTTAGCAATACTTGTTGAATTAACGGCGCTGGAGGATACGCATATCCTATCATTCCGTCCCAAGGGATCGATAGAGCGTCTACTGCAAATGCTCTTGGATCCGGACACGGGGACACATACGTCTGCAACTGATTGTTGAGATGTGTCGCAAATAAGTCTATCATTGGCCGTTCCCATTGGTAGCAAATCTGATTGAATACTTGTTTGTTGAGAGTCCACTCCGACGGCAACAAGCGACCCTTTCGTGAAAGGGAGTCTGCTCAGCACATTCAGACGACCCGGTATGTGACGGACCGAAAGAAGAACGTGATGTTCCAACGCAAACAGAAGGATTCTTTCCGTTAGATTGAACAACGGAACTGAATGAGTGCCTCCCTGATTCCGTATATACGCCACTACTGTCGTATTGTCGGATACGATTTGGACATGAGCATCGTGAATAATGTCCATCCAGTGACGTAACGCAAGCCAAATAGACATCATTTCCTTGATGTTTATGTGCTTGCAGAGGAATTGCGGATCCCAAAGACCCTGGCATCTCGAATCCGTTGGGATTAATGATGCACCCCAACCTGTTTGACTGGCATCCGTCATAATGGTAAAACTCGGATCCGGCAACTGCAGCGGAACTCCTTGAGTTAACCACTGAATGTTTGCCCAAGTCTGAATCTCTTGTTTCACTTGATCTGACAAGAGAACGTCTACATCGAGCGAATGAATTTTCACACTCCAATTCTGAGTCAGGAAAATTTGAAGAGGCCGTGTGCGTAGCCGTCCCATCGGAATGAGATCCGCGGCGGCTCCGCACAGACCTATCAGTCTCATAAATTCTCTCGCCGTGACTTTGTCTGTATTCAGACAATAGCGAGCGTAACAACTGACTAATTTCGCTCTGGTTAACGGCAGACGAACGAGATTGTTGTGCGTCTCGAAGCTCATTCCCAGATGAGTGAATGACTTGGACGGCACCAGATCCGACTTCTCCTCGTTTACTATGAAACCGAGACGTCGGAGCAATAGAAGAAGATTCTGAACATCGTTCTGAAGCGTTAACTCGTTGCCGTACCTCTGAAGAATGTCGTCCAGGTAGGCCGACGTTACCGCAGACGAATGAGCTCAGAAGTAAATCATTACCGAGTTCATTACCCGAGTGAAAGCCCAGGGTGCTAGATTCAATCCGAAGCACATGGCCCGGAACTGATACACTACTCCTAGGACTGCGAAGCGTAGATACTTTCGGAATGTCGGATGTACCATGACGTGAAAGTACGCATCTTTGAGATCTATGCTTTTAGCATAATCGTTCACCCGAATACTCGCTCTGACCGATCGAATCATCTCCATATAAAACTTCGGAGCGATGATCAGCTTGTTTATCCAGCTCAAATCTATGACTGGACGGAACGAGCCGTCTGGTTTCGGAACCAGAAACAGATGGCTGTAGAATCCCAGCGATTCCTGGTTTTCTACGACCTCTACCGCGTTCTTCATTAAAAGAGACTGCACCTCTGATAGCAGAGCGTCTCTTTTCTGAGGGTTTGACGGAAGATGAGTCCACTTTGGACTTCGAGTTAATGGAGGCTTTCGTTTGAAGGATATCTTTAGACCTTCCGAAGTCACTCCTCTCACCCACGGGTCGTCCGTAATCGACGCCCACTCTTGAGAAAAACTCGACAACCTTCCGCCAACCGGAACGCGATAGAGGTTTGAGCCATCACCTTCCTGGATCTGCGAGGCCTGCGGTAGGAGAAACCACGTCTTCCACGACCCGCACCTCGCCTCGTCGACCTCGGGGCGTCCGACCGATTGTCCCGGCCTGAAGGACGTCCCGAACGAGAGTCACTATCCTGACGGTCTCTCGAATAAGAGCTAGAGGACGCACCGGAACCTCTATAGGAACCTCTCTTGGGCGGATAAGACCCAGAAGTGCCCGCCTTATTCGTGTCTGCTGTATCCGACCTTTTAGGAGCGGATCTAAACAACAGAGAATCACTAGCTTTCTTTTTAATATTATCATAAATAGCGGAAAGCTTGCCGTCAAAGAGAAGATCTCCTGAGACCGAAGCGACTCTAAGAGAGTTCTTCACCTTAGAATCCACTAGTGTGGATGTAGACAGGGCTGCGTCACGTCTAACCAACTCCAGATTTGCCACTGAAAGGGCGGAGTTACACGTGGAATAAGCTACTGCCCTTGAAAGAAGTCTTAAGGAGGATTGTATATCCTGAAACTCTTCCCCTTGAAGACGCAGTGATAACGCCTTAGTAAGGTGATCTGCGTAAGATAAGGCATCTAAATTGGCTCTGTTAGACGCAATAGCTGTTTCCAACACTGCGGTTGGAATAGAAGCTGACGACGGTAATGATAGCTCTAAGTCTTCCGCCTCGTCGTCCATACGCAGAGGAACTCTTGGTATACCCTGACCTGCCGTGTCGAATTTATTCCTTGCATTAATGAAAGGCAGGTTGAGAGTATTTGCGGACAAGAAGCTTGCTTTCCCCGTCCTGGAAGCAAGTTTAAAAATAGCGTCGTTCAATAATTCAAATGTTCTTGCAACATTATTGGACTGCGACGGAAACTCGGGAGCGATGTCCCTGAACCGCTCGAAAAAATCAGAGTCCAATGACGCTATAATTCTCCTGTCCGGAAGCGCAGCAGTCTGGCCCGACGGAACAAATTGAGGAAGAAAGTGCCGGATGAAGTCCACGGCAGCTTTGTGTTGTTCCGAAAGGGATAGCTCTAATTCATCCGTATCCCTTTCACCATCCAGTCGGACCTCCCGATGTTCCCGGTCGTCCGCCCCCGATGCTTCGGCGGAGCGTACCGACCCAGCGCCGTCGGATAATTCTCGATCCGACACCGTTTCTGTTGGCTGCTGGGATGCTGCGATAAGCTGTGCTATCTGCACTAGAATGTCCGATGTCGAGACCTGCGGAGGAGCGGTCTTTCGCTGCTTCGCCGAGGGCAGCTCCGCATCAGATGGCTCCCGCATACTTTTCCTATGCGAACGTCCAGAGTCCATCGGTCTCGAATCCCTGGCTGCCGGATGGTGTGACCTGGTCGCCGAAGAATCCTTCATCGGCGAAGCTGGCAAAATATCGGAGGTCACGCAGCCAAGGTGCGGTCGTGTGCGCCGACGAGAAGAGGAAGCCTTAACAGTCTCTGCGGACTGCTTATACAACGGAGCGTCCCGAGCGACGGACGTATGCTCCGCTAAAGACACATTTTGTACCACAACATCTGGTCCCAGATGTTGTTGTACGAGAGAGGGGCCTCTCTCGCTCGCGGCCCGGCTGGACCTGGACGAGCTAGGAACCGGACTAAAAGGCTTCCTCCGTTCTCGTTCACTATCCGCCGTCACTGGGTGTGCATCTATTATTTTTATAGTGCTCGCATCACCCAAAATTTCCTCTTGGACCGCATCGGACGAACCCGGCTGCCGAACCATTCGGTGAATGGACGCTACACCGGGCGAGCTAGCGGACGACATTTGTCTAATCTCCATGAGCACTTTTGCCGCTAGCTCTGTATTTAATTGTGACGACGGACGCACACTTGAAGAAGATAACATGGAAACATCACCCTGTTCTGGTTCCTCTGAAATAGAAACTGAGAGAGTAGAGTGACCTTGTGGAGAAAGAGCCGGCATCGCTCTTTCTCCAGAAACAACATATCGTGACACACGTTTCCAATGTTTCTCATCCCAATGTTCACATACAGGACAGGGATTAATGCGAGAACACTGACTACAATTAATGCAATAATCATGAAAGTCAGAGGAAGATTTCTTCCTATTACAATTTGAACAAGTTCCCTTCATTGTGAAAGAACAACAGTAAGTCCTAGTTACTCGCAAAAACCCCTGATACAAAGATACATAATAACATGATCCATTAATAAATGAAAAAACAATTGCAAAACAAAATAATTTTGAAAAAATATTTTTTCAGAGAAGCCCAAGTTGCTGAAAAGTAACGTTGAGCCCCGATGGATCCGATGGCAAAGTGTGGTCAAAAATTTTAAAATTATATAAAATAATTAATGAGACACTTTCGGATAATATAAATGTATCTTATAATGAGATAAACTACCTCAAAGGCAAACAGCCCCCCTCAAAAAAGGCTGTTGCCAATGAAAACAAACAGTGTAAACACAGAAGAAAACATGACTCCAGGCACTGAAAAAACTGGGCGGAATCAGTCATCAATTACACTCTATCTGATGCAAAACAGAGACTCCCAGGGGAGAATCTGTAGAACATCAGATGGAAGATGCAGAACACAAACGTTATACACCCATGGGTGAAAACATAACTATGGGGAAAATAACAGAAAACATTCTGTAACCAAGCAACTCTCCCAGGGAATTTTTAGAAATGAAACTTCTCAAAAATATGCCAAAAGCATGGGAGAATTGCAAGGGGGGACTTTAGAAGGTTAGGGGAGAGGAAACACTGAATAAGCAGTGCAACAATTAGCAAGAATGACAACAAGAGGCGTTTGCCTCGAAAATAGGCAACTTAACATAATTTCAACAAAAAATTTTAAGTACAGCCCTGATTATTTTTTGCCACTTCTTTTTTCCTCTCCTCCTTCTATCCTCCTTAGAATCACATTTTCTCCAAGAATTACGTGTCTGGCATCCTTTAAACTGAGATTTACAAGCACAAAGATCAGTGAGATGTTGACTGATGAAGGGCCAAACAGAGAATGATATTTGGCGCCAATTTCGGGACGACTGCGTCACTGCGCATGCGCAGTAGAGTCGTACTATGGAGGTCCTTTAGGACATGATTTCTTTTTGTTTTGGATGCAAATTTTGGGGATTGGGGGGCAAAATTTGTGTTTGGCCCTGGTTTTTGTGGAGTTAGCACCAGCTAAGTCTGGGTCATTGGTACAGTATAAAAATATAAATAACATTTGATCAAATGCGTTTACCCCATGTACTGTGAAGGATACCAATCATGGTAGGCTGTGGTAGGAGTGATTTTCTTTCCTTCATCCAACAATTTACTGTCTGTGAATGATCCTGAAAGCTTGGATAATCATGTGACAAGAATTACATAGCCATTTTTATTGGCCATGAGTGAAACTTTAAAATTCAATTTTTTTTAGCACAGGTGAATCAACAAACTGATCTTGTTTTAAAACAAACTTCAAGGCTCAACAACCTTGCTATTTACTTTAAAATAATTATTTCAACATCATTAACCCTTGAACTGAGAATTTCCAAGGCAAATTACTGAAGCATAAAATTAACCATCATTCTTCTGGTTTCGAGATCCCAAATCACTACTTTCAAATGAACTAGATTGTCATCATAATGAAATATAATACATGGAACAAGCTAGGACAGTGTCTTGAGTATTTATTTATTTATTTTTTTATTGGTGTTTAAGGTCACATATTTTTGCACAATGGCTAATCATGACCACAACATGAGTATCAACTCAAGACCAGGGGTGAGCATTAATAAGCCATGTTGCCCCTTTTAGAGAGGGTTTGCACCTCCCAAGCATTGGTGACTGGGTCCTATTTTATTGCAGTGAACAGGAGTCTCTTAAGTATAAATGTTCATGGAAAATCTTGGCTGCCTATATAGGCAGCCAAGACTTGTGTAAAATGAAAGTGTCAATGACACTGTAGCTCATCTTGACAAACTTGAACTTGGTAAGTTATGTGAGATGGCAAAATTGAAGATCATTGGTACCAATAATGTTAATTGGTGAAATTTCAACATAACAGCATTGCGTGTGAACAACGACAAAGTAATCCATGCTTTTTTAAATGTAAACTGTAAGACTGGCTAAAGGAAGAATGTTGATACACAAATGCAGAAAGTTCAGAGGTTATTGTAAATGGCAACTGATTTCACTGAAATGAATGCTAATCAATAGCTCTTGTCTAAAGGGCTTGCCTAATGAGCACACCAAGTTCAAAAACAATCCGATGATAAATGTGGCCAGTAGGCCATGTCAGAGAAGAATGTTGAGCCACAAATAGAATAAATTCAAAGATTGTTTCTAACAGCAACAGTTTTTGATGGAAATGAAAAGAAAATTGATAGATCCTATCTTTGTAACCCTGCATAAGCATACAAAGTTTCAAAACAACCTGATAATGAATGCGCCGTCAGAGGCATGCAAAAGGAAGATGTTAAAGCAAAAATGCTCTGAGTTTGAAAGTCATTACTTGTGATAATGTTTTTTTTCTCTCTTTTTTATGGAAATTCATAAATATATCCTACAGAGAGTGCAAAAGGGATAAGTAGCTGCACAAATGCAGTAAGTTCAAAGGCTGGTGATAACAACAATAATTTTGTATGGAAATGACCACATGCACAGTTGTTGTATCTAGATATCACCCCGAACACACATACCAAGTTTCAAAGTAATCCAATCATAAATGTGCCCTGAAGGGTGTGCCAAAGGAAAATATTGAAGCCTGACTAAACTAAGTTCAAAGGTCATTGCCAGCAACACATGTTTTGACAGAAATGGAAGAAAATCTATAACTCCCATATAGATATCACCCCACACAAGCACACCAAGTTTCCAAGCGATCCAATCATAAATGTGCCCTGCAGGGTGTGTCAAAGGGAAATATTGGTGCATAACTGCACTAAGTTTTTACTAAGTTCATCAGAGGTGATCACAATCAAAAGGGGACATTCTCATCAGAGCATCATCTGGAGTGATCCTACGAAGTTACAATGAAATCCCTTCATAAATATGACCTGTAGACTGTGCTCAAGATTTTCGGGCTTCGGGCATCTGTAGCCATCACAGTTGACCAATCACGACCAAAAGGAGATGTCATCATCTAGGCATTATATGGAGTCAACCTAAAAAGTTACAATGAAATCCTTCCATAAATACAACCTATAGACTATGCTAAAGTTCTTTGGGCTCGGGCAGCCATAACGGCTGAATGATCGCGACCAAAACGGGATGTTCTCATCTAGACATTGTTTGGAGTCATCCTACCAAACTACAATGAAATCCCTTCATAATTATGACCTGTAGACTGTTCTAAATGTTTCCGGGCTTCGGGCCCCTGTAGCCGTCACAGTTGCCCAATCGTGTCCAAAAGGGGACGTTCTCATCTAGACATTATATGAAGTCAACCTACCAAGTTACAATGACATCCCTTCATAAATATGACCTGTAGACTGTGCTAAAGGTTTTCAGGCTTCGAGCATGGGCAGCCATCATGGTTGAATGATCGCAACCAAAGGGGACAATCTCATCTGGGCATCATCTGGGGTGATCCTATGAAGTTACAATGAAATCCCTTCATAAATATGACCTATAGACTGTGCTCAAGGTTTTCGGGCTCCGGGTACCTGAAGCCATCACAGTTGACCAATCATGGCCAAAAGGGGATGCCATCATCTAGGCATTATATGGAGTCAACCTAACAGGTTACAATGAAATCCTTCCATAAATATTACCTTTTGCCTATGCTAAAGGTTTTTGGGCTGAATGGTCGCGATCAAAATGGGACGTTCTCATCTAGACATTATTTGGAGTCATCCTACCAAGTTACAATGAAATCCCTTCATAAATATGACCTGTAGACTGTGCTAAAGGTTTTCGGGCCCCTGTAGCTGTTACAGTTGCCCAATCACGTCCAAAAGGGGACTTTCTTTCTCATCTAGACTTTATATGAAGTCAACCCACCAAGTTACAATGAAATTCCTCAATAAATATGACCTGTAGACTGTGCTAAGCCTAAAGGTTTTCGGGTTTTGGGCTTGGGCAGTCGTCACGGTTTGCAGATCGGGCCTAAATGGGGAAATTCTCATCTAAACATCATAAGGAGTCATCCTACCAAGTTACAATGAAATCCCTCCATATTAAACATGACCTGCAGACTGTGCTAAAAGTTTTTGGGTTTCGGGCTTGGGCAGCCATCATGGTTGACAGATCATGCCCAAAAGGGGATGTTCTCTTCCAGACATTATACAGAAGCATCCTACCAAGTTACAATGAAATCCCTTCATAAATACGACCTGTAGACTGTGCTAAAGGTTTTCAGGTTTTGGGCTCGGGCAGCCATACCAGTTGCCCAATCGCGACCAAAAGGGAACGTTCTTATCTAGACATGACCCCAAACCTACATATGAAATTTCGTGACGATCAGACAAGAACTGCGGGGTGTAGCCCGTGCTAAAGGAAAATGTGAACAGACTCGTAGACTTCCGCACGCATGATGGCAATAGCTTATCTTGACTTTGTCAAGTTAATCTAAAAATGATCAAAGTCATTATTATGCTGATTAGGGTGAAGTCATTATTATACAACTTAGCAAAATTTCTTCATAATTCTATGTGCACAAAACTCTCTAACTTTCTATTCTTCTCTACAGAACATAGTTTTTCTCCCACCACTAAGGTATTGAGACAAAAATAAAGTCGTGTGTGCGAGACAGCTGGTAGAGATATGCCTGTCTTACTTCCCCCCGACCCCCCACATGACAGCTATTTCACCCACCAACATGAACAACCCATTTGCATATTTAATTAGTGCCGGGGAGGGGAGTGGAGGGGGAGGGAGGGGGATGGTGGCTCAGCAGGTAGAAGGGCAGGCTGCAAGCTGAGAGGTCCTCGATTCGAATCCCAGCTGTGGCAACCACAGATTGTGTCCTTGGGCAAGACACTTCACCTCCATTGCCCACGTGGGGACACAGTGGCATTGTGAACTACGGCGTACTGCATGTTGATGGTGCACTTGTCTTCAACCAATGTTAACCCTGCCTGTGTGAAGTTAGTACGTTGGAGAGCTGACAGTTGCTAGCCATTGCTCGGTGGTTCTCTTCGGGTATTCTGTTTCCCTCCATCCATAAAACTGTCATGGTCATGATTAGCAATTGAGCAGAAATATGTGACCCTTAAACACCAAAAAATAAATAAATAATTAGTGCTGAAACTATTTAATCATCGCAAATCTTGCCTGCACATGTATGAACAAACAAAATGGAAGGCCGTTTTTCTTCCGTAAATGCGACTGACTTTATATATAAACGAAAATTGAAACAAGAACACTCTAAGAAAATCTTCAGCACACTTCAAACTGCTCTATCAGTTTATCGGAGAGAAATATACATCTGATATCATTACGCCCTGTCAAACTGAAGTACATGTCTGGAAATGACTTGTGCAGACATGTCGATTTCATTTGAGGTTGATTCAGTGCATTAACCCTCAACGTGCAGTGCTAGTCTGCATGTTTTGAAGTATACACCTTTGGCATATACCATACTTCTCGACAAGCTTTCTGAATATTTTATTGGTCTTCTCAAAGAATGAATGCACTAAGAATTACTTTTTTCTGGAAAATATGGAATTTTCTTATTAATGGCGTTGCATCCCTAAAATGATGGAGAAAATCATCCTGGATGGGTAGCTAGGTGGGATGGGTAAATCTCACCCTCAGGGCAAGATATTTGAGCCAGACACTCAGCAAGCCTCATGCCTGGCTCAAATATCTTTCCCCATGGGTGAGATTTCCCCATCTCACCCAGATACCCATCGCGGATAAAAACAATCTTCTCAAGTAAAACTTGCCAGAATATATCAGTAATCATACACTATGATTTAAAAAAAAATCTTAACCCTTTACTTAACTAACATGATCAGTAGACAACACAACACTTGCAAAAAAAGTTGTAGAATTACTACACATTTTCATTTTTTTCCTCAGAAACACAACTTATGGCCCAAAGAAATTGCTAACTGGAATTGGGTAAAATGCAATGCCATGAGGAGCAGTAAGGGTGTTTACTAATTGTTTGCTGGAATACCACAACATTATTTTCAATGCTGCCACTTGTCTTCAAATACTATGAAGCCCTACTCTGTATTTTAACAGTATAGGTTAGCTCATTAAAAAACATGGGAGAGGGGCTGGTTAACCAGGGGCTGGTTTTTCTGCAAGGATGATACTTGCACAAACAATTATTGAATAAGGCCTAAAAAAGTTAAAAATCTGTTTCTCATCTCCCGTATGGTCCTTTTGGTTGTCGCATGCCATCTTGTCATAACCAAAGCAAACTTAAAAAAATAAAAATTGAATGATTTATGTCTGATATTTTACCCAAGTTAATAAAAATTGATAAATCTGTCCCTTGAGTGCAACAAGGCTTTTGCATTGCAAAGCCTCTTTGCACTCAAGGGACGAAATACACCACCACCCATGCTAACATAAAACAAATCAAGAACATGAACTTTTGATGGCAACGAAGTCCGTGCAGTTTGGGTTATATTGGACATTTCATTTTTTTTCTATTTTTAGCGCCAAGTGTTCCCACGGGGAACCGCAAAAAATTTTGGGGGCATGAATGAAGTACTTAGGGCCAACTAATGCCAGATATAAAATTTGGTTCAAATCCCTCCATTGGTTCTTGAAATAGAAATTTTCAGGGGAGCTTAAAAGTGAGCCCATCCCCTGGAGAGCCCAAATATGGACCTATCAAATTTCTTTGAACAACTTTTAATCTTGAACACCAGAGGAAGTTTTATACCATATATCAAAGCATTCCCAATTGTGGTTCATGAGACGATGATTTTTAATGAATTCATGATATTTGGGCATAAGACCAAGCCCAAAAAGGGCAGAGACACCATTTGAACAAAACAGAATACCCCCAAGATGATGCGGCCCATATATGTTTCAATTTGGGCCATCGGTTTGTGAGGAGAAGATTGTTTTGTAAAAGCTAACGTTCGATGGAAGACAGACGCCGGATGCCAAGTGATGGTCAGTCAGGTGAGCTAAAAATGAAAAAAATCTGATGTTTCCGAAAAATAATTTATACTGTTGGCTTCAACTTGTGTTAAGTAAAGGGTTAAAGATGTAGTACATAAAACATTCTCTTTCTAAAATCTATTATAATACTACTTAATAAAAATAATTTTTGTAAAAAGTGACAAGAAAAATGTTCGGCTTTTTTCATCTTTCTGAAAGAAAGTATAAAATTATGTTTTCTGAAAATGTCAACAAAATCTGTAGTTAGATCTTCAGCTGCATAGCTCTGTTAATTAGGAAATGTAACTGCAGTCAATGTAAGTTGGAATGTTTAGCTTAAAATATGTGGTTTAAAATTTAAAAGACTGTACTTCAAATTCAAAGTGCACCTGTGTTTTCTTATGGAATAAGAGTAATATCAAATTTGAAGAGAATCGTATAATTAGAACTGGATTTATCTTCTGGGCAACATGGAGAGGAGGGAGAGGTGGATCGATTCCACCCATCTCCCCTTAAGTTTTGGAGATAACCTCAAAGTCCCTCACTCCCATTAGCTTCCCATCTGGATTGCTTTTTGAAAAACAACAGAAGTATGCAGCAGAAGGCATTTCTTCATATTTCAAACCATGAAGCTCAGGTAATGAAAAGAAAATAGCTGCATACAAGAAAAAGAAATCGGTAAATGCAACTATTAAGGTTGTATTGATCATGCAAGAATAAAAAAGTAACAAAGTGTGAGTGGTAGAAGCTTAATTTCAAATTTAAAGAAACTAAGTTTGAAAACCTAAGTTCTAAAACCGTTTTGAAAAGGGTTAAAATAATGCCAATATTATTTGAAACCACAGTATACAGCTTCAGTAGACTTTGCCCCAAATTCAAAACAATGACGCAACACAGTGTTTGAAGAATGAAAGGCACAACCTTGAAAAGCAAAAACTTTAAGCTGGGAATACTAAGCAAAATTTACTGGAAAAAAGGGTTAAATATTTCCTACAACTGATAAAAGAAATCATTGATGTAAATGCAAACATTAAGTAGTATTAAGCGTGCAAGAATTCAAGTAAGAAAGAATGTACAAAGAAAGTAAGTCTGAAAACATGTTTAAAAGGTGTTAAAATCATGCCAATAATATTAATTAAATAAAATCACGGTAGAAAGCTTCAGTAGACAGTACACATTGTCCCAAATGAGAAACAGTGAGATTCCACTAAACTGTTTGAAGAATTGAAGGTGTAACTTTGTAAGCAAACAAGCCAAGACCAATACCGGGTCTGGACCTGCGTCGCTGCATGCAACTGAATCCGCAAACAGGAAGTGACTGCACGGCAGATCTGAAAATTGCATACACGATACAACTGATCATTCTCAGGCTCCAGATGCAATATAAAATCACTCACTTGCATAGAAGACGAGAAAAGTTTGACGAAAAATTTCAATGTTCAGTGGGTACAGAAAAATTTCAATGTTCAGTGGGTACAGTAAAATTTCAAAGTATCGGCAAACAGGAAGTGGCTGCACGGCAGATCTGAAAATTGCTTACACGATACAACTCATCATTATGAAGCAGCAGAACAAATATAAATTCATTCCCTTTCAAAGAAGCCAAGAAAACCTTGACGGAAAAAGTGTTTCGGATGGACGGAGTCGAGCGGTTACTAGATCTGCTCTGCCGCTGGCGACGCAGGTAAAAACTTGAACCAAAAACTTGAACCTGGAAGTTCTAATTAAAATTGACTGTAAACAAGAGGCCCTACGGGGCCTGAGGCACTCATCTTGAACAGAACACAATATAAACAGAATCCAAGAATTAGTCTACATTAAGCAATCATCTCCATAGGATACACTGTCAATCCTTACACCCCTCAGGAGTGACAAAAATAATCCAAGCATCATACCTTTTCTTCAGTTGATCATAACGTAAAATGTAAAGCTCCCCTATGAAACCCCTTGATACAACCTATGTAGATTAATCTTGGTTACACACCTCTAGAGGGTACTGAATACAAAATTTCTAATTCTTCAGCTACTTGACCAATTCCGGCTCCCATAGGGAGCCCAAATATTAACCCAGGCTCTCGATTTGAACAAAGTTGAATCTGACTTCCCAAGAGATGTTATGTACGAAATACGTAAGCAATCTGACCATTGGATCTTAAGTATTGCACAAATTAAAATTTGGGCTTCCATTGCGACCCCAAATATTAACCTACAGATCCGATTTGAACAAACTTGAATCTGACCTGCTTAGATGTGTATACCAAATATAAAAGCATTCTGACTGGTGGAACTGAAGAAGATTTTTGAAGAAATTCCCTCATATTGTACTAAGTTAAATTTCAGGTTCCCATATGGAGCCCAAATATTAACCCAGGCACTCAAATTGGTGGATCCGAAGAAGACGATTCTTAAAGAGCCCAAATATATACCTAGGGACCCAATTTGAACAAACTTGAATCTGACCCCTCTAGAGATGTTGCATATCAAATATGAAAGCATTCTGACTGGTGGATCTGAACAAGAAGATTTTAAAAAATTATCCCCCATATTGAATCAAGTTCAAATTTGGGCTTCCGTAGGAAGCCCAAATATTAACCAAGGGACTTGGTTTCAACAATCTGGAATCTGACCCTCATAACATTGATGTATACCAAACATTAAAAGATTCTGACTGGTGGTTCTGAAGAAGATTTTTAAAGAATATTTCCCATATTACCCTAAGTTAAAAATTCAGGCTCCTGTATTGAGTTCAAATATGAACCAATGGGCTTTATTTTAACACACTTGTATCTGACCCACCTATGAATGCTGTATACCGAATGTTAAAAAATTTATAGTAATTTCTATATTTTTTATACTTACCAATGACCCAGACATAGCTGGTGCTAACTCTTAAAATATAGGGCCAAACACAAATTTTGCCCCCCAATCCCCCAAATTTGCATCTAAAACCAAAGAAAACATGTCCTGAATGGCCCTCCACACTTCACCTCTACTGTGCATGCGCAGTGTCAAGGACGTTCCGAAATTGGTGCCATTAATCATTCTAATAACCAGTGGTAAGCGCTATGTACTCAGCGGGGAGGCAAGAGTTCCCAACTCCTGGGAGGGCCATCCCCGTCTGGGTCATTGGTAAGTATAAAAAATATAGAAATTACTATAAATTTTTTAACATTTTTATACTGTACCAATGACCCAGACATAGCTGAATAGTAAAAAGGCTGGGGGCCAAGGACATAGAGCAAGATGGAATACGCTCAATAATATAAAATAGAGTCATCCCCTCTAGGGAAGAAGAAGTAATAGGCCTTACATGTATCTTTCTTATTTATGATAAATTAGAAAGATACAACACCTTCCAAAATTGAGCATGATACATCCATGTACTCTATTAATATCCAATATAATCCTTATACTAATAATTCTTAAAGTAAGCCAATAAATAAAGTAAGACTAGAGAATAGAGACTCTTATACTCCTTAAAAGTGTCTGAGGATTGCATAATCATGTCCGTTGACACGTGCTATTTTCAAAAGCTATACTTTAAAAACTAAGACTTGAATGAATTTTAAAACATAAACTTCTCACTAAACAACCATCCCAATAACAGCTCAGAATTACTAACTCCGGAGGAGGTATCCCCTTGTTTTCATAGTAAAACAGGTGACCCAAGGGAACACCCTCCCCCCCCCCCTTTTTCTTGCCCTGGGTCAAATAGCTCAGAGCGAAGAGGGCAGCAGAACGGAGTCACTGCCAAAACAGACAGCCTACCTAGCTATAATAGCAACTGTTAAGTGAATGACATTCTGAGCAGTAGATAATAGACCTAACAATAGAGGCCTCCAGAAATGGACTCGATATTTCTGAGATAAAAATTCATGAATGTGGATGGCTGAGCGCAATGAGCAGCCTTCAAAAATCTATAATAGCGACACTATTAATGTAAGCCCAAGATGTAGAAAGAGCTCTTACTTCATGAGCTGAAATCTTAAGCACAACTGCTGAGTCAATGATATACCATAAGCAGTACCGATAGTTAATTGAATCCCTTAGCAATAGAATGGAGCGTAACGTCCTTCTATTAGGCATCAAAGACAGAAGAAGCTTACGCCCGTAGTAATAAACAGATATCTGTTTATAAATACATAAACACTAACCGGACAGAGTAAAGGCCTATGCCCGTACGAAGATGGAAGGACCTTAATAACAACAGGTTCCGGATATTAGGAGCCTAACTCTTATGCAAAAATCCAACCTAAATAGTAAAGGAAGTAGTGATTCCGAAACTACGAAAGTGAAAATCATCCATCGATAGTGGATGAAACTCACTGACTCTTCAGTAAAAGAGAAGCCAACAGAATTACTGTCTAAAAGGTCAGAATTTGAAAACTACTATTTCCAGAGGCTCAAATGATTACTTAGCTAAATAGAACCGAAGTTAAATTCCATATAGGAATTTAATCTAAAGATTCTAAGTCCATTTATCAAAAAGTTACTAACTGACTTAGATAAAGAGACATAAGACTCAATTGTAAACTATCATAGAGTGCATAGGTATGAGGTAACATAAACCTATAACCTTAATAATAACAGGCTGCAGTAGATCTTGTCAAACAAGTATACTAAAAAGTTGCAATGAGTAGTATGGAGGGATCAACCATATGAACATAGTGATCCCTACACCAACGACGGAAGAGCCTCCACTTTAGCCGCATAGAATAGCGAAGAAGAGGATCTCCTATAGTAAGAAATCACGTCCAAAGCTCGTCCAGTACAATGCTTACAATGCAATACGGACCACACAACGGAATACGTGAAGGTTGCGACCTTGCGGGTTGTGATAAAGATGACACGATTTACCCAGCGAAAAAAAGATCCTCCATTAAGGAAGATTTCGCGTTAAGTCCCACAGTAGACATCAGAGTAAATTACCCACGGTCTCTGTGAAGATAGAGATGCTATCAACAGAAATGTACTGTGGTTGTTTATCTTAGCAATACCTGCTGAAACAACAGCGCAGGAGGATACGCGTATCCTATCATTCCGTCCTATTAGATCAATAGAGCGTTAACAACATTAGCTCAGAGATCCGGACAAGCCAACACATACGTCTGCAATTGATTAGCAAGCTGTGTCGTAAATAAATTATCATTGGGCGCTCCCATAGATAGCAAATCTGATTGAATACTTGTTTGTTGAGAGTCCATTCTGACGGCAACAAGCGACCCCTAAGTGAACGGGAGTCCGGTAAAACAATCAGACGACCCGGAATATGACGGACCGAAACAGAACTTGGTGTACTATAACCAACAGACGGATTCTTTCCATTAAATTGAATAACGGAAACGAATGATTGCCTCCCTGGTTCCGGAGATACGCCACTACTGTCGAATTAACGGACAGGATTTGGACATGCGTTTCTGAATAATGTTCATGCAATGACATAAAGCAAGCCTAAAAAACATTATTCCACGGAAGATAATTGCTTGCTTAGAGACTGCGGAACCCAAAGACCCTGGCACTTCGAATCCGTTGGGATCAATATTATATCCCAATCTGTTTGACTGGCAACCGTCATGACTATAACACTCGGATCCGGCAACTGCAGTGGCACTCTCTGAGTCAACCACCGAATGTTTGCCCCAGTCTGAATCTCTTGTAACACTAGATAGACAAGAGAACGTGTAAATCGAGCAATTCATGGATTGCTGAAAAGTTGCCGTCGAAGAGAGGCTTCTCCGAGAACGAAGCGACTCTGAGAGAGTTCTTCACCTTACTATCCACGAGTGTGGATGTAGCTAGGGCTGCGTCACGTCTACCCAACTCCAATCAGCCACTGAAGGGCGGAGTTATACGTGAACAAACTACTGCCCTCAAAAGAAATCACATTGAGAATAATATCCCGTAAATCTTTTCTTGAAGACGTAATGATAACGCCTCAGTAAGGTGGATTACGTATGATAAAGCGTCTAAGTTAAGTCTACTAGACATCATTGTCGTTTCCAACATTGTGGTTGGAAAAGACACAGACGGTGAAAAAGAATATTTCCAGTCTTTAACCATGCCGTCTAGACGCATATGAACTCTCAGTATGCCCTGCTCTGCCAAAATAAATTATTCGTATAAATGATAAAACGGCAGAAATGAGCATTGCGGACAAGAAACTAAACTATCATGCTTGGTAGCAGGCTTATATGCATATATAGCGTCGAAAAATAAAACACATGTTGTAATGACATTATTGGACTGTGTCGGTAAGTCATGGACAATGTCCCTGAACCGATCCAAAATTCCGTGTCCAATGACGCTATAAGTCTCTTATCCAACATCGCAGCAATGTAGTCCGAAATAACAATCACTGGAAGATAATGCCGGAAGATATGTATGGCAGCTTCCGATGCAACGAAAGGGAAAACTCGAAATCTTTCGAATCCCTTTCGCCATCCTGTCGGACCCTATAAAGCGTTCGGTCGTCTGTACCTGATGCAACCGCGGACTGCACCGACCCAGCGCCGTCAGATAATTCCTGATTCGAGTAAGAAACTGTCGATTGCTGGGATGCTGCGAAACAACTGTGCTAACTCGGATAGCACGTCCGTCACTGAGGACTGAGGAGAAGCGGTCCTACAATGCATTGCCGCTGGAAGCTCCGTGATCGTTACCCCGTGCATACTACCAATATGCGAGCGAACGGAGTGTATAGGCCTCGTGTCCCTTGGCTACCGGATGGCGTGACCTATTCGCCGTGGAGTCACTGAATGACGAAACTGATTGGATACGTAGCCAATGCGCGGTCGCGTGCCCTGCTGTGAGGATGAGGAAGCATTATCAACAGTCTCTCGGACTTTCAATATAACGGAGCGTCCCGACCGACAGACATATGCTCCGAATGTAAAATATCTGAACCACAACATGCGGTCCCCTATGTTGTTGGACGAGAGAGGGACCTCTCTCGCTCACAGCCCGGACGGACCTGGACAAGCCAGGAACCGGACTAACAGGCTTCCTCCGATCTGTCCTCAATCTGCCGTCACTGGGTGAGTACTAAAGTAATTATAGTGCTCGCATCACCCAAATCTCCTTCCTAGACCGCAACGGACGAACCCGGCAGCCGAACCATTCGATGAATGCACGCTACACCGGGAGAGCTAGCGAATGTCACTCCGTCGATCCTACAAGGGATCTCTTAGGCGATAGACATATTCCATGAGCACTTATTGCCGCTAGCTCTTCATTAACTATGACGACAGAGGCACACTTTTGAAAGACATCTCCGTAACTTTGCGAACAAGAAACCAGAAATGCTTGGTTATAGCAAGCATATAATAATAATATATAGCGTCGTTCAATAATTCGAAAGTTTGTGTGACATTATTGGACTATGTCGGAACTGAGGGACGATGTCCCTGAACCGAACCAAAAATTTCTAAGTCCACCGACGCTATCAGTTTCTTATCCGGCATCGCAGCATTCTGGTCCGACGAAAGAAGCTGTAGAAGATCAAGTCAGATGACATACACAACAGCATAAGTTGTTCCGAAAGGGAAAGCTCGAAATCCTCCAAATCCCTTTCGGTATCCCGTCGGACCGGATGAAATTTTTGGACGTCCGTACCCGCTTCCGCGGAGCGTCCCGACCCAGCATCGTCGGATAAAAAATATGCGACAGATTCAGTTGATGCTGGGATGCTGCGAAAAACTGTGCTATTTAGGAAAGCATGTCCGTTCCCGAGGCCTGTGCAGTAGCGGTCTTACGATGCATTGCCGCCGGAAGCTCCGTGTACGTTGACTCCCGCACACTTTCCTATGCGAACGTCCGGAGTCTGCAGGCCTCGTGTCCCTGGCTACCGGATGGTGTGACCTGGTAGCCGATGATTCTCTGACTGGCGAAGCTGACTGGATATCCGAGGTCACGTAGCCAAGAGCGGTCGTGTGCGCTACCAGGAGAATGAGGAAGCCTTATTGACAGTCTACTCCGGACTGACTATATGTCGGAGCGTCCCGAGCGACGGACGTATGCTCCGAATGCGAAACATTTTGTACCACATCTGGGGCCAGATGTTGTTGTACAAGAGAGGGGCCTCTCTCGCTCGCCGTCCGGATGGACCAGAACGAGCTATGAACCGGACTAAAAGGCTTCCTCCATTCTCCCTCTAATCCGCCGTCACTGGGTGTGCATTTGGTTGATTTATAGTGCTTGCATCACCCCAAAACTCCTTCTAGACCGCAATGGACGAACCCGGCTGCCGAACCATTCGATGAATGGACGCTACACCGGGCGAGCTAGCGGACGTCAAAGGCCATCGAACCTACTAGGGTCCTCTTAGGCAATTGGCGTATTTACATGAGCACTTTTCCGCTAGCCCTTCATTAATTGTGACGACGGAGGCACACTGTTGGAAGACATCACAGATACATCACCCTAATCTTGATCGTCTGAAATAGAAATTGATAAAGTAGAGTGACCCTGCGGGGAAAGGACCGGAGTGTCCAATTCCCCACTAACATACCGTGACATACGCTTCCCATGTTGTCATCGAAATCATACGATACAGAACAGGAGTTAATGCGAGTACACTGACCACAAATAGAATGATTATAAAAGTCAGAGGAAGACTTCCTCTTATTACAATTGATCAAAATCCTTTCAAAGTGAAAAGAAAACAAGTCCTGGTACTCGCACCAACCCCTGGCATTCAAAATACATAACAATAATATGATCCATTAATATAGAAAAAATAATTGAAATCAAAATATTTTGAAAAAATATTTTTTCAGAACAGCCCAAGTTTCTGAAAAGTAACGTTGAGCCCCAATGGATCCCAAGCCTAAGTGTGGACAAAAATTTTAAAAATATTTTAAACAATTTATTCAACACTTACGAACAATAATAATGTATCTAGTTATGATTAAAATAACATCAAGATATTATTTTCAAGAAATCCCCCCCTCACACAGAGGGCTGTTGTAAATGTAAACAATGAATGTAAAAATACTAAAATAAGACTCCAGGCACCCAGGCCCGGAATCAGTTACCAAAAATACACTATCTGATGCAAAACAGAGACTTCCAGGGAAGAAAATGCAGAACATCAGATGGTAGATGCAGAACACAACGCCTAACCACCCGTAGGTGAAGACGTAAACATGGGAAAAAGAACAGAATTCATTCTGTTATTCAGCTAAAACTCCCAAGAAAATTTAGTAATAATAATTACAGAAACTATGCCAAAAGCATGGGAGAATAGCAAGGGGGGACTTAAAGGACAGGGAGAGAGGAAAACACTGAAAAATCAGTGTAACTAAATAATCAGAATGACAACAAAATGGCTGCTGCCTCGAAAATAGGTAACTTAACATAATTTCATTAAAAATTTTTAAGTTACAGCCCTGATAATATTCTGTCACACATTTTTCCTCTCCTCCTTCTCTATCCTCCTTAGAATCACCATTTCACTAATATTTATGTGTCTGGCATCATTTAAACTGAGATTTACAAGCACAAAGATCAGTCAGATGTTAACTGATGAAGGGCCAAACTTAGAATGATTAATGGCACCAATTTCGGAACGTCCTTGACACTGCGCATGCGCAGTAGAGGTGAAGTGTGGAGGGCCATTCAGGACATGTTTTCTTTGGTTTTAGATGCAAATTTTGGGGATTGGGGGGCAAAATTTGTGTTCGGCCCTATATTTTAAGAGTTAGCACCAGCTATGTCTGGGTCATTGGTACAGTATAAAAATATCAAAAGATTCTGATGATTGGTTCTCGAGAAAAGATTTTTGCAAATATGATGACTCAGCATTTTTTTTTATGTCCACTACAGAACACCCTAACATAACCGATAGCAATTATTTTTTGCCATTCAATTCTACTGGTCCTAAGGATGCTTCATACCAAATAACAGCTCTCTGTTCTGTGTGGTTTGGGAAATATGGGGTGTTTGAAAATATTTCTATTTTTAGCTCCTGGGGTTCCCACAGGGATGCAGGAGTTTTTTTTTTACATGTGTCAAGTACTTATGACCCAATAATACCACATACCAAATTTGGTTCACATCAGACCTTTTGGGCAGGCCAACAATCTTACCCCACCCATTACAAAGCCAAATATTGCTTCACGAACTTCGTTTGAACAAACTTGATTCTACACCTCAAAAGGAAGCTCCACAACAAATATCAAGTCATTGCACCCACTGGTTCATGAGAAGATTTTAAAAATATTTTGGAGCATTTTCCCCCACACCCTCCCTATGGGGCTGGGTATACTGAGTTGAACAAAAATACAATGCCCCATTGGGACCATCACTCACACAAACTTTCATTTGAACTGGCCCAGTAGTTTTGGAGGAGAAGACGAAAACATGGTGTTGACAGATGACGGACGGAAGACGGACAGAGCAATGAGATTAGCTCAGCTTGACTTTGTCAAGATGAGCTAAAAAAGGTTTAAATATTTCCTAAAACCAATAAAAGAAATCACTGATGTAAATGTAATCATAAAGTTGTATTGATGCAAGAATTAAAGTAAGAACGTATGTGGTAAAAGCCTAATTTCAAATACAAAGAATCTAAGTCTGAAAACATGTTTAACATTTGTTAAAATCAAGCCAATATTAATTTAAAATCACAGTAGAAAGCTTCAGTAGACAGTAGACGTTGTCCCAAATGAGAAACAGTGACATTCAACTAATCTGGTTTTAGAATTAAAGGTGTAACTTTGTAAAATAAAAACTTGAACCAAAAACTTTAAGCTGGAAGTTTTAAGTTAAATTGATTGCAAAAAAGGGTTAAATATCTCCCAAAATAACATGAAACATAATGAGACTGATACAATCAATAGTAATTAGTATTAAATAAAACGAAAAAAAAACTTCAACCTTCACTAATAAACTTTAACCAAAATTCTATATGTTAACAGACGGATAGATGGATGGATGGACGTCATGACTATAGCTCTGACTGTAAACAGTCGGGCTAAAAATAAATGAAAGTGTCAATGACACTGTAGCTCAACTTGTCCAAGAAAGGACTGAACTAAATAGAAAGCTCCAGCAATGCCAAGTCATTTAATCATGTTTCTAAAGAAAAGACACCACACCAAAGCCACATATGAAATCTGAAAAAGATCAGGTGAGGGATGCAACCTGTAGGGCGTACCAATGGAATTGTTCACAATTCATGTGTCAAATCTAAGATGGCTGCTGGCAGCCATTTTTTTCAATGAAATTCAGAAAAATTTGATAGATCCCATCTAGACATTGCCCAAACGCCACATATGGAATATGGAGCCAAGTGGGTGAGAGCTGTGGTCTGTAGGGTGTGCTAATGGAATTTGGATGGACAAAGGAATGGACTTACGGATGGATGACAGATTGCAAACCATCCCAATAGTTCATAATACTTGACGTTGTCAAGTTGAGCTAAAAATACAAGAGGCCCCAGGGGTCCTTAGGCGCTCACCGAAGAATTTTCCTTGAATTGCACAAAGTAAACATTCACACCCTCCATAGTGAGGCCCAATATTGATCGAGGGACTCAATTTGAACAAACCTGAATCAGAACCTTACTAAGATGCTACATACCAAATATCAAAAGATTTTGCCCACTCCTTTGGGAGAAGATTTTTAAAGAATTTTTTCTTAAATTGCACAAGGTGACAATTCACAGCCCATACAGAGCCCCAATATTGATCGAGGGACTCGATTTGAACAAATGTGAATCAGACCCATACAAATATGCTGCATACCAAATATCAAAAGATTCTGACCACTGGTTCTTGAGAAGAAAATTTTTGAAGATTTTTTCTTAAATTGCACCAAGAAAAAATCCACGCCCCCATAGGTAGCCCCAATATTGATCGAGGAACTCGATTTGAACAAACTTGAATCAGACTCATACCAAGTTGCTGCATACCAAATATCGAAAGATTCTGCCCACTGGTTCTGGAAAAGAAGATTTTTAAATTTTTTTTCTTAAATTGCATTAAGTAAAAATTCAGGTCCCCATAGTGAGCCCCAAAATTGATCAAGGGTCTCCATTTGAACAAACTTGAATCAGACCCATACCAAGACGCTGTATACCAAATATCAAAAGATTCTGCCCACTGGTTCTTGAGAAGAAGATTTTTCCTTAAATTGCACTAAGGAAAAATTCATGCCCCTATAGGGAGCCCCAATATTGATCAAGGGACTCGATTTGAACAAACTTGAATCAGACCCACTCCAAAATGCTGCATACAAAATATCAAAAGATTCTGCCCATTGGTTCTGGAGAAGAAGATTTTTAAAATTTTTTCTTAAATTGCAGCAAGTAAAAATTCACACCCCCATAGTGAGCCCCAATATTGGTTGAGGGACTCAATCTGAACAAATTTGAATCAGACCCATTCCAAGATGCTGCATACCAAGTATCAAAAGATTCTGCCCACTAGTTCTGGAGAAGAAGAGTTTTTAATAATTTTTCTATAATTCATAGGTGCTATCAGAGTTATGCGCCACACAGAGCCCCCAAGGGACATGGCCATTCCATTTGAACAAACATGAATTGCCATATAGTAATGAACATCCACATGAAGTTTTGTGCAAATAGGACCAGTGGTTTCAGAGGAGAAGTCATTTGAAAAATGTTCACGACGACGGACGCCAAGTGATAAGTTGAGCTCTCTTTGGTGAGCTAAAAATAAAAAAACGCCCACCTGCATGCAATTTTACAAAGAAATGGCCCGAGATCAAGCCTGAATATAAGCAACCTGTCATTTGCAAAATGAGGTCCCCAGAGGGTGAATTTGCAGATGCTATCCTATAGAGTGGGCCAATTTATCCTCTAGGAACATCTCTCTGTTTTGGCTTGAGACCTTGATTCAGACTGAGGTTCACAGAGAGTAAATTTTGTGATGCTACCCTGCAGTGCAACGTAGCATCACCAAATTCACACTCTGGGGACCTCATTTTGCAGATGACAGTCTGCTTATTTTCAGGCTTGCCTGAGATTATCAAGTCTCACCTGCCAATAACAAAAAGCAAGAACGTTGAATCTTAAATGCTATTTTTGATTTGCTCTTTATTAATTTAGTCTTGATTTCCCAATATCATGTTTATGAAATCTCAAAAGAGAGGTGTAAGTGTGTGGGGGCTTGATCGAGATGTGATCAAGAAAGACCACTTGTGTGATCACAGCTTTGACAGTGTAAATCTTGGAGAAAGGTCTTTCTTCTGCTTATTTTATATTAGCATGGATACTTTGACTCTGGAGTTGATAAAGTTTTGTCAATGAGTTTATAAATGGTGTGCTCGGGCAGTTTTATCTTATAATAACCGAAGCATACTTTCAGCACTTCATTGTTACTAAGAACTTTTCAATTGTTACCCCCAACCCTCCTGCAGGGAAGTGTAAACAATCTGAGGGTCCCAGTTAGGATTACCAAGAGTTACTCTCTGGCCCCCCAAAAATCATCCACCTTGTTTGTGGATAGTGATAAAAATTCTGGCTATCAAGTGACGAGCAGAACTTGTTTTGTGAGAGCATTTATCTTCCATGCCAAAACAGTGGAACCCTGTCAATTGAATAGCCACCTTGACAATGAAAATTATTAAATTAACAGGAGTATTCAATTAGCATGAATTGTGTCACTTCTCTGTATTCTAGAGATAAACGTAACATTTATTCTATTATATCTTGTTTGACAAGATATAAAAGATTAATTGCCAGAATTGGATGTACTGAGACCAAATGGGTCTATAAACAAAGGAAAACTGGGGAGAGTCAGAGTAATTTCTTGACAGGTTACAAGATTTTTTATTCAATTAACAGAGTTTACTCTATAATCTATATTCAATTAACAAGTCACATTTGTACTGGAGGTATGGCAAATGGTTTTGTGTTGGAAAATTGTATTCAATTAACAGGGTTATTCAGTTAAGAGATATCCAATTAAGTGGGCTCCACTGTACTTGTCTGTTGCATCATTTTCCATGTCATTGCCAGCTGCCAAGGATAATTAGGATGGCTGATATGGTTTGCAAAGACTTGATAAGAATATATGACATGCCTCAGGACTTGCAAGCTGAGGTCTGATGGAAATTCTAATGAAATGAACAATATCTTTAACCCTTTACCCAACTTATCAGCCATAACCAGAACAGTACTATTCAACAAAATGGCCTCTGAATTTTAATTAGTTTTCAATTTCTGCATCAACAACAGAACTTAAAAACTCCCATTGGAACAAGATGCAAAGTGATGGGTGCCATACCTGTGGGCTCTGCACTTGAAAGCATTTGCAATTCAAAACATATGCAGTTCAGTAAAACTTTCCTTGAGAGACTACCTGTCTCGAGAGGCCAGTGAAACGATGTACAATATAGTTGTTTTGTGTTCCAGGATCCAGGGTATTTATATCTTTATTATATTATTATATAAAAGAGATATTTACATCGAAAAGTCTCATTTTCCATTCAAATTTCCAACAAAAAACGTCTATATGATGGATGAGGAGCTATAACCGCAGCTAATATGTAAAATTTCCAACTTCAGAGGCAATAATTCTTCGATAAGTGAAAGGATTGGAATAAAATTAAAACTTGAAGTGGAGATACCCATCAGTAAGCTACATACAAAAAACAAGAGCAACAGGAGGCGTAGCATATGCCCCCTCCTTCAATATCATGGACAGAATTACAAAAAAAACCCCAAGATCAGTCTTTCAGAACTTCAGTTATAGAGCGGAAACCAATTTCCAGTGTGTTTAACATTGGAGGTCACTGTGACCTTGGCCCTTGGCACATCATGGGCAAAATAAATAGGCTTCATCCACTCATCATACCTAACCAAATATGAAGTTTGGTAAAGATCTGATTGGTAGAACTTTAGTTATAGAGCGGAAACCAATTTCAAGAGTATTTAACACTGGAGGTCACTGTAACCTTGACCTTTGGCACATCATAGTCAAAATAAATAGGCTTCTTCCACTCATCATACCTAACCCACAAATGAAGTTTGGTAATGATCTGGCTGGTAGAACTTTAGTTATAGAGCGGAAACCAATTTCAAGCGTATTTAACACTGGAGGTCACTGTGACCTTGACCATTGGCACATCATGGTCAAAATAAATAAGCTTCTTCCACTCATCATGCCTAACCCACATATAAAGTTTGGTAAAGATCTGGTTGGTAGAACTTGAGTTATAGAGCAGAAACCAATTCCAGGTGTATTTAACATTAGAGGTCATTGTGACATTGACCTTAGGCACATCATGGTCAAAATAAACAGGCTTCTTCGAGGCATCATACCTAACCCACATATAAAGTTTGGTAAAGATCCTGTTGGAAGAACATTAGTTAATTGATGAAATGCGAAAAGTTGTCGGAGGGACGACGGTGGACATGGTGATAACATAATGTCTACCCCCATCAGCTCACCAACTGTATCCCATACAATATCTTCAGGCTTATTATAAATGGAACAAGATTTCTTCAATATAGTATTACAAACTCAAAATTGAATAACAAAAATTAAACAAATGAAAGTGTCAATGGCACTGTAGCTCAACTTTGAATATGACAGGAATTAGTATTTGCTGTGACCAGGTCAACAATAATGAATATGACAGGAATCAGTATTTGTTGTGACCAAGTCAACAATAATGAATAAGAGAAAAAGGAGTTTTGTTGTGACCACGTCAATCATAGTAAATCAATTACAAGGTGACTGCAATGGTCTAAAGAATAGGACATAAGTATTATATGTGATGCATCCCATGTTAGTAAATATTCACACAAAAATTTATTCAAATCAGAGCTTTCATATTGAAGTTCTGAGCAAAAAACTGATTGCACAACATTTTGTACAAAATGGCTGCTGGTGTCCATCTTGAATTTCAGTCCGGACCCCAAAAAACTTGTTCTCGTCCCACGGTGATAACAAAGATATCCAAGAAGTTTCGTAAAGATCGGTTCATAAATACGGCCTCTAGCCTGAGCCGTATTGGCATTTGCAGTTACAGTGCTGAAAGTAACAATAAATAAATCAAAGTTAGTCTAATTGGCATAATTTATGCATGAGAAAAAAACCTGTATTATAAGTGATGTATCCCATGGTACTAAACATTCACACACAAAATTATTCAAATCAGCGCATACATATGGAAGTTCTGCACAAAAATCTGTTTGCACCTATTTTGTACAAAATGGCTGCCAGCGGCCATCTTGAATTTCAGACCGGACCCAAAAACACTCGTTCTCGTCCCACGGTGATAACAAAGGTACCCGAGAAGTTTCATAAAGATCGGTTCATAAATACGGCCTCTAGCCCAAGCCGTATTGGCATTTGCACTTACAGTGCTGAAAGTAACAATAAATAAATCAAAGTTAGTCTATTTTGCATAATTTACGCTCGAGAAAAAAAACCTGTATTATATGTGATGTATCCCATGGTCCTGATGGAAGTTCTGCACAAAAAACTGATTGCACCTAATTTTGTACAAAATGGCTGCCAGTGGCCATCTTGAATTTTGGACCGGACCCCAAAACACTCATTCTCATCCCACGGTGATAACGAAAGTACCCAAGAAGTTTCGTAAAGATCGGTTTGTCAAGTTAAGCTAAAAATTAAAAAATTTTACCAAATTTTACTTTATATGCCTTGCACCTTATTAACCTCTCTTATTGAAGATAGCAATATTCAGCATTGTTGTCTAAGAATGAACCATAAAAAAAGGTGAAAAAAGACTTAGAAAATCGATAGAACTGCACAGAACAGAGTCAAAAGTGCATGGTACACAACTTGATGCCCTATCCTTCCTCTCTACAGGAGTACACCTCCTCCTTCATTTTCTGTCAAACATGCACACTTAAAGTCCTTATTTTCGATAATCGAATATGCATGTATACATGTGGAGTAGGAAGACGACTCAAAATAATTGTAACATTTTGACCTGGAAAAACATGTTTTGAGTTGGTGTAGAAGGCATCCCCCCCCTCCCCTTACAGAAGACCCTGATATAAAATTTGGTAGAAAATTTAAATTTCTTTAAAAACCCGGCAAACCATCACAAAATACCAAATGGACAATAGGACAGAGGTGTACACACATATGCCGCACTGTATAAATGTAACAGGAAGCAGATGTTGATGACAAATAGATTTTTCATTATTTAACCAAACAACTGCTGGTATGCTGAATATTTATTTATTTATTCAAATTACAGAATCATGAATAAACTAGAAACTGTTTTAGCACACTAAAACATATGTCTACCCTTCCTTTCTATTTAATGCACTGCAAATTATATATTCATGAATAATATTGACAACCATACCAAATATCTAAGGTCCAGGTCGAAAGACAAAAAATTTATGCCCCGGACAAAGTTTCCCTTAAAAAGCACACAAATCTGACCTTCAGGTCAAAGGTCAAGGTCACATGAAGGTCACTATGGTATGCGACACACCGGCTCATGGTGATACATCAACATGCCTAATATCTAAGGTCTAGGTCAAAAGACAAAAAAGTTATGCCCCGGACAAAGTTTCCCTTAAAAAGCACATAAATCTAACCTTCAGGTCAAAGGTCAAGGTCACATGAAGGTCACTATGGTACGCAACACACCGGCTCATGGTGATATATCCACATGCCAAATATCGAAGGTCTAGGTCAAAAGACAAAAAAGTTATGCCCCGGACAAAGTTTGTATGAGAAGAAGAAGAAGAAGAAAAGAAGAAGAAGAAGAAGAAGAAGAATATGCACTAAAACAATATGTCTCCCTTCTGGGAAGGGGAGACATAATATGTGACTTAAAACACAATATATATAACATGTACACATAAATACATGCATTATCTTATGCATAATGGATACAATTGAAGTTTTGTAAACCTGATATGCAATGTTTTTGCATTTCTTTTTAAGACACGTGAGATGGTACAATGTTGTGGGCAGGAAAACTTTTTCCGTCTGCTTGTCATCAGTGTACTGTTGCAGTTTCTGCCATGATTTCAAGAATGCCAAAAATGAGGGTCTTGAATATCTTTCTTCACAATTTTATTTTAAAATAAGTAAGATGAGAAACAGACTTGTAATTTGAAAAATAATATGATAGAAATGTGACCTTAAAGTCATATTAAATACCTTTTCTGCATGACGGCAATGGTTTTGTCCATTCTCCTGTCTGTGTACATGAAAGCGTTCCCTCTCCTTCTAAAACATATCCACTATTACATGAGCAGGATAGCCATCGTCCAGCTGAGAATGGTTCACAATATGAGAGATCATATTGCCCATTACAAAGACACTGTCCATTAAAAAGTTCACCTGGGTTCAGACAATACACGACAAGATCTGAAAAAATATTACACAACTCTGAATAGTTTGAAATAACACTAAATACAGCTGGCTCTACTTAACTTTAGAATGTTTTTGGAATAAAACAAGTGCAATGCCGATTGCTAGCGATCAAGCATCATCGATGTATGGTCAAGTTTTTTTTTACACCCTTTAAGGCTTGTCATTTTAAGAAAATGTACTGCAAGTAGCCCAAAACCAACCAGAAATTACCAAGCCATCCTGTCACCTTATCATAAGGCCTGTGACCTTGATATTGAGAGGCACATACCATATTATAATTCGCGACACACTGTCTTTTGATATTGCGCATTATGAAGTTTCATTGAAAAATATTCAGTGGTTAAGAAATTATGGCCCAAACAAACAAATGTCAAAGTTTTTCCAAGTTTCACCTTATCATAGGGCATGTGACCTTGACCTTGAGGCACACATACTATAATTTGTGGTACACTGTTCTTTGATATTTATTTATTTATTTACTGGTGTTTACGGTTACATACTTACGCACAAAAGCTAATCATGACCGTGACAGTTTTACAGGTGGAGGTAGCCGGAGTACCTGGAGAGAGCCACCGTGCATCGGCGAGCAACTGTCAGCTCTTCAACATTCTAAGTCTGTTCAAGCAGGGTTACAGTGGTTGAAGGCATGTGTGCATGGCGTCAATGTGCCTCCAGGTAGGCAACTGGGATAAATATTCAGTAGTTTAGAAATTATGGCCAGGACAAACAAAATGTTGACGACGGGTGGAAGGACGACGCAAAACTTAGCAATGGAAAAGCACTGCTGACATTTTATCAGGCTGAGCTAAAAATACTCATACCTTTAACTGAACCTGAAGCACATCAACATTCTATGAAATCGCCAGTTGTGGTATTAGCAGATTCCTTTCAAGCTCAAATATGGGTTTCTAGTACCAAATCAGATGAAGGCATCAAACAATTTTGTGAAACTTTTGTGAATAGAGCATTTTTTAAAGTTTTTTTCTTTTTTGATGTTAGTGGGGTGGGCAATACGTCCCTCCAATCCACCAAAGATAAATCCTTGTACAAGGTTCCTTACATTAAACCCATGAAGTATGGCTCAAAAAGCTAAAATATATAACCTGTAACCACGTGCCAGGTATACAACCATGAGATACAACCGAGATCAAATTAATCTGAACTCCTTCCCTACAACTTTTAAATGGTCAAGTTCAACTATGTAATGTTGAGCATGAAAGGAAAGTCCATAATAAAAACAAAAGGGTGAGCAATACTAAATTTCAAATCCCCTGCCATTTTTCACTGAAATTTAATGCTTAGTTTATACTACAGAATGGAATATGAAATTGACAACTATAGGTGTCACTGTTTGGGAAAGAGTTAACCTTTTGGGGCCTGGACAAGTGTCTCGAAATTCCCACCATTCCACAGTTTCTATACATCTAATGAATTAGCAGTGATTTCTAGTTAAGTTAGACTTGACTTGACTAGAAACCACTGTTTAGGTAATGTGTCTATTGTCAGCAGGACCTCCTCATGATGTCTTGTGAAGGGCACCTGTTCTGAGGTCGGAAAATTCGGAAATAGGCTTTTAAGGGTTAAACAAATCACTTGTAAAAGAAGAAAATTTTTCAATAAATTACCTGAATTGTGCACACAGGATGGTGCAAGAGTAGACCAGCGCCCATTACCTTGGCATTCCAAAATGCTAAGACCAACAAGCTTGAAATTTGGGTAGCATTTGTATTCTATGGTATCTCCTACTGTATACCTTTTTTCTCGATCACCAAAGAGAGTTTTCCAATCACCACCATATATGTTCTGTGGAGAAGGACATGTTATGATTGGAACTGAAAAAGAGAGAAAAATTATGTAATCAAACAAGAGGAGTTTAATATTTAGATTCTCTTTCTTAACCCTTAGAGTTTCAGATTAATTTTTACGCTAAATACAGCCTTATATACACGCACATAGTTGCAGTTAACTTAACAGCATTTCTACATCATTGTTGGCTGTGTGTACACAGGGCCATAACTTGCCAAAAATATTGGAGGGGCTATAACAAACTCTTGCCTGATGACTAGATTAAACTGCCTGACAGACATTAATATTATAGCAAGCAATTCCAGTCATCAGATTACTGTGGCTAGAGACCATGCATTTTTCTAAATGCTAGAGGGAAAGGCATTGTTTTATGTGTGCATGTCAATATGTAGTCCAATATGTGGGTTCAGGGCATTATATAATTTTTAGGGTTGCTCGCCCCATAAGGTGAGCAACCCTAAAATTATATAATATTGTGTGGGGTCAAGTTTGGCCAGGTCAACATGATGAGCCCAAAGTGAATGTCTTTTGATGTCCTCTATTTACCTGGTCGCCGGACAACTTAGCATTAGAAAACCATTAGAAAAGCTCTGCTAACTTTGTCAGGTGGAGTTAACAAAACAAGAGGCCCCACAGGCCTGAAGCGCTCACCTTGAATAGATCCCGATATAAACAGACTCCAAGAATGAACCTACCTTAAGCAATCGATCTTCATAGGATACATTGTCAATCCTTGAACCCCTCAGGAATGACTAAAATAGTCCAAGTATCATGTCTTTTCTTCAGTTAATCATAGTGTAAAAAGTGAACCTCCCCAATGGAGCCCCTTCATAAATCTATGTGGATTAATCTTAGTTACACACCTCTAGAGGGTACTGAATAAACAATTTCTAATTCTTCAGCTACATGGCCAATTCCAGCTCTCATAGGGAGCTCAAATATTAACCCAGGCACTCGATTTGAACAAACTTGAATCTCACCCCACTAGAGATGTTTTATACCAAATATGAGAGCATTCCAACAGGTGGATCTGAAGAAGAATATTTTTAAAGAAATTTCCTTATATTGCACTAAGTTAACATTTGGGCTACTATAGGGAGCCCAAATATTAACCGAAGGACCTGATGTGAACAAACTTGAATCTGACTCCCTTGGAGATGTTGTAAACCAAATATGAAAGGATTGCGACTGCTGAATCAGAAGAAGATTTTTGAAGAAATTCCCTCATATTGCACTAAGTTTAAATTTGAGTTCCTATAGGGAGCCCAAATACTAACCCAGGCACTCGATTTGAACAAAGTTGAATCTGACGCTCCTAGAGATGTTGTATACCTGATATGAAAGCATTCTGACTGGTGGATCTGAAGAAGAAAATTTTTGAAAGAAATTTCCTCATATTTATTTATTTATTGGTGTTTAAGGTCACATATTTTTGCACAATGGCTAATCATGACCACAACAAGAGTATCAACCCAATACCAGGGGTGCCCATTTTAGAGAGGGTTTGCACCTGCTAAGCACTGGTGGCTGGATCTTATTTTATCAGTAAAACACAGCCTGTTTACCACAGTGAACAGGCACTGCTTCATTTCCCAGGGTTCCTGCGGGGAAATTTCCTCGTATCGCACTAAGTTAAATTTGGGCTACCATAGGGAGCCCAAATATTAACCTAGGTATGCGATTTGAACAAACTTGAATCTGAACCCCCCTAGATATGTTGTATACCAAATATGAAAGGATGCTGACTGGTGGATCTGAAGAAGAAAATTCTAAAAATTATCCCCCATACTGCACTAAGTTAAAATTTGGGCTTCCCTAGGAAGCCCAAACATTAACCTAGGGACTTGGTTTTGAATCTGCCCTTCATAACAATGATGTATGCCAAACACTAAAAGATTCTGACTGGTGGTTCTGAAGAAGATTTTAAAGATTATTCCCCATGTTGCATGTTGCCCTAAGTTAAAAATTTGGGCTCCAGTATTCAGCCCAAATAATGACCAAGGGGCTTCATTTTAACAAACTTGTATCTGGCCCCTATGGATGCTGTAAACCAAATATCAAAAGATTCTGACAATTGGTTCTGGAGAAATTTTTTTAAAATTTTTGCAAATATGCTGACTCAGCATTTTTTCGAACCCCCTCCCCTTACAACAGACTCTGACATAACCAACGGCAATTTGTTTGTACCAATCAACACTACTGGTCCTAAGGATGCTATATACCAAATAACAGTTCTCTGTTCAGTGTGGTATGGGAAATATGGGCGTTTGAAAATATTTCTATTTTTAGCTCCTGGGGTTCCCAAGGGGACACAGTAAAATTTTATTTTTTCCATTAGTCAAGTACTTGTGACTCAATAATACCACATACCACATTTGGTTCAATTCAGACAGTCGGTTTAGAAAATAGAAATTTTGGGCGGGGCCAATAATCTTGCCCTTCCTATTACACAAGCAAATATTGCTTTACTAACGTTGTTTGAACAAACATGATTCTACACCCCAAAAGGAAGCTCCATACGAGAAGTATTTTCCACCACCCCCTCTTGGTGGGGGGGGGGGGGGCATGTTGAGTTGAACAAAAATGCAATGCCCCTTCGGGACCATCACTCACACAAACTTTCATTTGAATTGCCCAGTGGTTTTGGAGGAGAAGACCAAAACAGATTTCATGGCCGATGGATGGACGACAGACAGAGAGCGATTAGATAAGCTCAGCTTCACTTCGTCAAGGTCAGCTAAAAATAGGCTCCATGGTGCATGTCATTTTCAAGTTACTGTGCAGACAAGCAAAAATTACAAAAAACTCCAAGATAGCTGCCATAGTGGCCATATTGAATAGAGTAGGAAACTGATTATCGAAAGGAACCTCCCTCTAGTTACAACTAATCCACCACGAAAGTTAAAAAATTTATAGTAATTTATATATTTTTTATACTTACCAATGACCCAGACATAGCTGGTGCTAACTCTTAAAAATCTAGGGCCAAACACCAATTTTGCCCCCCAATCCCCAAAATTTGCATGTAAAACCGAAAAAATCATGTCCTAAATGGTCCTCCATACTTTCCCTCCACTGCACATGCGCAGTGTCAAGGAGGTCTCGAAATTGGTGCCAATTATCATTCTTACAAGCAGTGCCTGGTCAGCGCTATGTACTCAGCGGGGAGGTATGAGTTCCCAACTCCTGGGAGGGCCATCCCCGTCTGGGTCATTGGTAAGTATAAAAAATATATAAATTACTATAAATTTTTTAACATTTTTATACTGTACCAATGACACAGACATAGCTGAATAGTAAAAAGGCTGGAGGGCCTAGGACATAGAGGAAAATCCAATACGCTCAACTATATAAAATAGAGTCATCCCCTTGAGGAGAAAAGGAGTATTAGGCTTTACATGTATCTTTCTTATTTTATGATAAATTAGAAAGACACAACACCCTCCATAATTGAGCATAATAACATTCATGTTCTCTATTAACATCCAGTATAACCCTTTATACTAATTATTTTTAAAGTAAGCCAATAAATAAAGTTAGTCCAGAGAATTGAGACTCTTTATACTCTTTTAAAAGTGTCCGGGGATTGTATATTAATGCCTGTTTGACACGTGACATATACAAATGCTTCACATCGAGCTACACTTTAAAAATAATGACATGAATGAATTTTTAAACATTAACTTTACACTTTAAAGCCATCCCGGTAACGACTCAGAATTACTGACTCCGGAGGAGGTATCCCCTTGCTTTTCACTATAAAGCAGGTGACCTGAGGGAACACCCTCCTCCCCCCCCCCCTTCCCCTTGCCCTGGGTCAAATAGCCCAGAGCGAAGAGGGCAGCAGGCCGGAGTCACTGCCGGAACAGAAAGCCTGCATAACTATAGTTGCAACTGTTTAGTGGACGACATTCTGAGCAACAGATAGCGGACCCAAACAATGCAGGTCTCAAGAAATGGACTCAATATTTCTGAGATAAAAATTCGTGAATGCGGATGGCTGAGACCAATATGCAGCCTTCATTAAATCTGTAATAGCAACACTATTTGCGTAAGCCCAAGATGTAGAAAGAGCTCTTACTTCATGAGCCGAAATCTTAAGCACAGACTGCGGAGTTGAAGATAGATTATCATAAGCAGTACGGATAGTTAATTGAATCCATCTAGCAATAGAATGGACCGTAATGTCCTTTCTATTAGGCATCAGAGACAGAAAGAAGCGTTTTCGTCCCTTTCTGATAAACTGAGATCTTTGTTTATAAATACGTAAAGCTCTAAACGGACAGAGTAAAGGCCTATGCCCGTCTGAAGACGGAAGGGCCTTAATAACAATAGGTTCCGGATATTTATTAGGAGCCTGATTCTTAGCCAAAAATCCAACATTAGTAGTAAAGGTAATAGTGTTCCCGACACTACGATAGTGAGAATCGTCCACCGATAGTGCATGAAGCTCACTGACTCTTCTAGCAGAAGAGAAAGCTAAGAGAAATGCTGTCTTATAAGACAAGAATTTGAAATCTACTGTCTCAAGAGGCTCAAATGGCTTTTCTTTTAGTTTAAGAAGAACCCAAGCTAAATTCCATTTAGGAATTAATCTAAGGGTTCTAGGTCTATTTATCGAGAAGTTTCTAACTAATTTAGATAAAGAGACATTAGATCCAATTTGTAAACTATCATGGTGTGCATAGGTATCAGATAACATAGACCTATAACCTTTAATAGTAACAGGCTGCAGTTTGATCTCGTCAAACAAGTATACTAGAAAGTTTGCAATGTCTGGTATGGAGGGATCAAAAATATCAACAGAATGATCCCTACACCAACGACGAAAGACCTTCCACTTAGCCGCATAGTTTAGTGAAGAGGAGGTCCTCCTACAGTTAGAAATCGCGTCCACTGCTCGTCCTGTAAAATGCTTGCCGTGCAAGAAGGACCACACAACGGAAATATGTGAAGGTTGAGACCTTGCGGGTTGTGATGAAGTTGACACGATTTCCCCTGCGAAAGAAGATCCTCTCGTGGAGGAAGTTTTCGCGGTAAGTCCCACAGCAGACACCTGAGTAGATTTATCCACGGTGTCTGTGGAGACAGAGATGCTACCAACAGAATTTTGCATTGTGATTGTTTTATCTTTAGCAATATTTGCTGAATCAACGGCGCTGGAGGATACGCATATCCTATCATTCCATCCCACGAGATCGATAGAGCGTCTACTGCATATGCTCGGGGATCCGGACATGGTGACACATACGTCTGCAACTGATTGAGTTGTGTCGCAAATAAGTCTATCATTATCCGCTCCCATTGGTAGCAAATCTGATTGAATACCTATTTGTTGAGAGTCCATTCTGATGGCAACAAGCGACCCTTCCGTGAAAGGGAGTCTGCTAATACATTCAGACGACCTGGAATATGATGGACCGAAAGCAGAACTTGGTGTTCTAGAACAAACAGAAGGATTCTTTCTGTTAAACTGAATAACGGAACGGAATGAGTGCCTCTCTGGTTCCGGATATATGCTACTACTGTCGTATTGTCGGACAGGATTTGGACATGTGCTTTCTGAATAATGTTCATCCAATGACGTAGTGCAAGCCAAATTGACATCATTTCCTTGATGTTTATGTGCTTGCCTAGAAACTGCGGATCCCAAAGACCCTGGCACTTCGAATCTGTTGGGATCAATGTTGCACCCCAACCTGTTTGACTGGCATCCGTCATAATCGTAAAACTCGGATCCGGCAACTGCAGTGGAACTCCCTGAGTCAACCACTGAATGTTTGCCCAAGTCTGAATCTCTTGTTTCACTTGATTTGACAAGAGAACGTCTATATCGAGCGAATGAATCTTTACACTCCAATTCTGAGTCAAGAAAATTTGGAGAGGACGAGTGCGTAACCGCCCCTTCGGAATGAGATCCGCAGCGGCTCCGCACAGACCTATCAGTCTCATGAACTCTCTCGCTGTGACTTTGTCTGAGTGAAGACAATAGTGAGCGTAACAACTGATTAATTTCGCTCTGGTTAACGGCAGACAAATGAGATTGTTGTGCGTCTCGAAGCTCATTCCCAGATGAGTGAATGACTTGGACGGCACCAGATCCGACTTCTCCTCATTTATTATAAAACCGAGACATCGGAGTAATAGAAGCAGATTCTGCACATCGTTCTGAAGCGTTAACTCGTTGCCGTACCTCTGAAGAATGTCGTCCAGGTAGGCCGACGTTACCGCAGACGAATGAGCTCGGAAATGAATCATTACCGAGTTCATTATTCGAGTGAAAGCCCAGGGCGCTAGGTTCAAACCGAAGCACATCGCTCGGAACTGATATACAACTCCTAGGACTGCGAAGCGTAGATACTTTCTGAATGTCGGATGTACCATGACGTGAAAGTACGCATCTTTGAGATCTATGCTTTTAGCATAGTCGTTCACCCGAATACTCGCTCTGACTGATCGAATTGTCTCTATATAGAACTTTGGAGCGACGATCAGCTTGTTTATCCAGCTCAGGTCTATGACTGGACGGAACGAGCCGTCTGGTTTCGGAACCAGAAACAGATGGCTGTAGAAACCCGGTGATTCCTGGTCTTCTACGACCTCTACCGCGTTCTTCGTCAGAAGAGACTGTACTTCTGATAAAAGAGCATCTCTTTTCTGCGGATTTGACAGAAGCTGAGTCCATTTTGGACTTCGAGTTAATGGAGGCTTTCGTTTGAAGGATATTCTTAGTTCTTCCGAAATTACCCCTCGGACCCAGGAGTCGTCCGTAATTGACGCCCACTTGTTTATATTTATTATTTATTTATTTATTGATGTTTAAGGTCACATATTTATGCACAATGGCTAATCATGACCGTGACAGTTTTACGGGTGGAGGAAGCCGGAGTACCCGGAGAGAACCACCGAGCAACGACGAGCAGCTGCCAGCACCCCAACATCGTAACTCCGCACTGCAGCACAGGCAGGGTTAGATTGGTTGAAGACATGCGTACCATCGATGTGCAGGATGCCTTAGTACACGGCGTCATCGTGCCCCCATGCGGGCAATGGAGATGAAGTGTCTTGCCCAAGGACACAACGCGGTTGCCGCAGGTGGGATTCGAACCGAGGACCACTCGGCTTGCAGCCTGCACCTCTACCAACTGCGCCACCGCGCTCCCCCACTCGTTTATAAAACTCAATAATCTTCCGCCTACCGGAACACGATAGAGGTTCAAACCATCACCTCCTGGACCTGCGAGGCTTGCAGAAGGAGAAACTACGTCCTCCACGACCCGCACCTCGTCCCGTCGACCTAGGGACGTCTGGCCGGTTGTCTCGGCCAGAATAACGTCCCGTACGTGAGTCGCTGCCTTGACGGTCTCTAGAATAAGACCTAGAGGACGTATAAGAACCTCTATAGGAACTTCTCTTGGGCGTACTTGTCCCAGAAGTGCCTGTCTTACTCTTTTCTGCTGTATCCGACTTTTTGGAAGCGGATTAGAATAGCAGAGAATCCGAAGCTTTCTTAGTTATCTTATCATAGATTGCTGAAAGCTTGCCGTTGAAGAGAAGCTCTCCGGAAACCGAAGCGACTCTGAGAGAGTTCTTCACCTTACTATCCACACGCATGGATGTAGCTAGGGCTGCGTCACGTCTACGGTTGCCACTGAAAGGGCGGAGTTATACGTGGAATAAGCTACTGCCCTTGAAAGAAGTCTTAATGAGGATTGTATATCCTGGAATTCTTTCCCTTGAAGACGTAATGATAACGCCTTAGTAAGGTGGTCTGCGTATGATAAAGCATCTAAGTTAACTCTGTTAGACATTATTGTCGTTTCCAACGTCGTGGTTGGAATTGACGGTATAGACAATTCCAAGTCTTCAGCCTTGTCTAGATGCAGAGGAACTCTCGGTATGCCCTGTCCTGCCGTTTCGAATTTATTCCTTGAATTGATGAAAGGCAGATTTAGAGCATTTGCGGACAAGAAACTAGACTTGCCTTTTTTGGTAGCAAGCTTATATATACATTCAATAATTCGAATGTTCTTGTGACTTTATTGGAGTGTGTCGGAAACTCAGGGACGATGTCCCTGAACCGATCAAAAAATTCTGTGTCCAATGAAGCTATCAGTCTCTTATCCGGCATCGCAACATTCTGGTCCGACGGAACAACCTCTGGAAGATAATGCCGGATGAAATCTACGGCAGCTTTATGTTGTTCCGAAAGGGAAAGCTCCAGATCCTCCGAATCCCTTTCGCCATCCTGTCGGACCCTATGAAGTTCTCGATTGTCCGTACCTGATGCTTCAGCAGAGCGTACCGACCCAGCGTTGTCGGATAATTCCTGATCCGACAGAGATTCTGTCGTTTGCTGGGATGCTGCGATAACTTGTGCTATTTGGGATAGCACATCTGTCACTGAGGCCTGTGGAGTAGCGGTCTTACGTTGCTTTGCCGCTAAAAGCTCCGTGTACATTGACTCCTGCATACTTCTCTTATGCGAATGTCCGGAGTCTACAGGCCTCGTGTCCCTGGCTACCGGATGACGTGACCTGGTCGCCATGGAATCCCTGATTGGCGAAGCTGGCTGGATATCCGTTGTCACTTAGCCAAGGTGCGGTCGTGTGCGCTGCCGTGAGGATGAGGAGGCCTTATCGACAGTCTCTCCGGACTGTCTATATAACGGAGCATCCCGAGCGGCGGACGTATGCTCCGAAGGCGAAACGTTTTGTACCACAACATCTGGTCCCAGATGTTGTTGTACGAGAGAGGGATCTCTCTCGCTCGCAGCCCGGATGGACCTGGACGGGCTAGGAACCGGACTAATAGGCTTCCTCCATTCTCTCCTCTGATCCGTCGTCACTGGGTGTGCACTTTGCCTATTTATAGTGCTCGCATCACCCAAATCTACTTCCTGGACCGCAATGGATGAACCCGGCTGCCGAACCATTCGATGAATGGACGCTACACCGGACGAGCTAGCGGACGCCAACGCCGTCGATCCTACTAGGGATTTCTTAGGCAATTGACGTATTTCCATGAGCACTTTTGCCGCTAGCTCTTCATTTAACTGTGACGACAGAGGCACACTTTTGGAAGACATCACGGAAACATCACCCTGTTCTTGTTCCTCTGAAATAGAGATTGATAAACTAGAGTGACCCTGCGGAGAAAGGACCGGCATGGCCTTTTCTCCGCTAACAACATACCGTGACACACGTTTCCAATGTTTGTCATCCCAATTGACACATACTGAACAGGAGTTAGTGTGAGTACACTGACTACAATTAATACAATGATTATGAAAGTCAGAGGAAGATTTCCTCTTATTACAATTTGAACAATATCCTTTCATTGTGAAAAGAATACAAAAAGTCCTAGTACTCACACCAACCCCTGAAAACAAAGATACATAATAACATGATCCATTAACATAGAAAAAATAATTGAAATCAAAAAAATTTTTTTCAGAAAAGCCCAAGTTTCTGAAAAGTAACGTTGAGCCCCAATGGATCCCAAGAAGCCTAAGTGTGGACAAAAATTTTAAAAATATTTTAAAAAATTAATGCAACACTTACATATAATAATGATGTATCTTGTTATGATTAAGCTAATACAAAGACAAGAAATCCCCCTCCACAGAGACTGTTGTTAATGTAAACAAGAAGTGTATAAACACCAGAAACATGACTCCAGGCACTGATAACCATGGCCTGAAATCAGTTACCAATAACACACTATCTGATGCAAAACAGAGACTTCCAGGGAAGAAACTGCAGAACATCAGATGGTAGATGCAGAACACTATGCCTAAACACCCATGGGTGAGGACGTAAACATCGGGAAAAGAACAGAATTCATTCTGTTACCCAGCTAAAACTCCCAAAAAATTTTAGTAATAATATTACAGAAAATATGCCAAAAGCATGGGAGAATAGCAAGGGGGGACTTGAAGGAAAGGGAGAGAGGAAACACTGAACAAGCAGTGTAACTTTATAGCAAGAATAACAACAACAGGCCCATGCCTTGAAATTAGGCAACATAACATAATTTCGTAAAAAATTTTTTAAGTTACAGCCCTGATTATTTCTTGCCACTCATTTTTCCTCTCCTCCTTCTATTTCCTCTTTAGATCTACCATTTCTCTAAAATTTATGTGTCTGGCATCATTTAAACTGAGATTTACAAGCACAAATATCAGTCAGATGTGAACTGATGAAGGGCCAAACAAAGAATGATAATTGGCGCCAATTTCGAGACCTCCTTGACACTGCACATGTGCAGTGGAGGGAAAGTATGGAGGACCATTTAGGACATGATTTTTTCGGTTTTACATGCAAATTTTGGGGATTGGGGGGCAAAATTTGTGTTTGGCCCTAGATTTTTAAGAGTTAGCACCAGCTATGTCTGGGTCATTGGTACAGTATAAAAATATATAGGATCCATGGTTAATTTCATTTTCAAGTTACTGCATGGACAAACAATGAAAGTGTCAATGACACTGTAGATCAAGTTGTGTAAGACAAGTAAGTATGTGACACAACGATGACACACATCTAGGTAATGACCTGATAACAAAGGTACATATAAAGTATTGTAATGGTCTGTACATAAATACTGACCATGGCCTGTAACAAATGTATAGGTAAAGTATTGTAAAGGTGGGCGACAGTTAGATGCTAAACTAGAAAAGAAATCTTCATGGGGTCAATGTTAAAATGGGGATCCTTGTATGGCGCACCTTAAGCCAAATGTTAGCAATTGTTTTGGCCTGTTTGATTCAAACCCTTCTAATATTTGTCCAGTCCTTCCTAAAATATAGGTATTTGAATTTTTTATCTTTAGATCATAGGGTTCCCACAGGTGAGGTTTTATTTTTCTCTTTGTAAATAGAAAATCGGGTTGTGCTAATAATGTTTACCTTTCCCAAACAACAACAAATATTAAAACAGGAACTTGGCTTCAACACATTTGAAAATACACATCCTAGGGATGCTGAATTCAAGAAACATTATTTTATCTGGTGTTTTGGGAAAAGATTTTTAACTATCTCCCTTTTTTTTTTGAGTCCCCGAGTGGGTCTGACTGAACCCAAAAATATTTGTTCTCATAGCACAGAGATAACAAAGGCACCCAATAAATTTATAGCAAACATTACTGACATAAAAAATATTCTTTACAGGTTTTGTACAAAAAATGTAATGCACAGAATTCCCATAAATATGACAGTCAACAGGCATTTTGAATTTTTGGCTGCGCCCCAAAGCACTCATTACCATCCCATGATGATAACTAACGTAGTCCTAGAAGTTCTGTACAAAAAACTGATTGCACCTAATTTCAGTATAAAATGGCTGTTGGCAGCCATCTTGAATTTTTGATCGCACCCAAAAACACACGTTCCTGTCCCAAGGTGATAACAAAGGTACCCAAGAAATTTCGTGAAGATCAGTTCATAAATACAGCACCTAGCCCAAGCCATACTGACATGTGCACTGTGTATAAGTAGCACTGAATAAATCAAAGTTCATCTAATTTGCATAATTTCTGCATGAGAAAAAACCTGCATTATATGTGATGAGTTCCATGTTACTAAACATTCAGTCATAAATTTATTCAAATCAGAACCTTCATATAGAAGTTCTGTACAAAAAACTAATTGTACCTAATTTTGGTACAAAATGGCTGCCGGCAGCCATCTTGAATTTCAGACCGCACCCCAAAACACTTGTTCTTGTCCCAAGGTGATAACAAAGGTACCCAAGAAGTTTCATGAAGATCGGTTCAAAAATACAGCCTCTAGCCTGAGCCATATCGACATGTGCACTTGCTGTGTATAAGTAGCACTGAATAAATCAAAGTTCATCTAATTTGCATAATTTCTGCACGAGAAAAAAACCCGTATTATATGTGATGTATTCCATGTTACTAAACATTCATTCAAAAATTTATTCAAACCAGAACCTTCATATTGAAGTTCTGTACAAAAAACTGATTGTACCCAATTATGGTACAAAATGGCCACTGGCAGCCATCTTGAATTTTGGACCGCACCCAAAAACACTCTTTCTCGTCCCAACGTGATAACAAAGGTACCCAAGAAGTTTCGTGAAGATCGGTTCATGAATACAGTCCCTACCCGGGACGTATTGACATGTGTACTTACTGTGTGTAAGTAAAACAATTTGCCTGAAATGCACTGTTAGAATTCGGGCTTCTATACGGAGCCCAAATGAGAATCCAGGGAGCCGATTTGAACAAACTTGAATCAGATCCACCCCACAATGTTGCCTACCAAATATCAAAAGATTCTGCCTGCTGGATCTGGAGAAGATTTTTTAAGAAATTTGCCTGAAATGCACTAAGTTCGAATTTGGGCTTCTATAGTGAGCCCAAATATGAATCCAGGGGGCCAATTTGAACAAACTTGAATCAGATCCACCACACAATGTGGCATACCAAATATCAAAAGATTCTGCCTGCTGGATCTTGAGAAGAAGATTTTTAAAGAAATTTGCCTGAAATGCAATAAGTTCAAATTAGGGCTCCTATACTGAGCCCAAATATGAATCCAGGGGGCCGATTTGAACAAACTTGAATCAGATCCACCCCACAATGTTGCATACCAAATATCAAAAGATTCTGCCTGCAGGATCTGGAGAAGAAGATTTTTAAAGAAATTTGCCTGAAATGCACTAAGTTCGAATTTGGGCTTCTATACTGAGCCCAAATATGAATCCAGAGGGCCGATTTGAAAAATTTCAATCAGATCCACCCAACAATGTTGCATACCAAATATCAAAAGATTCTACCAGCTGGATCTGGAGAAGATTTTTTAAGAAATTTGCATGAAATGCACTAAGTTCGAATTTGGGCTTCTATAGTGAGCCCAAATATGAATCCAGGGGGCCGATTTGAACAAACTTGAATCAGATCCACCCCATAATGCTGTATACCAAATATCAAATGATTCTGCCCACTTGTGAGGGAGAAGAAGATTTTTTAGTAATTTCTCTAATACACATAGGGTGCTATTGGAGTTATGCCCCATATGGAGCCCCAAGTGGGAATGTCCATTTCACTTGACCAAACTTGAATTGACATATGGTAATGAACATCCATATAAGTTTTGAGCAAATCGACCTAGCGGTTTCAGAGGAGAAGTCGTTTGAAAAATGTTCACGACGCCGGGCAGACGACGACGACGGATGGCAAGTCATAAGTTTAGCTCCCTCCGGTGAGCTAAAAACTGATTGGACCTAATTTCGGTACAAAATGGACACTGGCAGCCATCTTGAATTTTGGATCACATCCAGAAACACTCGTTCTCGTCCCAAGGTGGTAACAATGGTACCCAAAAAGTTTCGTGAAGATTGGTTCATAAATACTGCCCCTAGCCCGAGCCGTATTGACATGTTAACTTACTGTGGATAAGTAGCACTGAATAAATCAAAGTTCATCTAATTTGCATAATTTTTGCACGAGAAAACAACCTGTATTATATGTGATGTATTCCATGTTACTAAACATTCTTACAAAAATTTATTCAAATCAGAACTTTCATACAGAAGTTTTGTACAAACAAGAGGCCCCAAGGGGACTTAATCGCTCACCAGGGGGCAAAATGATTCAAACAAAATGGTTCAAAGAAGTATTTGGGGTCACCAAAGAAGTATTTGGGGTCACATTCAGTTAGACATGGTTCATCAACACTACAAAGGAATGAGACAGATTTTCTGGAACTAGGGACATGGCTTGAACAAACTTGAATCTTACCCCCCTAAGGATGCTGCATACCAAATATCAAAAGCATTCATCTGCTGGATCTGAACAAGATTTTTAAGGAAAATTCCTCATTTTGAACTAAGTTATCATTCGGGCTCCCACAGTGAGCCCAAATATGAACCCAGGGACTTGGCTTGAACAAACTTGAATCTCACCCCCTAAGGATGCTGCATGCCAAATATCAAAAAATTCTGACTGCTGAATCTGAAGAAGACTTTTAAAGAAAAAATCCTCATATTGACTAAGTTATAATTCTGGCTCCCACAGGGAGCCCAAATATGGACCCAGGGACTTGGCTTTAACAAACTTGAATCTCACACACCCCCTCCCCCCACACACACACTAAGGATGCTACACACCACATATCAAAACATTCCGACTGCTGGATCTGAAGAAGATTTTTAAAGAAAATTCCTCATTTCAAACTAAGTTACAATTCAAGCTCCCACAGTGAGCCCATATATGGACCTAGGGATATGGCTTGAACAAACTTGAATCTCACCCCCCTAAGGATGCTGCATACCAAATATCAAAACATTCCGCTGCTGGATCTGAAGAAGATTTTTAAAGAAAATTTCTCATTTTGAACTAAGTTATAATTCGGGCTACCACAGTGAGCCCAAATATGAACCCAGGGACTTGGCTTGAACAAACTTGAATCCCCCCCCCCCCCCCCACCCCAAGCATGCTGCATACTCAATATCAAAAGATTCTGCCTGCTGGATCTGGAGAAGAAGATTTTTTAAGAAATTTGCCTGAAATGCACTAAGTTTGAATTTGGGCTTCTATAGTGAGCCCAAATATGAACCCAGGGGGGGGGCCGATTTGAACAAACTTGAATCAGATCCATCCCACAATGTTGCATACCAAATATCAAAAGATTCTGCCTGCTGGAACTGAAGAAGATTTTTGAAGAAATTTGCCTGAAATGCACTAAGTTTGAATTCGAGCTTTTATAGTGATCCCAAATATGAATCCAGGGGGACGATTTGAACAAATTTGACTCAGATCCACCCCACAATGTTGCATACCAAATATCAAAAGATTCTGCCTGCTGGATCTGGAGAAGAAGATTTTTTAAGAAATTTGACTGAAATGCACTAAGTTTGAATTTGGGCTTCTATAGTGAGCCCAAATATGAATCCAGGGGCCGATTTTAACAAACTTGAATCAGACCCATACCAAGATGCTGCATACCAAGTATCAAAAGATTCTGCCCACTGGTTCTGGAGGAGAAGATTTTTTAATAATGTTTCTATAATTCATACAGTGCTATCAGAGTTATGCCCCATACAGAGCCCCCAAGGGATGTGGCCATTTCATTTGAACAAACATGAATTGCCATATAGTACTGAACATCTGCATGAAGTTTCATGAAAATCAGACCAGTGGTTTCAGAGAAGTCGTTTGAAAAATGTTCACAACGACGGCCGGCCGGTGATAAGTTAAGCTCCTGTCGGTGAGCTAAAAACTGAGTGCACTAACTAAAGTACAAAATGGCTGCTGGTGGCCATCTTGAATTTCGGACCGCACCCAAAAACACTCGTTCTCATCCCATGGAGATAACAAAGGTACTCAAGACGTTTCGTAAAGATCGGTTCATAAATAAAGCCTCTAGCCCGAGCCGTATTGAATTGTTGACGGACAGACGGACTTACGTCAAAATTGAGCTAAAAATGAATATTCTCGGACGGACTCACACCCGGATGGACAGACGGACACACAGATGGACGGACACATGTAATCCAGTATACCCCCTCCCATTTTCTTCAAAAGTGGGGGTATAACAAATGATGAGGTGCTAAAGTATTGAAGGTTGACTAATACTTGCCAATTGAACTATAGTATGATGATGAAAATGTTCAGGTAACTGATAGCAGACCGATGCCATATACAGACATACACATACAAACATATATATATATATGTGCTCCAGATAGTGGCCATATAAAAACATGATAGCCCCATCTAGACATTACCTTAAGCCACACAAGAGAGTTGAAAAAGATTGAGTGAGAGATGCACCCCATGAGGTGTGCATGCTAAAGGAATTGTTGAGAATTTATATGCCAAATCCAAGATGGATGTGGGCGGTCATGTTTTTAAAAAAAAATAAAAGGCCACGCGGCCCCCGAAAATGTGTGCAATTTGAAGTATTTGAAAAAATTAAATTTTTTCAAAGTCAAAAAAGGGACATAACTGTGGCAAACAATGTTGGACCAAACCCTGTTTTGAACTTGATCTATGGTTTATGTTGAAACACCTATATTTTATTTGAATCAGTCAACAACTAAAGTTATCATCGAGAAACCCCCAACCCAAAAGAATTTTCGAAGTCGAAAAAGGGTCATTATTCTGAAAAAATTGTCGGACCACACCCCGATTTGAACTTGACCTGTATTTTATGTTGATACAGCTACATATCAAATTTCATTTGAGTTGAAAAAGGGTCATAATTCTGGAAACATTGTCTGACCACACCTGGATTCGAACTTGACCTGTATTTTATGTTGATACACCTACATATCAAATTTCATTTGATTTGGTCAACTATAACTTAAGTTATCGTTGGGAAACCAAAAGAAATGAATTTTTGAAGTCAAAAATGGGGCATAACTCTGGAAAAGGTTGTCGCTCCGTGCCCCGATTCGAACTTGACTTGTATTTTATGTTGATACACCTACATAAGCTTTTCACTTGATTTGGCCAACTATAACTGAAGATATCATCGGGAAACAAAACAAGAGGCACCAAGGGAGCTGCGAGCGCTCACCTGACAACTATCAACCGAGGGTCCTGATTTGAACCAACTTACATCTGCCCCATTAAGAAAACCATATACCAAATATCAAAACATTCTGACCGGTGGATCTAAAAAAAGATTTTCAAAAAATATTCCTCATATTGAACTAAGTTATAATTTGAGCTCCCACAGGGAGATGAAATATGAACCCAGGGACTTGGCTTGAACAAACTTGAAACTCACCTCCCCAAGAATGCTGTATACCAAATATCAAAAGATTCTGACTACTGGATCTGAAGAAAAATATTTTTAAAGAATATTCCTCATATTGAACTAAGCTATCATTTGGGCTCCCACAGGTAGCCCAATTATCAACCCAGTGCCTTGGCTTTAAAAATTTGAATCTCACCTCCCTAAGGATACTGTATACCAAATATCAACAGATACTGACTGGTGGATGTGAAGAAGATTTTTAAAGAATGTTCCTCATACTGAACTAAGTTATAATTCGGTCTCCCACAGGGAGCCCAAATTAAACTCAGAGACTTGGCTTAAACAAACTTGAATCACACCTCCCAAAGGACGCTGTATACCGAATATCAAAACATTCTGACTGCTGGATCTGAAGAAGAAGATTTTTAAAGAAAATTCCCTATTTTGAACTAAGTTATAATTCGGGCTCCCACAGGGAGCCCAAATATGAACCCAGGGACTTGGATTGAAAAAACTTGAATCTCACCCCTCAAGGATGCTACATACCAAATATCGAAAAATTCTGGTTGGTGGATCTGAAGAAGATTTTTAAAGAATATTCCTCATAATGCACTAATTTAAACATTTGGGCTCCAATAGAGAGCCCATATATGGACCCAGGGATTTGATTTCAATAAACAGGTGAAACAATCTTCCAAAGATGTTATATGTGAAATTTGAAAGCTTTTGGAGCAGTGGGTTTTTCTCATTACCCATAGTGTTCAAAAATGCTGACTGAGCATTTTTTTCAAAGTCATAAAAAAGTACCCTATGATAAAACCAATAGCAATTTTTCTTGACCATTCCATTCTGTTGGTCCTAAGAAAGCTTCACGCCAAATAAGAATTCTCAGTGCTGTGTAGTTTTGGAGATATGGGCATTTGAAAGTTTTTCTATTTTTAGCTCCTGTGGTTCCCACGGGGCATTTTGAAAAATATTTTTGGCATAATTCAAGTACTTATGACCCATTAATACTTCAAATCAAATTTGGTTCAAATCGGAATCTCTGTTTATAAAATAGAAATTTTAGGCGGGGCAAAAATTATTGCCCCTCTCGTAACGACAAATATTGCCGCACAAACTTTTCTTGAACAAACTTAAGTCTACACCTTAAAAGGAAGCTGTATACCAAATATTAAGTCTATGCTATAGCTGGTTCATGAGAAGATTTAAAAAAAAATTGGGGCATTTTGGCCCCACCCTCTCCTTAATACGAGCAGAAGCCCAATTTGAAGAAAAACCCAAATGTCCCTATATAACCACAACTCATGTGAAATTTCATTAAAATGTGGCCAGTGGTTTGGGAGAAAAAGACCCAAACACCACCTTCATGACGGATGACACAGATGATGGACGAAAAGTGATCAGAATAGCTCACCCTGACTTTCGGTCAGGTGAGCTAAAAAATGAAATTTTGAAGTAGAAAAAGCGGCAAAACTCAGGCAAAAATTGTTGGGCCGCACCCAGATTCAAACTTGATCTGAATTTTATATTGATACACCAACATAATAAATTTCAACTGTAACTAAAGTTATCATCGGGAAACCAAAGTGGGATGGATGGATGCATGGACGGATGCACAGACACTGGCTATTTTAATAGTCCCCTGAAAAATGTTTTCGGGGGACAATTATAACAAACACTGCATTTTAATCATGGATTGTTGGAAACACATACAAATATACATCAATCAAAAAAGAAAAAAATTTAATGTCTCATGAATTCAAACCAACTTCAAAGAAATTGCAAGCCAATAAAAATGTTGACCGATGGGGGTTAATTTCAATGAGGGATAGCCTACAGTGATTCTTTTGGGTCTATACAGGGGCCAAATATGGGACCCTTTCCCAATGGCATTTTGGTATTTTTCCCAATTCAAACCAAAAATTTTCCTTTCTCAGTCCTCATTCAAATCAATAATATGTAGACTGTCGAAGTGTAGCAGAATTCATAAATGTTTTCATCATTTTATAGAATACAAACAATATATTTAATAGAGATTCCAGAGACTGATCATTATTACATGCAACTTCTTTTTGTTATAAAACTTAACTGTCCATGTACTGTACATGAAGTAGCTTCTGTATTAACCCTTTGAACCCTTGTGGTATCTTCCATGTCAGTTCAATAGAAGCAAATGGAATAGTTTATATTCATTATTTGGGGGCTGACCAATTAATATTTTCAAAAATTGAAAATATTGATTGGTCTACTCCACATATTCGCTTTGAAGCCATCGTACTTAATGAAGTTATGACGTATCATGTTCCTTGGCCGGAAAAGCAGACTCTAGTGTTCAAAGGGTTAATGTATTCAATTGAATATGAAAGGTAAAACTTCTTATTCGTCTTTGTGTTTATTCTCCCAAATGAATTCCCAATTGCAGCCTTCATGACATGAACTTTCCTAATTGCATTGGCCCAGGAACCTTTTCCAAAGATGGCAGAAGAATTCCTGGCCTGAAAACGCAAACCTTTTTTTGGCCTTATTGTAACAAAACAATTTCATACAAGACAGCATGATTTGTGTTATTATATGGCAATTCTGTGTACAAAATTAAGTCCAACACGTATGTTTTTTTAATCAAATGAAGGGTTATAACTCTTCAAAAAAATCCCAGGGCATCATAATATATTTAATAGAGATTCCAGAGACTGATCATTATTTCATGCAACTTCTTTTTGTTATAAAACTTAACGGTATCTGGCATACAATGGTGAAGACACAACTGACTTTCAGAACAATATCTCAACTATACAGTACAAAGTAGATTCTCAGGCCATTTTTTGTAAAATTGCAGGCGGGCAGGCAGTCTTTTATTTTTTTTTTTGTTTTTTATTCTTTGCGAGCGAAAGTTCATATTCTTGGATTGTTTTATGTTTTAGGACTGATAATCTACAAAATAGCATGGGAGTTGGTGAATTTCATCCCTTGAGTGCAAGAAGGCTTTGCAGTGCTAAAGTGGACAAGGGACAAATTTATCAATTTTATTAAATTAGGTAAAACATCAGAATTCAAACCACTGAATTTTTATTTTTTTTAAGTTTGCATTGGTTATAAAAGGAGATCATGCGGCAGCCAAAAAGACCATAAAGGAGGGCCTGAGAAAAAAGTTTCCAACTTATTTTAGGCCTTATTGCAAGTTTATAATTACACATGCAATCTAATAAACATCTCAATCTCTTCGAGAATGGGGCTATAAAGTACAAAATATAATTTGCTTCTAAATCTGAAGCACTTCTATTAAATGACATTTTCCTGGAAGTGTCAGCATCCTTCCCCAAAAGAACAAATATGTACTCCTGTCTGCACCCAAGCAGTTAACAACTCATAAACTTACTGCAGATAGGTACAATTCCTTGCCATGTTCCATCAACACACTTCAGTACAGCATTAGATGAGCGACCATTCTGTATTTTGTAACCATGGTGACAGGTGTAGCGAACCTGTGCATACGATTCCAAAACCTTAGATTCTGCTTGAGGAACTGTTGGTGGACTATGACATGGTGTAGTACGCCCTGAAACAAAAGTCAAGTGTGACATTTCATAATTGATATTAGGTCACTACTGTAAACTAAGGTATAAATCTAAAATACATGATACCTAATTAAAGCATGATTAAGAATGCAACTTATTACACCTTACTTAACCCTTTACCTAACATGAAAAGCAGATGACACCTGTAAAAAAAATTCTTGAATAACTAATTTTTTCCATTTTTTGTCTCAAAAACATAGGTTATGACCCCTCGTTGGTTTTAGCCATTCCATTGGGTAAAGGGTTAACAGAGCTTGGGAATTTCAAACAGAACTCGAGTAAAGATGGTTATAATATTTTCACATGAAGTGCCAATTCAATGAAAGTGTCAATGACACTGCAGCTCAACTTGTCCAAGCTGACATCATTTTCGGGAAAGCTCTCACTGATAGCTTATTTATTTATTTATTGGTGCTTAAGGTCACATGCTTATGCACAATGGCTAATCATGACCGTGGCAGTCTTACGGGTGGAGGAAGCCGGAGTACCCGGAGAGAACCACCGAGCAGCTGCCAGCTCCCCAACATCGTAACTCCGCACTGCAGCACAGGCAGAATTAGATTGGTTGAAGACATGTGCACCATCGACGTGCAGTACGCCTTAGTACATGGTGGCATCGTGCCCCCATGTGGACAATCGGGGTTAAGTGCCTTGCCCAAGGACCACTGATAGTTTTCCAGAAAAAGTCAGATTCTGATCTTGTCAGTGAGGAGCAGCAGTTTACTTACTTTATTGCAGTTATGCTACAGCTTATTTTGACTTGTACTGAAAACACAATATTTTGGGGTTTTTTCCCCAGTTTTCAGTGGAGAAAACTGGAACCAACCCTCACCAGATTTAAAAACAAACAAGTATTTTGCTGACAGTACCGATCATCCTGCAGACAAGAGAGGCATTGGATTAAGCATTAGAATATAGCCTCTGGCGGCCACATATTTCCATCCTCTCATAGACCATTCCTGTGAAGTTTGGTTCATGTCGACTCAGTAGTTCCAGAGAAGAAAATGAAAATGTTATTTTGCATAGGGTTTCTATAGTAACTATAAGCTGCAATTACAGCCATGTTTACAACCCGATCAACATTAAATGAGGATCGTTGGTAGAGGGAATCCCAGGCATCATTTATGTGAAGTATCAAAAAATTTGGCCTCGCAGTTTCAGAGGAGAAGATTTTTTTGAAAATCCACCAACCAGAATCAAAGAATACCTCTGGCAGCCATATTTTTCAACCCACGGGAACAAAATGAGGACCGTTTGTAGAGAACCTCCCATAGACCATTTCTGCCAGGTTTGGTTCATGTCAGCTCAGTAGTTCTGGAGAAGAAGAGGAAAATGTTCCTACAGGATTTCTATAGTAACTATAAACTGAAATTGAAGCCATGTTTGCAGCCCGATCAACATTAAATGAGCATCGTTGGTAGCTGGTAGAGGGGGTCCCAGTCATCATGCAAAGTTTCAAAACATTTGGCCCTGTGGTTTCAGAGGAGAAGATTTTTCAAACTTCACCAATCAGAATCAAAGAATGCGTCTGGCAGCCATGTTTTCAAACCCACAGGATAAAAATGAGGATCGTTTGTAGAGGACCTCCCATAGACTATCCCTGGCAGGTTTGGTTCATGTCAGCTCAGTAAGAAGATCATGAAAATGTGATTTCTAAGAGGGTTTCTACAGTAACTATAAGCCGCAATTGCAGCCATGTTTGTGACCCAATCAACATTAAATGAGGATCGTTAGTAGAGGGGGTCCCAGTCATCATTTATGTGAAGTTTTAAAACATTTGGCCTGGCAGTTTCAGAGGAGAAGATTTTTGAAAATCCACCAACCAGAATCAAAGAATGCCTCTGGAAGCCATGTTTTTGATCCGACGGGAACAAAATGAAGATGAAAATGTGAAAAGTTTATGGACGCCGACGACAACAAATGCCAAATGATGCGAAAAGCTCACATGGCCTTTTAGGTCAGGTGAGCTAAAAATGAAAATGTGATTTCCCATAGGGTTTCTATAGTAACTATAAGCTGCAATTGTGGCCATGCTTACTACCCAATTAACATTAAATGAGGATTGTTGGTAGAGGGGGTCCCAGTCACCAAACATGCAAAGTTACAAAACATTTGGCCCTGTGGTTTTAGAGAAGATTTTTCAAAATCCACCAATCAGAATCAAAGAATGCCTCTGGCAGCCATGTTTTCAAAACCATGGGAACAAAATGAGGATCGTTTGTAGAAGACCTCCCATTGACTATCCCTGCCAGGTTTGTTTTCACATCGCCTCAATGGTTCCAGAGATGAAAATGTGATTTCCTATAGGGTTTCTATAGTAACTATAAGCCGCCATGGCGGCCATGTTTGTAACCCGATCAACATTAAAAGTGGATTGTTGGTGGAGGGGGTCCCAGCCATCAGTTTTCAAAATCCACCAATCAGAATCAAAGAATGCCTCTGGCAGCCATGTTTTCAAAACCATGGGAACAAAATGAGGATCGTTTGTAGAAGACCTCCCATTGACTATCCCTGCCAGGTTTGTTTTCACATCGCATCAATGGTTCCAGAAAAGAAGATGAAAATGTGATTTCCCATAGGGTTTCTATAGTAACTATAAGCCGCCATGGTGGCCATGTTTGTAACCTGATCAACATTAAAAGTGGATCTTTGGTGGATTTATATCATTTATATGAAGTTTCAAAACATCTGCCCTGGCAGTTTCAGAGGAGAAGATTTTTGAAAATCCACCAACCAGAATCAAAGAATGCCTCTGGCGGCCATATTTTTCAACCCACGGGAACAAAATAAGGATCGTTTGCAGAGAATCTCCCATAGACCATTCCTGCCAGGTTTGGTTCATGTCAGCTCAGCTGTTCCAAAGAAGAGGAAAATGTGATTTCCCATAGGATTTCTATAGTAACTATAAGCTGCAATTGAAGCCATGTTTGCAACCCGATCAGCATTAAATGAACATCGTTGGTAGAGGGGGTCCCAGTCATCAACCATGCAATGTTTCAAAACATTTGGCCCTGTGGTTTCATAGAAAATTTTTCAAAATCCACCAATCAGTATCAAAGAATGCCTCTGGTGGCCATGTTTTCAAACCCATGGGAACAAAATGAGGATTGTTGGTAGAGGACCTCCCATAGACTATCCCTGCCAGGTTTGTTTTCACATCACCTCAGTAGTTTCAGAGGAGATGAAAATGTGATTGCCCATAGGGTTTCTATAGTAACTATAAGCCGCAATTGTGGCCATGTTTACAACCCGATCAACATTAAATGAGGATCGTTGGTAGAAGGGGTCCCAGTCATCATTTATGTGAAGTATCAAAACATTTGGAAGCCATATTTTTGATCCGATGGTAACAAAATGAAGATGAAAATGTGAAAAGTTTACAGACGGACGATGACGAACGCCAAGTGATGAGAAAAGCTCACATGGCCTTTTAGGCCAGGTGAGCTAAAAACGAAAATGTGATTTCCCATGGGGTTTCTATAGTGATTATAAGCTGCAATTGTGGCCATGCTTACAACCCAATCAACATTAAATGAGGATCATTGGTAGAGGGGGTCCCAGTCACCAAACATGCCAAGTTACAAAACATTTGGCCCTGTGGTTTTAGAGAAGATTTTTCAAAATCCACCAATCAGAATCAAAGAATGCCTCTGGCAGCCATGTTTTCAAACCCATGGGAACAAAATGAGGATCGTTTGTAGAAGACCTCCCATTGACTATCCCTGCCAGGTTTGTTTTCACATCGCCTCAATGGTTCCAGAGAAGAAGATGAAAATGTGATTTTCCATAGGGTTTCTATAGTAACTATAAGCCGCCATGGCGGCCATGTTTGTAACCCGATCAACATTAAAAGTGGATCGTTGGTGGAGGGGGGTCCCAGCCATCATTTATATGAAGTTTCAAAACATTTGCCCTGGCAGTTTCAGAGGAGATTTTTGAAAATCCACCAACCAGAATCAAAGAATGCCTCTGGCGGCCATATTTTAAAACCCATGGGAACAAAATAAGGATCGTTTGTAGAGAATCTCCCATAAACCATTCCTGCCAGGTTTGGTTCATGTCAGCTCAGTAGTTCCGGAGAAGAAGAGGAAAATGTGATTTCCCATAGGATTTCTATAGTAACTATAAGCCGCAATTGAAGCCATGTTTGCAACCCGATCAACATTAAATGAGCATCGTTGGTAGAGGGGGTCCCAGTCATCAACCATGCAAAGTTTCAAAACATTTGACCCTGTGGTTTCAAAGAAAATTTTTCAACATCCACCAACCAGAATCAAAGAATGCCTCTGGCGGCCATGTTTTCAAACCCATGGGAACAAAATGAGGATCGTTGGTAGAGGACCTCCCACAGACTCTCCCTGCCATGTTTGTTTTCACATCACCTCAGTAGTTTCAGAGAAGATGAAAATGTGATTTCCCATAGGGTTTCTATAGTAACTATAAGCCGCAATTGTGGCCATGTTTACAACCCGATCAACATTAAATGAGGACCGTTGGGAGAAGGGGTCCCAGTCATCACTTATATGAAGTATCAAAACATTTGGCCTGGCAGTTTCAGAGGAGAAAATTTCTGAAAATCCACCAATCAGAATCAAAGAATGCCTCTGGCAGCCATGTTTTTCAACCCACGGGAACAAAATGTTGCAGAGGACCTCCCATAGACTATCTCTACCAGGTTTGTTTTCACATCACCTCAGTAGTTCCAGAGAAGAAGATGAAAATGTGATTTCCCATAGGGTTTCTAGAGTGACTATAAGCCGCAATGGTGGCCATGTTTGTAACCTGATCAACAATAAAATGCCTCTGAAAGCCATGTTTTTCATCTGCCAAGTTTGGTTCACACCAGATCAACGGTTACAAGGAAGAAGATGAAAATGTGAAAAGTTTGTGGATGCTGGACATCGGGCGATGGACGCCAAGTGATTAGAAAAGCTGACATGGCCTTTTAGGCCAGGTGAGCTAAAAATGGAGTATGTTGAGTGTTCTGTACTGGCTTGTATATCCTTGGTTAACTAGAATTCCCTTTTAGGGACTGTCGGTGGCTGAGTGATGTGTGTGGTTCATTCTAAGTTCTCAAGGAGGTTGGTGGAAAAGGAAACCATTTCAGCATGGGTGTGGACCCCTGCTATATCACTGAACGCAGAAATGGCTAGTGACAGTTTTTAACAAACAGCTAGGGACAGTTTTTCTAAGTCTAACAAGGAGCATAACCATGGACAAAACCCACAATATGCAGATATTCTTTCCATATTCTTCTATCGCCATAACAAAGGACATCAAATCCAACAACCAATTCTTGAGTTATAATGCAAAATGTTCATACAAAAAAGTTTCTTGAGCTTAACAAGGGCCATAACTTGAAAGTATGTGTAGACGAAAGCGCAATATGCAGATATCCTCTCCCTCATGCTGGTTTGTCAAATGACATGAAAATCCAACAAGCAATACTTGATTCTAATGCAAAATATTCATACAGAAGTACAGAATGATATACGGATAGACAGCGCCTTCAACTATATGCCTACCAAAATAATAAATGGTCAAACATATGAATAAAGTGCTGGGAACTGAATGCTTTGAACAGGGTCCGACATAAGCCATAACCTATAGGTTAGGTTATGGGGGAGGTTACGTGTTTCTGTAAACTCGAGACCTATTATTAGGTTACGAGAGGAAACTGATTACCTTAATAATTTACCTTATATCTACACTACGGAAACCTACAGGTTACGGTATGCTAGGCAGACTGTAAACTATTTTTAAGGTTACAATGTTTAAAAGCTTATATCAATCCCTGTTTGAATGTCAATAAAATCCCATATTTTCTTAATCTTCAAGGATAGGGACACCAAAACACAGCTACTCACCATGTTTGTTAGTTTTCATGATGTTTGAGACTGAAAGAGAAAACATGTATTAGTTTTATTAAGCCGTTTCAGTGGTTTGCTATATTCTAGCATGTTGACGGACACATACTGAATCTTAGTAAACTCTGGAAGGCTTATATTCAGTTTTAATAAACTTTATACCCACTGAAAAGGTGCTGTAACAAGCAATCTTAACCTTTTGCACACTGGGGTCAAAATAATAAAATTTTCAGCAGCATTTTTTCATAATACAACTAGGAATAGGCAGGCCTGCATGGTATTCGATTTTTCAATACCGAATATCGTACAAAATAACATACAGTGGTGTGACTAAATAATGTGAGCAGCTCACTGGTAAGGAGTTTACAGGAGATAGTCAGATCAAGGAACTTATTTGAGCTGTTTGGTTGTGAAATTTTGCCTCAGTTTTGGTTTTGGTGATGGTGATGGTTGTGTTAAAAGATTTGTATCTCGATTTCATTTTTTTTTTTAAAATTATTTAAAGAAATGGGAAAACTCGACTAAATACTGAAACTTTAACAAAAGCCACTTTTAGAAACTGAAAGGATTTCTGGGTAGTTAATGACATGGACCTGTGACGTGCTGTTATATGTACATAGCAGTACATAGGACAAGCAACATTCGCCGACACTGACGATCCACTCTCCCCTTACATCCCATGCTTCTTTTGTGTTTCACTTCATTTGATATGCACATACCGCAAATGGTGATGGTGACTGTCAATCTTGCAGTGTTTCCCACATGCAACCTAAATGGTCGTTCGGGACTTATATCCAGGCCTGTAAATATTGTACATATATGCAAATGACTTATCTGTCACATGGACCAGAGATTCCATTTTATTATCGATCATTGTGGCAACCATATATAACTGTAGAATATATGCAAGATTCAAAATGGAAACAGTACCATACTCAGTACTAAATGGGGGCTTATGTCAACACACATTCTCCAGTTATGAATCCAAATGGTCAGTAAGGTATGGTAAATATTCCAGAAAGGTTAAGGCCCCACAAAGTAGATCTTCTGTTTCTCAGCCCATTTTTTGTAACATTTCATGCGGGCGGGCATTTTTTAGTTTTATTTTTTATTTCTTTAATTATTTCTTTGCCTTCATATTCTTGGTTTGTTTTATGTTTTAGGCCTCATAATCTACAGAAAAGCATGGGTGGTGGTGTATTTTGTCCCTTGAATGCAAGAAGGCTTTGCAATGCTAAAGCATTGCAATGACTTCTTGCACTCAAGGGACAAATTTATCAATTTTATTAACTTGGCTAAAATATCAGACGTAATCCATTTAATTTTTATTTTTATTTTTTTAAGGTTTACATTGGTTATAAAAAGAGAGTATGCGGCAGCCAAAAGGACCACACAGGAGGGCCTGAGAAACAGATTTAAAATTTTTTTACGCCTAATGGTTAACCAGTTATAAAAATGGCTTAACTGTTTCAGCACTAGTATTCAATATCTTATTTCTTTTGTGTTGAACTCTGGCAAACAAGATATAATGAATTAAATAAATGCTTACACTGGAAGTCCTACGTTAAAAATGTATGTGAGGCAAAGGAAACAAACAACACAACAATTAAACAGGTACATTTTATATGGGGCTGGAAACCTTGCGATGAACAAAAACACAATGCCCTTTCGGGACCATCACTCACACAAACTTTCACTTGAATTGGCACAGTGGTTGATGGATGCCAGACGACGAACAGAGAGCGATTAGATAAGCTCAGATTGACTAAGTCAAAGTGAGCTAACAAACTTGAATCTGCTTCAAATAAAGATGGTGTATACAAATTATCAGAAGATTCTGACTGGTACCTCTGGAGAATATTTTTTAATTTTTAAAAACAATTTTGTGTGTGTTAACAGTGCTATGATCCTTGTGGTGCCCCCTGTGGGTATGGCAACTTTATTAGACACTAAACATATAAGGAACATCAAATTTGGTTCAATTCCATCCAGAAGTTTATGAGGAGTAGTTGATAATGTAAAGTTAATGGCAGATGAGCGGTGGTTGTAAAGTGATTACTATCCCTACTTTGAAAAGTAATTAATTACATTACCAATTACTTTCTTTTACATCAATGGAATATAGTTTATTTCTGCAATACCTACTTCAAAGACACAGGAAAACCACAAGAAAATTTGTTGTATTTTTCATTTGTTGATTCTTGCAGCACTTGGAATCTTTGCAAGGGAAACTAATTAAGTTCTTCCTAAGAAAAGCTTGCAAGTGTGGAAATAATCAGAAGAAGAAAAAATGAGGCCAAACCAGGCCTGTCATTTTCATAATACCAGGAGGGCCATTATGGTTCTCCTTAAATGACTCCAGGGGGCCATTTTTGATTTGCCTCAAATGACCCCAGGTGGGCCATTTTTTGATTTACGAGGGCCATTTTTGGTTGAACCCTTTACCCAACGCAGACGATATCAAAATTTATTATTTTAAATATAATTTTTTTAATTTTTTCAAAAACATTCAACTAAACCATATCTATCATGTGACCCCTCAATGGAACGAGCTCAATGAGCTCGTTCCAATGAGGGGTCACATGATATAGTTTTGTTAAAATATTTTGAAAAATATAATTTTTTCAACTGCTCAATTTGCATATTACGCGGGCGGATGCAGGCGATTCATTAGGTTAAGGGTTAAGGAGACCAGGAGTGAAAGCTTGTGTGTGCATGACACAACAGTAGTCTGTGAGACATAATTACAAGTGTGATATACTTCCAGTTGTGCAAGTTTACCCATACAAGAAATTAGAAAGTTGAAAACTATGTGAATGCGTTGAATTCATTGAATTCAGTTTTGGTTAATGGACCACCATGATAAGGAGATATACACTGGCCAAAAATTTGTCTATAGACCTATCAAACACAGAAAATCAAGTTAGTGGTTCAGCACCCTAACCTCCCCCTTCCCCCCAAAAAAAAATTCCACAAGTTGGCCCCTCCCACCCCCAAACTGGAAAATAATTTTTTTGATTTCCTTTCCATAAATACAGCCTCCCCCTTAATTGCCAGAATCCACCTACTCTTAACTAGGACCCCCCCTTCCCCCAGGTTTTCAGACCATGCCATGGCCCCCACCACTGGTGGGATCTGCCTTGTACTGTCAGAATTGGGGAGGGAGATGCACAATTTAATAAGAAAGGCTACATTTTAACAAAAATCAACATTTCTTTAATTTTTTTTTACCATGGTTTTCAAAGATAATATACAATTGTTGTGTTTATTTTGGTAATTAGACATCCCTCAAATTTACAACAAGAGGCCCCTGGGGGCCTGAGGGTGCTCACCTGACATGGTAGCCTGAATATAAAACACAGGGAATTGATTTCAACAAGTTGCATCTGACCCTCCTTAGAAAAGCTTATACCAAATATCCAAAGATTCAGACCAGTGGTCTAAAACAAGAGGCCCCAAGGGGCCTTAATCGCTCACCGGGCAAAATGATTCAAACAAAGTGGTTCAAAGAAGTATTTGGGGTCACATTCAGTTAGACATGGTTCATCAACACTACAAAGGAATGAAGTCACGAGAGACAAATTTTATGGAACTAGGGACATGGCTTGAACAAACTTGAATCTTACCCCCGTAAGGATGCTGCATACCAAATATCAAAAGCATTCATCTGCTGGATCTGAAGAAGAAGATTTTTAAAGAAAATTCCTCATTTTGATCTAAGTTATCATTCAGGCTCCCACAGTGAGCCCAAATATGAACCCAGGGACTTGGCTTGAACAAACTTGAATCTCACCCCCTAAGGATGGTGCATGTCAAATATCAAAACATTCTGACTGCTGAATCTGAAGAAGACTTTTATAGAAAAAATCCTCATATTGACCAAGTTATAATTCAGGCTCCCATAGGGAGCCCAAATATGGAACTAGGGACTTGGCTTTAACAAACTTGAATCTCACACCACACATATCAAAACATTCCGACTGCAGGATCTGAAAGAAGATTTTTCAAGAAAATTCCTCATTTCGAACTAAGTTACAATTCAAGCTCCCACAGTGAGCCCAAATATGGACCTAGGGATATGGCTTGAACAAACTTGAATCTCACCACCCCCACCCCCCCCCCCCCCCCCCCCCCCCCCCTAAGGATGCTGCACACCAAATATCAAAACATTCTGACTGCTGGATCTGAAGAAGAAGATTTTTAAAGAAAATTCCTCATTTTGAACTAAGTTATAATTCGGGCTACCACAGTGAGCCCAAATATGAACCCATGGACCTGGCTTGAACAAACTTGAATCTCACCCCCTAAGCATGCTGCATACCCAATATCAAATGATTCTGCCTGCTGGATCTTGAGAAGATTTTTTAAGAAATTTGCCTGAAATGCACTAAGTTCAAATTTGGACTCCTATACTGAGCCCTAATATGAACCCAGGGGGGCTGATTTGAACAAACTTGAATCAGATCCACCCCACAATGTTGCATACCAAATATCAAAAGATTCTGCCTGCTGGATCTTGAGAAGAAGATTTTTTAAGAAATTTGCCTGAAATGCACTAAGTTCGAATTTGGGCTTCTATACTGAGCCCAAATATGAATCCAAGGGGCCGATTTGAACAAACTTGAATCAGATCCACCCCACAATGTTGCATACCAAATATCAAAAGATTCTGCCTGCTGGATCTGGAGAAGAAGATTTTTTAAGAAATTTGCCTGTAATGCACTAAGTTCGAATTTGGGCTTCTATAGTGAGCCCAAATATGAATCCAGGGGGCCGATTTGAACAAACTTGAATCAGACCCATACCAAGATGCTGCATATCAAGTATCAAAAGATTCTGCCCATTGGTTCTGGAGAAGATTTTTTAATAATTTTTCTATAATCCATACCGTGCTATCAGAGTTATGCCCCATACAGAACCCCCATGTGACGTGGCCATTTCATTTGAACAAACATGAATTGCCATATAGAAAGGAACATCCACATGAAGTTTTGTGAAAAATCAGACCAGTGGTTTCAGAGGAGAAGTCGTTTGAAAAATGTTCACGACGACGGACGACTGGTGATAAGTTAAGCTCCCTTCAGTGAGTTGAAAAAAAAAAAAAATTGTTTTTAAAGAATATTTCTAATATTGAATTAAGTTAAAATTCGGGCTCCCATACAAAGCACAAATATGAACCCCGAGATTTGGCTTGAAGCAACTTGAATCTCACCTACAGTGGGATGCTGTTTTCCAAATATCAAAAGAATCTGACTGGTGGATGTGAAGAAGATTTTTGAAGAATATTCCTCATATTGAACTAAGTTATAATTCAGGCTCCCACAAGGAGCCCAAATATCAACTCAGGGACTTGGCTTTAACAAACTTGAATCTCACCCCACTAAGGATGCTGCAGGCTAAATATCAAAACATTCCGACTGCTGAATCTGAAGAAGATTTTTAAAAAAAATTCCTCATATTGAAGTAAGTTATAATTTGGGCTCCCACAGGGAGCCCAAATATGAACTCAGGGACTTGGATTTAACAAATTTGAATCACCCCCCCCCCCCCCCCCCCCCCCTAAGGATGCTGCACACCAAATATCAAAAACATTCCGACTGCTGGATCTGAAGAAGAAGATTTTTTAAGAAAATTCCTCATTTTGAACTAAGTTACAATTCGAGCTCCCACAGTGAGCCCAAGTATGGACCTAGGGTCATGGCTTGAACAAACTTGAATCTCACCCCCCTAAGGATGCTACATACCAAAACATTCTGACTGCTGGATCTGAAGAAGAAGATTTTTAAAATTCCTCATTTTGAACTAACTTATAATTCGGGCTCCCACAGTGAGCCCAAATATGAACCCAGAGACTTGGCTTGAACAAACTTGAATCTCACCTCCTAAGCATGCTGCATACCAAATATCAAAAGATTCTTTATTGGTAGATCTGAAGAAGATTTTTAAAGAATATTCCTCATACTGCACTAATTTAAACATTTGGGCACCCATAGAGAGCCCAAGTGTGGGCCCAGGGAATTGATTTCAATAAACTTGTGAAACAATCTTCCTAAGATGTTATATGTGAAATTTGAAAGCTTTTGGAGCAGTGGTTTGGGAGATAAGTAGTGTTAAATGTTTGTCCCATTACCCACAGTGTTAAAAAATGCTGACTCAGCACTTTTTCAAAAGTCCCAGAAAAGTATCCCATGATAAAACCGATAGCAATTTTTTTTACCCTTCCATTCTGTTTGTTCCTAAGGAAGCTTTACACCAAATAAGAATTCTCAGTGCCATGTAGTTTTGGAGATATGGGCGTTTTAATTTTTCTCTATTTTTAGCTCCTGCGGTTCCCATGGGACGATGGGAAAAAACATTTTTGCATAAATTAAGTACTTCATATCAAATTTGGTTTCAAATCTGCCTCTCAATTTGGAAAAAAGAAATTTTGGGTGGGGCAAAAATTCTTGCCCCTCCCATAACGAAGGCAAATATAGCTCCTTGAACTTCTCTTGAACAAATCTGAGTCTACACCTCAAAAGGAAGCTGCACACCAAATATCAAGTCTCTGCTACTGTTGGTTCATGATAAAAATATTTTTTAAGATTTAAGCACACTTTTTGGGTGTGGTCCTACCAAGGGGCGAGGCAACTTGATTTGAACAAAATCAAATTGCGATGTCATAACAAACTATTATCTCAAATATCAATTTAATTGGTTTGGGAGGAGAAGATGCAAACACCATGTTCACGGACGACGGATGGTGAGTGTTCACCTCTGCTCTCCTGACTGAAAGTCAGGTGAGCTAAAAACGTCTTTATCATTTCCTGCTTCAAATGCCAGTGAAATAAAAGAAACACAAGTCATATTTCTTGTGATTTATTGAAGGAAGTCGTGATATTTGGATCACTTTTGTTAATTACTCACTCCAATGTTTTCACAAACATCTCTCCTAATTTCGACTGTAAAGTCTAGAGATTCGTTTTTTTACAGAATTATTTTTTTTTTCTGTTTTTTTTCAGTTATTCTTTCAAACTAGAATTATCTCCAGTCCAGGAGGAATAGTGCTTTGTTGCACCCTTCTATCTGAGAAGATTCTCATTTGAGAAGGCCTATTTTAGGGTGCCTTTGATTGAATTAATAATGGTTCGCAGAAATCAGGGTCAGGCAGACGTTGACCATCTGCAGAATTTTTACTTTAGGCGGGCGGCTACAGCCCGGGGCGATCACCTGCCTGAAAATGACAGCCCTGCCAAACCTTTCTTATCATAATAACAACACATATCAGAAGGTAACATACTTAAAATTTCCATATGGACAAATAGACAAGATTCATTTATTATTAACATTATACACCTCAAGGCCATCTTGACATTGTTTAGAATACCAAAACATCTTAGAAACAACAAACATGAAATGAAATATATTAAGTTAACAGTCCCAACTTGAAATCTCCTTTCATTCATAGAAAATTGTGTTTGCCCTTTGTAATTAATGTACAATTAGGGAAAAATTTGCACCCCCCCCCCCCCCCCCCCCCCCTAAAGTACTCTAATCTGTTCTTTTGGCCTGAGTTTAAGTTGAAAGTAAAAAAGAAATTATGCGAGATTTTGAGAATGATAAGGCCTGTGAGGCAATTCACATTCAATAAGGTTCATTCACACTATTTGGCCTACATCTACCATAAAAGTAACCACAGGTGAACAGATACACTGTCGGTCTCCACCCTCCAACTGCCATTCAAATTTGAAAACGTTTCTACTTTCCCTCTGAAGGTATATGGGCCGTGACTCCTCAATGGAACAAGCTAGTTCCAAAGAGGTTCATAAGCTCTGTTTTCAGGGCCCAAAAATGATTTTTTATTCACCGAGCGTACTTGTAGGCTCCAGTGCAGAAATTTTATCTACAGGCAAATGCAGTCATCCACTGGTTGTGGGGTTAAAATGATTAGATATAGATTAAAAAGAAAACCCATCATTTTCAAAAGTGTGCACGCGTGTGTGTTTTTGTGTGTATGTGTGTGAGTGCATGTATGGGGGGGGGGGGAGGGGTGGGGGGGGGAGGGGTATAGGAATATGAGATCCAATGATATACCCCCCATTCCCCATGTAATCGTTAGTGATCAGTAAAAATTAATGGTGTTTGAGAAGTAATCAATCAAGAATTGTGGAACAAGAGATTCACTCGGAAGTGACTATGCCTCCCTACGTGGCAATAACCTTGATCTGTGACCTTGAACTCCATCAAACAAAAAAAATTGTAAAAAGTTTAATATTTGTACTTTGGTTCATTTCTGAGTTATGGCTGAGACACGAATACTGATGATTTTCAGTGTGACCTTGAAATGTGACCTTGACCTTACAGACTGGCTGTGGTGTGCGACACATCCACCCATTGTCCTTTATAATTGAGCGAAGTTAGATGATTGTAGCCATAATAGTTCTGGAGTTTTGCTTGAGACACGATTTGTGACCCTGAACATATGAAGGTCAATTGTGACCTTCAGCTTGCAGATGCGGCGGAAACTATTATACGCGACACACCTTCTGACTGTCCTTAACATTTGTAAAAAGTTTAACAATTGTACTATGATTTGTTTCTGAGTTATGGCTGAGACACGAATATTGAATGAAAGCCGCTTAGAAGGAAGTAAACTTCCGAGCTTGACGGCAATTTGACGAAGATATATATATATATATACACACTTCATCAAATATTTTATATAATTTCATCAATTTGCCGTCATGCTCGAAAGATTACTTCCTTCTAAGCAGATTTCATTTTTGACTAATTCTTATTCCGTTACAATAAGTGCCGTACCAATGTTTATCGTGTCATGGGAACATAAAATTTAGCATCATGCTTACCGTAATTATTGAATGGGAATCATAAAATTGATCGAGATACGCGTACGTCTTACATGTCGTTTTATTATTTGGCAAGTGGCCACCTAGCTTCTAACCACGAACCCATTTATAAAATCACCGTTTCATATCTTCCTTTGGTGGCAACAAGTAAAGATATGTTCCACATTTCACATTGTTCACTGTATTGAAGTGTAAATTATGCACAAAGAATACCATATCATATCCTTGGATGGTAACAAGTGAAGATATATTCTGCGTTATTTCACTCAAAATTTGTTCTCAGCTTTAGAATTATGAGCCTTCAATCATTTATCTCAACCTCGCCCTGGTAACAGAGGCGAGTTCGCATACAATATTCACGCATTCAACCATTCCTTGACCCGAATTGTGCAAACACATTGTTCTCCATATTTAAGTGTATTGCTGGCAAAATCACCATATCATATCTCCCTTGGGTGGTAACGTGTAAAGATATGTTCCCCATTTCATGTTGTTCCCCTATCCGAGTCTATTACATGCAAAATAACCATATCATATCTTCCTTGGTTGGCAACAAGTAAAGATATGTTCTGCGCTTTACTTTGCTCTTTGTACTCAAGTGAAAATTATGCAAAAAATACTGTATAATATCTTACTTGTTGCCACCCATTTATTTATTCCACAATAATGTTTAAAAGAACACGTTAGGAAGCATGTGTGTTATTCACGAGAGGAAAGTTTTTCACAAATTTCAAACTTGTGCATGGGCAGTCAGATATTCTTTTTCTTTCTCAAAATTTCACCCCTATGCATATGGACTAGGGCTGAAACGGTTGGCTCATTTTCACAACCGACTAACCGAAAGCTATAACCGGTTGATATCCAGTTATCCATAGCCATTATTTCAACGAATCTGAAATCAAAACTATAGGAATTGGAAAGCAGTATTCTCAGAAACTATTCCGTAGAGTGAATACAAACGAACATTGTCGAATACTCGACAACATTCGTTTGTATACACACTATGGAATAGTTTCTGCGGTTACTCAGTACTCACAGAAATTGCCGGTCATTAACAAAGTCTTGAAGCCAAAGTCGATTATTTCTTAATATATACAATGTGGCTTTGAGGTGTATCTATCCCAAAGGAGAAGCGGAAGATTTACATTTTAACAGTGGAATGGTGATCACTATCGATATTTCGGATAACCGGTTGACGTTTTTTTCAACTTATACTTTGCTTAAGGTAGACAAGCAGCTTGGTACAAACTCTGAAACAGTACATGGATATTGTATGGATTTGAAAACACCCACCGAATGTAAATTCCACTCAGATATCTCAAGTTCTGTGAAACTGTGTAAAAAAACATTAAAAAATTAGCAAGGTGGCTTCCTAATGAAATCAGATGCTGTGTGATTACAGTTGTATTTAAAGGAATTAAAACCAGTGGCAATAATCCTTCAATGATATTCTTAACACAGGGGATTAGTGACATAATCAAACCGCTACCAATTATTGTATAAACCTTCTGATTTTTTTTTTAAAAACTCTCTCTCTCTCTCTCTCTGTGGGCGTCTTTGGGATTTTTCAAAAGTGGTTCGACTTTGATGAAAAAGGTACACTGGGGTATGCCTGACACTGGCAGCTAGTGCCGAAAGCACGAGAATACCAGTGGGTCGGGGGGGGGGGGGGGGGGGGGGATTTTAAAATTTACTATCAAATGGAGCTCCCTGGAGGCCTTTTGGGGATTTGTTACATCAAATGACCGGTCGCGAGTGCCTATGAAGATTTATAACTGAGTGTCACTGAGCCATTAAGTCAGATTTACATGCTCTCTTATTTTAATCAAGTAGCATGGAAACATATTGCTACAATAGGGTTTTACTTACTTACTTCGTTGTTCTCAATATGTGCTATTCTACCTTGTTTTTTATGTATGCATGTATATTTTGAAAAGCTAATGAAATAAACCCAGAAAAAAACCTTCCTGTTGGTGAATTCTTCATGACAACCCTTCTCCTTAGGCCAAGTTTGTATCCAACTTTTGGAACTATGGGGTTATAGGTCAAATAATGAACAAGACAGAATAACAACATCTGTATCCCCCGGCGACTTTTATGTTATGATAGGAATAATCTCATTATCAACCTGGACATGTATTCATACCCAATAATGTCACTCACCAAATATCATTTAATTTCTTTAAGCGCAGCTAAGACATCTTCCAAAAACCTGCAATTTTGTTAAATTCCATGTTGAGAAGGGCTGTGACTCTGGAAAAATTACTTGAATCAAAACTTCCTTTCCATGCACATGTACACATCATACTCATACTGAACACAAAGTTTCATAAAATTCCAATGAAAAATGCAGGAGGAGTTAAGCGGACAAGCATTTGTGATGGAAAATTTGCTATTACCATGGGCGAGTCAAGAGGGCTTTCATATCTTATTCCGGGGTCATTTTAAGTTCAGAGCATGTGCATTTGACAATGGAAGAAATACATGTAAAGACACGTGTTGGAAATAAATGCTTTAATATAGTTATTTTCTTTTTTATTTTCTGGTTAATGAACAGTTCAATCTCAATCTCACGGATGGGTTTCAAATGAATATATGACCGACCGCCTGAGCGATTTTGATGCAAATACTGGTTAACCGAAATGCCCACAACTCAAACATGCTAAGCAGCTCTGTTACACTCAAATTGCCGTTTGGGAAGAGGTTAATGAATGAAGTTTCGCCTGTTGATAACCAACACATAACAAATGGGTGAAGGCCTGGGCAGGTGGATATGGAATGAACATTTCATCCTATTATAGGAATAAAACAACAGACGGCACTACCAGAGAGCATTCTGAACACAACCCCCCTCCCCCACCCCTGGGCTGCTGGCTATTGAACTGTTGGTGTCTAGCATTCATTTGCTTCAAGGAAATTCATTTAAGCAGACATGAGTTAAAAAGGGTATGCCTTTACTGTATTTAGTGAACCGCTCCATTCCAGTTGAATGAGCAGTACACAATCTGCCATTTTTAAATTTTCTGCCATTTCATTTTCGAAAAATGTATCAAATCATCAGTAGTTCAATGTTGGTAATTATATTCTTTTAAACCTAACTTAAACTACATGCGATTCTGAATCAAATTTATGTATGTTATTGTCGCAATGCTGCAATTTGTCACAATTTAACTGACTGATTAAAAACGTAAATATTATATGAGTGTTGGTATTGGTAGGAGTGACGTCGTTTTGTCAAGATTGTTGAGTTATACATGTATTTCGACCACAAAGTTGTGAGACTCATGAAATATATGACAATAAGTAAATCCATTTCACTCAGGTGCCTGAGAAATTAATTACAGCTGTAATCCGTTTGACCATGAATCACGGCAATTTAATAATGTATCGGACATTGACTCAAGAAACAAGCGTCAATATTAGGCGACGACTTGTCTAAGATCGCGATTTAACATTTCGGGGGCCTGGGATATGCATGTAACAGTCACTTGCACAGTACTGTATGTGGGCAGCCAAGACTTGTTTGAAAACAACTGCCATGGTATTTCAGATGTAACTTGCAAGCTGATCCTGAAACTGCATGTTGGGGCACCTGTTTTGTTGTAGAAAAATGTGATTAAAGTTGGAATGAGGCCCTTAAGGATTATTGATTAAAGGCAAACAAAGGTGTGTTTATTCCAGAATAAATCATGCCCACAACACTAAAACAGTTAACTGAAACAAATACAGTCACAGAGAACATTATAAATGTGTAAAAATCGGAGATCTAGTTAACAACAGGGTAAAAACTTACTGCACTGAATATGAACCCCTTTCCACTTTCCATTCTTACAACTCATAACCACATTACTCGGTCCATTAACTGGACTATAGCCATCTTTACAATGATATTCCCAGCTGACAGTTTCACCATCGTAAGTAAAAGTCTTCGATGAATCTGTGTATGGTATATAAGGAGGGTCACACAATTTTTTACTGTTGTCTGAAAAAAAAAAAAATGTCATTTCAGTTTTCTAAATATAATTCATTACTACAAGTCACTAAATTTCACCAAAGTTACCACAACTGCTTCATCTCAGTCAAAACCAGTCAAGGGAAAAACAATTGTATCTAAATTTATTACGATTCACTACTAGTGGAGCTGAAAATGGCAATGCAGATGTTCATGGCAAGCTATTTTGCATATTGTATGTATTTTCTTCATGCGAATGTATTCAGTAAAGTAATATTACACTTAAAAAAAAAAGTTAAAAATCTGTTTCTCAGAACCTCCCCAGAGATCCACAAATTGGATAACCCAGCATTACCCAGAATTTTCTAGGATAATATTAGTTATCCTTGTGTTTTCCAGGGTGTGTGGGAATTTACACCAGTTTGGGAACTCATACACCCTGAGGCAAATTTTGTTTCGTTTGGAAATAACATTTTTGGCGCCCCTCTGAAATCATAAGGTTTATATTAAAGTTTAGCCATTTTATCTTTGTGTTTAACTTCTGAGGGTGCTGGAAGCCCATTTTTGGTCATTATTCTGAAGTGCAGGTGCCATAACGTAAAGCCTTCATATTCTGTACATGTGTTTCATATTATCTTTGAAGTGAAATTATTAAGTTTGATGATATGCCTTGTATCAATTTATGGGAGAGTGTCTCTAGGAACTTGCCCATAAATTGTTACAAGTCAAAGACAAGTGACCAAATTTTGATGACCGAAAATATCAGTTAAAAAAAATTACCGACAATGAAGAGCACAATGTAACTTAGGTTAACTTGACTCCAAACAGTTATGCAATATGCTTTTTTTTTCTGCATAACTTTTGTGGTGTAATGTTACAATTTCAATTTGTGTATCCCTCAACTCCTGCACGGTCACTTTAGTTTAAACATATTTATTCCAGAAAGCAGTGTAACACATATACATTACATAATGATAATATCACAGAACGGCAAACAGTTTTCATGCTTGTACACGGTATAACAGAAACAGAAATAATTGGGATTGTAAGTAGACGAGGGTTCGACAGGAAGCCTTAGGCTTATATGAGTCAGCTCCTTTGTTCAAGAGCACTTTTCAAAGGATGATGTCATGAGTCGGCCGTGGACCTCACATGATCCCCACTGGCAACGAATCGCACCATCAGTGAAATGTAGCCAAATTGTCCTTTTCGGTACAGATGTTTATTTGCCCACATTTACACCGAGGCGCACTGAAACTTACATAGGCAGTTGCAACTTAAAGTGGTGAAAGCCCGTCACAAAAACAGATCAAGGAGGAAGTCAGTGTTATATCGTAGATAAAAGAACTTGACCAACAGACCCAGCCCCCGGACAGCGATCTGTGAGATTGTTTAAACTACAAAAGGACAAGAGTAGGAGAAGATAGACAGAAGAGGGAAGAAATGAAGAAGAAAAAGTAGAAGTAGGCCATCCTGAATACATGTCATTTGAATAAGAATTCAAACGATGTGATGCCAACAATAAGAATTCAAATCCCTGCCACTGAGCAGCTGATTTGATATTCATTTATTTATTGGTGTTTAAGGTCACATATTTTTGCACAATGGCTAATCATGACCACAACATGAGTATCAACTCAAGACAAGGGTTGAGAGTTAATAAGCCATGTTGCCCATTTTAGAGAGGGTTTGCACCTCCCACGCATTGGTGACTAGGTCCTATTTTACCAGTAAAACAGAGACTGTTTACCGCAGTGAACAGGCACTAGCTGATTTAATAATTGCATAAGTAATTAGAGTTTTATCTTGAAGAGGTTAATACTGAGAGCGGAAATTCAAGGGAAGATGAATTTGTTAGAGTATGAGTTGTTGTCACTGAAACCTGCCACTCGATAAGATAAAGTCATGCACTACATCAAAAATTATACTGTTTTCCTTGTTTAAAAATTCAGAACCGAAGAGAAGTATGGAAGCATCTATAGTAAAAGGGAGTAAGTTGATCATTTCATTACGTGAAAGATTGGACAATGGGGGAGAAAGTGCTCAGGTGTCTCGCACTCGCTGGTCACTTTGGCGGCTACATGGCCTCTTGTTATTACTAATGCTTATTTGAAAAGTAGAGATGAGCGATATTGAAATTTCAAGTTCTGTTCAGTATTGGTATTTTTAGAATGATTCACCTCAGTATCGGTACGGTATTCGGTGTCACCAATATACATGTACTCACACTGAAACCAATATCCGATGGAAGTTTTGGTATACTACTGAGCTATCGTTCACCGTTTTAAAGAAGATAAAGCCACCTAAGTGTCAAAATGTTGGAAGCAACATGGGCACTAACCATCAGTCATTTGATGTAACAAAAATGCTGAGAGAAAATACCCTCTGGGTATTTTCTCGCAGCATCTTTGTTACATAAAATGACCGGTGATGACTGCTTTTAGACATACACAGTCCATGGACTCTTTTGGTAATGGATTATGCTTCATTTTCTGTTATCATTTTAGTTTTTAAAATGTGTCGGAAATATTTTTCCATACAAAAATTTTGGGTTTTTTTTAGATTACATGTGTACGGTAAATTGGTATTGGTCCGGTACTGATACCGATTGGCATTTATGGTATAGGGTCTATCTAATAAATTATTGGTCTATGTCAAATATATCCCCCAAGTCAATAAAATAAAAAAAACAAGAGCTGGACTTTCATCCGGTGCATTCCCCCACGTGGTGTACTGCCTAGTATGGGCATACCTGTGACTAACAAATATCATTTATGAATATTCTCGTACGGACTGATGGACGGATGCACAGATGGATGGACACAATCCAGTATACCACCCCCCCCACCCACTTCCATTTTCTTCGAAAGTGTTCAACAATTTCCAACAAAGTCAAAAGGTATGGTAAATTGTTTGGTGTTTGGAAGTTTTATGCAATGAGGCAGAAGCCTTTGTCATAGGCATACTGCATGCCATATTTCACTGAAATCCGATAACCCCAATCCAGTATGCCCCCCCCCCCCCTCCCATTTTCTTCAAAAGTTTTCAACAATTTCTAAGTCAAAAGTATGGTAAATTGTTTGGTGTTTGGAAGTTTTATGCAATGAGGCAGAAGCCTTTGTCATAGGCAAACTGCATGCCCTATTTCACCAAAATCCGATAACCCAGACCTGAGATACAGGCTGAACAGACAAATAATGTCTATTTCCTACAATTTCTAAGTCAAAAAAGGTGGATAACTCTAAAAAGGAGAATGTGAGAAATATCGTTGAATCCTTTTTTTTAAAGGCTATACCATAAGCAGTGTTCATGGCAAATTTCATTGCAATAGAACATTCGATACCCGAGATACAAGCTGAACAGACAAAATTTGGCTCGGACGGACACAATTTCTAGGTGAACAAGCAATAAAAAATAAAAATAATAAAAAAATGAAAGTGTCAGTGACACTGTAGCTCAACTTGACAAACTTGAACTTGGTAAGTTATAAATGAAATGGCAAAATTGAAGATCATTGGTACCAATGTCATTTTTTTTGCCAGTGGCAACATTTTTTGACAGAAACCGAAGAAAATCGATAGCTCCCATCTAGAGGCCTCCCCAAACAAGCATGCCAGGTTTCAAAGCAATCTGATCATAAATGTGCCATGTAGGGTGTATAAAAGGGAAATATTGTGGTCTGACTAGACTAAATTCTAAGAACGTTGGCCGTGGCAACATTTTTTGACGGATATGGAAGAAAATCGATAGCTCCCATCTAGAGGTCACCGTAAATAAGCATTCCAGGTTTCAAAGCAATCTAATCATAAATGTGCCCTGTAGGGTGAGCCAAAGGGAAATATTGTGGTCTGACTAAACTAAGTTCTAAGAATGTTGGCTGCGGCAACATTTTTGGATGGAAATTGAAGAAAATCGATAGCTCCCATCTAGAGGTCACCCCAAACAAGCATACCGGGTTTCAAAGCAATCCGATCATAAATGTACCCTGTAGGGTGTGCCAAAGGGAAATATTGAGTCTTCTGACTAAACTAAGTTCTAAGAACGTTGGCCGCGGCAACATTTTTTGACAGAAATTGCAGAAAATCGATAGCTCCCATCTAGAGGTCTCCCCAAACAAGCATACCAGGTTTCAAAGCAATCTGATCATAAATGGGCCCTGTAGGGTGTGCCAAAGGAAAATATTGAGGTCTGACTAAACTTAGTTCTACGAATGTTGGCCGTGGCAACATTTTTTGCTGCAAATTGAAGAAAATCGATAGCTCCCATCTAGAGGTCATCCTAAATAAGCATACCAGGTTTCAAAGCAAGCAAACCATAAATGTGCCCTTTAGGGTGTGCCAAAGGGAAATATTGTGGTTTGACTAAACTAAGTTCTAAGAACGTTGGCCGCGGCAACATTTTTTGACGGAAATTGAAGAAAATCGATAGCTCCCATCTAGAGGTCACCCCAAACAAGCATGCCAGGTTTCAAAGCAATCCGATCATAAATGTACCCTGTAGGGTGTGCCAAAGGGAAATATTGAGTCTTCTGACTAAACGAAGTTCTAAGAACGTTGGCCGCGGCAACATTTTTTGACAGAAATTGAAGAAAATCGATAGCACCCATCTAGAGGTCTCCCCAAACTGTGAGGTGTGCCAAAGGACATATGTACTAATGTACGTACGTACGTACGCCGACGGACGAGAAGTGATGGCAATAGCTCAGCTTGACTTTGTCAAGTTGAGCTAAAAATAACTAGTGTGGGCATACCTCTGACCAACAAATATTATAAAAAATAAAAATTTACTTTAGTTATGAATACTTTCGCACGGACTCACACACGGACGCACAGATGGATGGATGGACTGATGGACGGACGGACAGACAGACGGATGGACACATGTAATCCAGTATAATCCCATTTTCTTCGAAAGTGGGGTTATAAAAATACATCACTGCTTATGTTATTCTGTAGATTATCCCTCTACACACTCATTGAACTCCGCCAAACAAGACAAAACTGAATAAATTCCTACTTCCATTATTGAAAAAGAAATATTGCTTAAAATTTTGATTAGGGCTGCAATGATAAGCTTCATTAACAATATGATTTGTATCACAATTCAATCTGCATGATGCAATATGTATCATGATACACATGTTCTCTCATGGCATGCAACTATAACTATCAAATATTTCAACTACATGTATTCTTTTACAGTAGCTTCTTTTTAACACAACTTTTTATACAATATGTAACTTCTCAAAGTGATAACCATTGGCATTCATTAATTTCAGGTTTTGATTTTATGATCCGTTTTCCAGAGTTTTTTTTCCTCTCAGAAAATATGTTCAAGCAATTTAATTCCTTATATCTTGTTTGACAGAGCTGACTGAGCTTCGTCAAACAAGATATAATGCTGCATTAAGCAAATAAAATATTAAAAAATTAGAGAAATTTTCACAAACTTTTGGTTAACTGAATAATCCTGTGTTAATGGCATATTTATCACCGTCATAACTGGTATGCAAAAAACAGGGTTTCACTGCACCAACTTTCAAAATGTAAGTAACTGTTTACCCTGATATTTTTTATATTTATCGTATCACGATATATAGTGAGCATTGATGCCTATTGAATCATGAGGCGTGCATGGCGGTTCAAGTGTATCATGATTAATCATTGCAGCCCTCATTTTTATATCAATGTACCTAAAACAAAAAACAAACCAAGTATATGAACCTCAGAGGGTAAGAAAATACTAATTACGAAAATCTGAAATAAAAACCTGCCCACGAAATGTAGAGAAAATTTATTTATTTATTTATTGGGGTTTACTATAATAACACTTTCGACAGCCAGGGTCACCTCGAGTCTGACAGTTTTATGGGTGAAGGAAGCTGGATTACTCGGAGAGAAAAGGTGAGCAACTGTCCGGCTCCTCAACATACGATACTAACTCCACACAAGCAGGGCCAGCACTGGCTGAAGACAAGTGCACCATCGACATGCAGTATGTCACAATACAGAACACCACCATGACCCCACATGGGCAATGGGGATGAAGTGTCTTCTCTATGTCCAGAGAAACAGATCTAGTTTATGTGGCCTTATCAAGAAATTTACTGATAAGCTTCTGTGTCAATAACGGTTATTACATGAGCAACACTGATGAAAATAACTTGTACATGTATGATAACTAAATGACAAATTTATGCCATACCCAGGCCTGCATGCATTCTCATTATCAGGTTGGCATAGCAAGAAAGTTGAAATTATTGAATGGCAACAAAATGTTGCAACTAATTCAAGTTATCCCGGTGTTTATTTTGCTAGTAACCTCTAAAACATAACACTGTGCCTCACCTCTGGCCCACGTTCTTGCACTACTTGACTATCAACAGTAAGATACATCCAATACTTTGTACATCAATCCCACATTTAATGTTAACAATCATTCTGTTCTAGTGTCGTTACCATCTGAGCAAAAAACACTGTACCAACTGATTGTTTCCAATATTTTTGTCACCTAAAACACAGGTCTGCCAAAGTTGGAAATCCCAAAATCAAAATTTCCGTCCCATAAATATTATAAGCAGCACTCAAATTGTTAAATCAAGCAACATAACTTCCATATATAGCAAAGTATGTTTCAAACTTTTGAAATTAAATGTGTGAGTTATGAATGATGGACACGTACAACGGCAAAGGATTCCATAATGGTGACAGTCGACATACACTCAAAGTTTGCAAAACTGTCTAATGTCTGTGAGTTATATTTGCATTGTCAGCATAGTTTGAAATCGACAATAAATTTTGGAATGTTAGATCTAGCTGCCTGTCTAACTCATTCCAGAAAATATTTCAGCCCTAGTGTGCCCTTACAGTACTCAGAGGCAGTGAATTTTTTCCCCCAACTTAAATTAGCATCATTAACTGCTCACTGATGTGCCATGATGACAACGAGCTCAGTCAGCTGCAATTTCTCCTGATTCCACGGATATTAATGGCCACCGTGTTTGGTGATTTTGGTGTCTGTGGTAGTAACTATTTTCCCCATTAATTGGGAATATGTTAATTTCTGTTTCTTGTATGCTATGTTTTCAATAAACATAATATGAGGTGTAGACTATACTAAAGGGGTGGGTTAATGTGGCCCTCACAGTTAATGTATGTGGCACTCACAGTTAATGTAAATCAACGAAAGTCACCAATTTGCAGTGAAAATATTCCAAAACGAGTCATCCTATCAAGTTACAGTGAAATCCCTTCATAAATACATAGTCTGTGCTAAAGGTTTTTGGGCTTCGGGCCTGTGTAGCCATCATGTTTGACCAATTGTAACCAAAAGGGGACGTCCTCATTTAGACATTATACTGAATCATCCTGCCAAGTTACAATGAAATCTCTTCATAAATATGACCTGTAGTCTGTGCTAAAGTTTTTTGGGTTTTGGGCTTGGGCAGCCATCATGGTTGAATGATCGCGACCAAAAGGGGACGTTCTCATCTAGGCATTATCTGGAGTCATCCTACCAAGTTACAATGAAATCCCTTTATAAATATGACCTGTAGACTGTGCTAAAGGTTTTCAGGCTTCGGGCCCCTGTCGTTATCACAGTTGACCAATTGCGACCAAAAGGGGACATTATCATCTAGACATAATATGGAATCAACCTACAAAGTTACAATGAAATCCCTCCATAAATACAAGCTGTAGACTGTGCTAAATGTTTTCGGATTTTGGGCTCGGGCAGCTGTCAAGGCTGAATGATCGCGACCAAAAGGGGACGTTCTCATCTAGTCATTATCTGGAGTCACCCTACCAAGTTACAATGAAATCCCGTCATAAACATGACCTATAGACTGTGTAAAAGGTTTTTGAGCTTTGGGTCCCTGTAGCCATCAAACTAGACCAATCGCGACCAAAAGGGGATGTTCTCATCTAGACATTATATGGAGTCAACCTACCAATTTACAATGAAATTGCTCCATAAATACAAACTGTAGACTATGCTTAGGGTTTTGGGCTCCTGCAGTCATCACGGTTGACTGATCGTGACCAAATGGGGAAGTTCTCATCTAGATATCATCCGGAGTCATCCTATGAAGTTACAATGAAATCTCTACAAATCTTAAATATGACCTGTAGACTGTGCAAAAAGTTTTGGGGTTTTTAGCTTGGGCAGCCATCACGGTTGACAGATCATGCCCAAAAGGGGATGCTCTCATCTAGACATTATACAGAGGCATCCTACCAAGTTACAATGAAATTCCTTCATAAATGCGACCTGTAGACTGTGCTAATGGTTTTCGGGTTTTGGGCTCGGGCAGCCACCGCGGTTGACCAATCGTGGCCAAAAGGGGACGTTCTCATACCTGCATATGAAATTTCGTGATGATCGGATAAGAACTACAGGGTGTATCCTGTGCTAAAGGAAAATGTGAACAGACTAACAGACTTCCGCACGTGTGATGGCAATAGCTTATCTTGACTTTGTCAAGTTATGCTAAAAACAGCTATTCAAATTTTCTCCCTTATTGACTCGTCCACAGGATGAGTCAATAAGTGAAAAAAGTGACAATGAGAACAAACATCGATTTGATTTATTTATTTGTTAACTTAATATTTTTTTTTTCCGTCTCAATAGGCTCAGCAACTGATACCATGTAACCCCAAAGATTGATCAAAGGAAAGTTAAGCTGAACCCAAAGGGGATATTATCAGATAGGGCTTCTCGTGTGGTGTGGTGTTTTTCCAAGTTAAGGAGCATGAAGTGCTTCTTAATGTATGTTTATGTAAGATTCTTAACACAAAAAAATCTGAAAACGAGGTTTTCTCCTGAAACAAACCAAATCTGAAAAAACAAAACCTCACCTCAGGTCTGCTACACCAATGCAGGCCTCGCGATTTCAGGCGCATGATTTTTTTGTGTGCCTTAACGTGCACCAAGAACCATTAAGGTCCACAAAATTTCGCTCTCCTGGGTGCACAAAGATAACCAGTGCAGGCAAAGTGTCTGCAGAAAATCTAATGGTTAACCTGAAATAACATTAAATCATTATCAATATCACAGTCACATATTAGTTTCCATGCATCATGCAGGATATCGCAACGTCACCAACAACAGAGTTTATTACTTCCTCAGTTCCTGGTGTGACAACACACGAGCTTTGGCTTGGGACAATTCGCGGGTTAATTTGCTCTTTTAAAATCTCAATTTATTTTGGTGGTTACTGTATCACAATGCCATCTTTTGTCAGTTTCACGAGGCATCACTGAACAGCACAACACAGGCTATTTATAAACCTCTGTTGTGTTTACTTTCACTTTCGGATGTCATGATATTAGATTATCAATCTGATTTTTTGTGAATTTCCACGAATATTTGAAACGTCACCATCACCTGCCCACGAGAATTATTTGATTGGTTTCATTTTTCACCGGGTATGTACAGTTTCTATTACCATTCAAACATTGCCCCATTTCAAAACCAACTTATATTCCCATTAAACGACATCGGATAATCAAAGAACTTAAATTAAGTGATAACCATGTGGAGTTACGGTATTCCCTCAACACAAATTCGATAGGCGTGACTATTGACGTACAATTTTCCGAAAGCCGTCCCCGTCTAAGAGTGTTCACATTTTTTTTTATTTACCGCATCAAGAGTAATTTCGAATGCGATGAATAAAAAAATTGAAGATAAAAAATTGTTTTATCCCAGGACCATTTAGAAAATCTTCAATTGGCATCATGTACTGTACAGCTGGGTCAGGTGCAATGAACTGAAATTCAAAATTTATCTGATGGGATGAACTTGAAGAGGATGAAGTTGAACCATGATTGGCTTATGACAGTTGTGAGATGTCGGGACCGATGACTTCAACACAGTATTGAGAAACTTTCGAAGTAACATGTATTACAACTATCCAAATTACGCAATGCAACTTTGTGAGTAGAGCATGTCTGGTCACAGTGTTGAACTGCATTCATATGATATATCATGGTTCAACTGCCTTCCATGTCAAAAAAAACAAAAAATTAGGAGAGCCATTGGCTCTCCTAGATCATTTCAGGAGAGTGATTTTTAGCCTCCCTAAATTTTTCAGAATGCCAGGCCTGCCAATGTCATAGAAAAATAAAATTTCTGCATTTGACCATAATTAGAGGAAATCAACTAATTTGCTGAACCACTTTCATCCTTGGTAATATGTTCAGAAAAGAAAGTGTACAAAGAGTGCAATACTTACCACTAACTTTTTGTACACACTTTGGTAGAGGTGTTTTTCCATTTTCTTCCACCCATGTTCCACTTTTACTACACACAATAACATACTGTGTTGTATCCGGAAAATTTTCGACATGGAATCCTTCCAAACAGTGTACTGAATACATTGTTCCTGGTGAATGCACACCTCTTTTCACAAGTGTACTGGGTGGACTATATACATGATTGAATCCTGTGAAGAATGCATTGATAACATGTGGTGGATTTGGGCAAGTATCTGAAAATAGCAACATTACAGTACTGTGGTCACAAAAGTGGTATCTTTCTCGATCAGATCGTGATCCGCTCGCGACATGCTTATACATTAATGGGCCAAGATTTTGTAAATAAAATATTGAAAAATTAAGACTGAACCTGACTGAACAAGCAAAAACATAACAAAAATAGCATATCATATTCACAGTTCTCGCATTTCCTTTTGACAGGTGAGCTTCTACAGCACTGCAGAGAAAAAGCGGAGAGATATTTTTGATTTCTGGTGAAATTTTTAATATTTTTATTTTTGTAAAGTGCTGACTCAGCATTTTTCCATTACCATCATATGGCTCCCCATGACACAACCGATAGAGCTTTTTGGGCCCATTTGATTCTAATGGTCCTAAGGATTCTGTATACCAAATAAGAATTCTTTGTTCTGAGCAGTTTGGGAAATATGGGTGTTTTAAATTTTTTCTATTTTCAGTTCCAGGGGTTCCCACCAAGCTTGGGATGAATTCTTCATAAATGTATTTGAATGTGAATACTATGAAATCTTATGAATACAAATACAAAAAATTTCAAGTGTATTCGTATATGAATACAAATACTCTGAACGCATTCCTGAATACATTTTTGAATACTTGAAAACTTTTTTAAAATTAGAATTAATAAAGTTTCATTTATTGGGGTTAAGGTCACTTTTATAACTGGTTGTCCATTGGCCAGGTTTTCAATTTTGAAAATGGGTGGTGTGCTGTATACCACTCATTACCATTTGAAGTGAAGTGTGCTGGTGTTGAGTCCTGGCAACAGGAAAATGTTTTAACCCTTTACCGAACGCAGACTATATTAAAATTTATTATTTTAAATACCATTTTTTTTAATATTTCAAAAAATGTCAACAAAACCATATCATGTGACCCCTCATTGGAACAAGCTCGATGAGCTCGTTCCAAAGAGGGGTCACTTGATATGGTTTTGTTGAAATTTGTTGAAAAGTAATATTTTTTCTGCTGCTGAATTTGCATTATGTGGGTGGATGTGGCCGATTCGTTGGGTAAAGGGTTAAAGAAAAACATCAACGAAAATCTGCATTCTGTTCACTCCACTGGTGCTCAATAAGCTGGGATTACCCAATTTTGCAAATAAGCTTTTTGCAGCAATAATCAAATTCACTTAAGATCGGTATAATAATACATGGAATGCAAACTCAATTTTGCAATCATTAAGTCCATCAGAAGATTCTCCAGGAAGCATCAATGAAAAGTCAGTGAGTAGCATTACTGGCCTTTGAAGTCTGTCAAATTATGTTGTTAATGTACCAATTTTCAGAAAGTTAAGGTTGATTAATCTGAAGTCTTGGAATGCTACATGGTGTATTGTTCACATTTTTGTGCACGCATTGAATTATCTGCCGAACTAGTGTTGAAATGATTAATGCCATTTGGATTTTTACTAACCGACTAATCGCTGAACAGTAGTCGATGATTAATCGACTTGTCGGGTATGCAATGTCAAATGCTAAACTAAGCAATGAATTCTACAAAACTGTAGCTTTTAACTAAATTCATAGGCTGGAGTGGCTTCTAAATTACGATACAATTAATGGGTCTAAATGAGCGACATTACAGAAGCCTATGTCTCCATGTCCTTACGTCAAGTTACGACCAAACAATCGGTGCCGCAAAAATAAACTGGTCTAACAATAAATCTTTGGTGTTTCAATATTCGGTTCCGTCAAATATTTTTAAGCAAAAGTTAAAAAATTTATAGTAATTTATATATTTTTTATACTTACCAATGACCCAGACATAGCTGGTGCTAACTCTTAAAATATAGGGCCAAACACAAATTTTGCCCCCCAATCCCCAAAATTTGCATCTAAAACCAAAGAAAACATGTCCTGAATGGCCCTCCACACTTCACCTCTACTGCGCATGCGCAGTGTCAAGGACGTTCCAAAATTGGCGCCATTAATCATTCTAATAACCAGTGCCTGGTAAGCGCTATGTACTCAGCGGGGAGGTAAGAGTTCCCAACTCCTGGGAGGGCCATCCCCGTCTGGGTCATTGGTAAGTATAAAAAATATATAAATTACTATAAATTTTTTAACATTTTTATACTGTACCAATGACCCAGACATAGCTGAATAGTAAAAAGGCTGGAGGGCCAAGGACATAGAGCAAGATGGAATACGCTCAATTATATAAAATAGAGTCATCCCCTCTAGGGAAAAAGAAGTATTAGGCCTTACATGTATCTTTCTTATTTATGATAAATTAGAAAGATACAACACCTTCCAAAATTGAGCATCATACATCCATGTACTCTATTAATATCTAGAATAATCCTTATACTAATAATTTTTAAAGTAAGCCAATAAATAAAGTAAGTCTAGAGAATAGAGACTCTTTATACTCCTTAAAAGTGTCTGAGGATTGTATAATAATGTCCGTTGACACGTGCTATATTCAAAAGCTATACTTTAAAAACTAAGACCTGACTGAATTTTTAAAACATAAACCTCTCACTAAACAACCATCCCAATAACAGCTCAGAATTACTAACTCCGGAGGAGGTATCCCCTTGTTTTCATAGTAAAACAGGTGACCCAAGGGAACACCCTCCCCCCCCCCCCCTTTTCTTGCCCTGGGTCAAATAGCCCAGAGCAAAGAGGGCAGCAGAACGGAGTCACTGCCGAAACAGACAGCCTACCTAGCTATAGTAGCAACTGTTAAGTGAATGACATTCTGAGCAGTAGATAATAGACCTAACAATAGAGGCCTCCAGAAATGGGCTCGATATTTCTGAGATAAAAATTCATGAATGTGGATGGCTGAGCGCAATGAGCAGCCTTCAAAAATCTATAATAGCGACACTATTAATGTAAGCCCAAGATGTAGAAGAATTCTTACTTCATGAGCCGAAATCTCAAACACAACTGCTGAGTCAATGATATACCATAAGCAGTATCGATAGTTAATTGAATCCATTAGCAATAGAATGGAGCGTAACGTTCTTCTATTAGGCATCAAAGACAGAAGAAGCTTACGCCCGTAGTAATAAACAGATATCTGTTTATAAATACATAAACTCTAACCGGACAGAGTAAAGGCCTATGCCCGTACGAAGACGGAAGGACCTTAATAACAATAGGTTCCGGATATTAATTAGGAGCCTGACTCTTATGCAAAACTCCAACCTAAATAGTAAAGGAAGTAGTGATTCCGAAACTACGAAAGTGAAAATCATCCACCGATAGTGCATGAAACTCATTGACTCTTCAGTAAAAGAGAAGCCAACAGAAATACTGTCTAAAAGGTCAGAATTTGAAAACTACTGTTTCAAATGATTACTTAGCTAAATAAGAAGCGAAGTTAAATTCCATATAGGAATTTAATCTAATGATTCTAAGTCTATTTACCGAAAAGTTACTAACTGACTTAGATAAAGAGACATAAGACTCAATTGTAAACTATCATAGAGTGCATAGGTATGAGGTAACATAAACCTATAACCTTAATAATAACAGGCTGCAGTAGATCTTGTCAAACAAGTATACTAAAAAGTTGCAATGACTAGTATGGAGGGATCAACAATATCAACATAGTGATCCCTACACCAACGACGGAAGAGCCTCCACTTTAGCCGCATAGTATAGCGAAGAAGAGGTTCTCCTATAGTAAGAAATCGCGTCGAAAGCTCGTCCAGTACAATGCTTACAATGCAATAAGGACCACACAACGGAATACGTGAAGGTTGAGACCTTGCGGGTTGTGATAAAGATGACACGATTTTACCCAGCGAAAAAAGATCCTCTCATGGAGGAAGATTTCGCGTTAAGTACCACAGTAGACATCAGAGTAAATTTACCCACGGTCTCTGTGAAGACAGAGATGCTATAAACAGAAATGTATTGTGGTTGTTTATCTTAGCAATACTTGCTGAAACAACAGCGCAGGAGGATACGTATATCCTATCATTCCGTCCTATTAGATCAATAGAGCGTTAACAACATAAGCTCAGAGATCCGGACAAGCAAACACATACGTCTGCAATTGACAAGAAAGTTGTGTCGTAAATAAATTATCATTGGGCGCTCCCATTGATAGCAAATCTGATTGAATACTTGTTTGTTGAGAGTCCATTCTGACGGCAACAAGCGACCCATAAGTGAACAGGAGTCCGGTAATACAATCAGACGACCCAGAATATGACGGACCGAAGCAGAACTTGGTGTACTATAACAAACAGAAGGATTCTTTCCATTAAATTGAATAACGGAAACGAATGAGTGCCTCCCTGGTTCCGGAGATACACCACTGCTGTCGAATTAACAGACAGGATTTGGACATGCGTTTCTGAATAATGTTCATCCAATGACATAAAGCAAGCCTAAAAAACATTATTCCGTGGAAGATAAGTGCTTGCTTAGAGACTGCGGAACCCAAAGACCCTGGCACTTCGAATCCGTTGGAATCAATATTATATCCCAACCTGTTTGACTGGCAACCGTCATTATTATAAAACTCGGATCCGGCAACTGCAGTGGCACTCTCTGAGTCAACCACCAAATGTTTGCCCCAGTCTGAATCTCTTGCTACACTAGATAGACAAGAGAACGTGTAAATCGAGCAATTCATGGATTGCTGAAAAGTTGCCGTCGAAGAGAAGCTTCTCCGAGAACGAAGCGACTCTGAGAGAGTTCTTCACCTTACTATCCACGCGCGTGGATGTAGCTAGGGCTGCGTCACGTCTAACCAACTCCAAGCAGCCACTGAAGGGCGGAGTTATACGTAACAAACTACTGCCCTCAAAAGAAATCACATTGAGGATTATATCCTGGAATTCATTCTCTTGAAGACGTAATGATAACGCCTCAGTAAGGTGGATTACGTATGATAAAGCGTCTAAGTTAAGTCTATTAGACATCATTGTCGTTTCCAACATTGTGGTTGGAAAAGACATAGACGTCAAAAAAGATTATTTCCAGTCTTTAACCACGCCGTCTAGACGCATATGAACTCTCGGTATGCCCTGTTCTGCCAAAATAAATTATTCGTATAAATGAAAAAAGGCAGAAATGAGCATTGCGGACAAGAAACTAAACTATCATGCTTGGTAGCAGGCTTATATATATATAGCGTCGATAAATAATACACATGTTCTAATGACATTATTGGACTGTGTCGGTAAGTCAGGGACAATGTCCCTGAACCGATCCAAAATTCTGTGTCCAATGACGCTATAAGTCTCTTATCCAACATCGCAGCAATGTAGTCCGAAATAACAATCACTGGATGATAATGCCGGAAGATATGTATGGCAGCTTCCGATGCTACGAAAGTGAAAACTCGAAATCTTTTGAATCCCTTTCGCCATCCTGTCGGACCCTATAAAGCGTTCGGTCGTCCGTACCTGATGCAACCGCGGACCGCACCGACCCAGCGCCGTCAGATAATTCCTGATTCGACCAAGAAACTGTCGATTGCTGGGATGCTACGAAAAAACTGTGCTAACTCGGATAGCACGTCCGTCACTGAGGCCTATGGAGAAGCGGTCCTACAATGCATTGCCGCTGGAAGCTCCAGGATCGTTACCCCGTGCATACTACTAATATGCGAGCGAACGGAGTGTATAGGCCTCGTGTCCCTTGGCTACCGGATGGCGTGACCTGTTCGCCGTGGAATCACTGAATGACAAAACTAATCGGATACTCGAGGTCACGTAGCCAATGTGCGGTCGTGTGCACTGCTGTGAGGATGAGGAAGCATTATCGACAGTCTCTCGAACTGTCAATATAACGGAGCATCCCGAACGACGGACATATGCTCCGAATGTAAAATATCTGAACCACAACATGCGGTCCCCTATGTTGTTGGACAAGAGAGGGACCTCTCTCGCTCACAGCCCGGACGGACCTGGACAAGCCAGGAACCGGACTAACAGGCTTCCTCCGATCTGTCCTCAATCCGCCGTCACTGGGTGAGTACTAAAGTAATTATAGTGCTCGCATCACCCAAATCTCCTTCCTAGACCGCAACGGACGAACCCGGCAGCCGAACCATTCGATGAATGTACGCTACACCGGGTGAGCTAGCGAATGTCACTCCGTCGATCCTACAAGGGACCTCTTAGGCGATAGACATATTCCATGAGCACTTATTGCCACTAGCTCTTCATTAACTATGACGACAGAGGCACACTTTTGAAAGACATCTCCGTAACTTTGCGAACAAGAAACCAGAAATGCTTGGTAATAGCAAGCATATAATAATAAATATATAGCGTCGTTCAATAATTCGAAAGTTTGTGTGACATTATTGGACTATGTTGGAACTGAGGGACTATGTTGGAACTGAGGGACGATGTCTCTGAACCGAACCAAAAATTTCTAAGTCTACCGACGCTATCAGTTTCTTATCCGGCATCGCAGCATTCTGGTCCGACGAACGAACCTGTAGAAGATCAAGTGAGATGACATACACAACAGCATATGTTGTTCCGAAAGGGAAAGCTCGAAATCCTCCGAATCCCTTTCGGTATCCCGTCGGACCGGATAAAATTTTCGGACGTCCGTACCTGCTTCCGCGGAGCGTCCCGACCCAGCATCGTCGGATAAAACATTATGCGACAGATTCAGTTGTTGCTGGGATGCTGCGAAAAGCTGTGCTATTTAGGATAGCACGTCCGTCCCCGAGGCCTGTGCAGTAGCGGTCTTACGATGCATTGCCGCCGGAAGCTCCATGTACGTTGACTCCCGCACACTTCCCTATGCGAATGTCCGGAGTCTGCAGGCCTCGTGTCCCTGGCTACCGGATGGTGTGACCTCGTCGCCGATGATTCTCTGACTGGCGAAGCTGACTGGATATCCGAGGTCACGTAGCCAAGAGCGGTCGTGTGCGCTACCATGAGAATGAGGAAGCCTTATTGACAGTCTCTCCGGACTGACTATATGTCGGAGCATCCCGAGCGGCGGACGTATGCTCCGAATGCGAAACATTTTGTACCACAACATCTGGGGCCAGATGTTGTTGTACGAGAGAGGGGCCTCTCTCGCTCGCCGTCCGGATGGACCAGAACGAGCTATGAACCGGACTAAAAGGCTTCCTCCGTTCTCCCTCTAATCCGCCGTCACTGGGTGTGCATTTGGTTGATTTATAGTGCTCGCATCACCCCAAAACTCCTTCTAGACCGCAACGGACGAACCCGGCTGCCGAACCATTTGATGAATGGACGCTACACCGAGCGAGCTAGCGAACGTCAAAGGCCGTCGAACCTACTAGGGTCCTCTTAGGCAATTGGCGTATTTACATGAGCACTTTTCCGCTAGCCCTTCATTAATTGTGACGACGGAGGCACACTGTTGGAAGACATCACAGATACATCACCCTAATCTTGATCGTCTGAAATAGAAATTGATAAAGTAGAGTGACCCTGCGGGGAAAGGACCGGAATGTCCAAGTCCCCACTAACATACCGTGACATACGCTTCCCATGTTGTCATCGAAATCATCAGATACAGAACAGGAGTTAATGCGAGTACACTGACCACATATAGAATGATTATAAAAGTCAGAGGAAGACTTCCTCTTATTACAATTGATCAAAATCCTTTCAATGTGAAAAGAAAACAAAGTCCTGGTACTCGCACCAACCCCTGACAATCAAAATACATAATAATAATATGATCCATTAACATAGAAAAAATAATTGAAATCAAAATATTTTGAAAAAATATTTTTTCAGAACAGCCCAAGTTTCTGAAAAGTAACGTTGAGCCCCAATGGATCCCAAGCCTAAGTGTGGACTAAAAATTTAAAAAATTTTAAACAATTTATGCAACACTTACGAACAATAATAATGTATCTAGTTATGATTAAATTAACATCAAGATATTATTTTCAAGAAATCCCCCCCTCACACAGAGGGCTGTTGTAAATGTAAACAATGAGTGTAAAAACACTAAAATAAGACTCCAGGCACCCAGGCCCGAAATCAGTTACCAAAAATACAATATCTGATGCAAAACAGAGACTTCCAGGTAAGAAACTGCAGAACATCAGATGGTAGATGCAGAACACAAAGCCTAACCACCGATAGGTGAAGACGTAAACATGGGGAAAAGAACAGAATTCATTCTGTTATTCAGCTAAAACTCCCAAGAAATTTTAGTAATAATAATTACAGAAACTATGCCAAAAGCATGGGAGAATAGCAAGGGGGGACTTAAAGGAAAGGGAGAGAGGAAAACACTGAAAAATCAGTGTAACTAAATAACAAGAAAGACAACAAAATGGCTGCTGCCTCGAAAATAGGTAACTTAACATAATTTCATTAAAAAATTTTAAGTTACAGCCCTGATAATATTCTGTCACACATTTTTTTTCTCCTCCTTCTCTATCCTCCTTAGAATCACCATTTCACTAATATTTATGTGTCTGGCATCATTTAAACTGAGATTTACAAGCACAAATATCAGTCAGATGTTAACTGATGAAGGGCCAAACTTAGAATGATTAATGGCGCCAATTTCGGAACGTCCTTGACACTGCGCATGCGCAGTAGAGGTGAAGTGTGGAGGGCCATTCAGGACATGTTTTCTTTGGTTTTAGATGCAAATTTTGGGGATTGGGGGGCAAAATTTGTGTTTGGCCCTATATTTTAAGAGTTAGCACCAGCTATGTCTGGGTCATTGGTACAGTATAAAAATATGATCTTTTCCCCCAAAATTCCCTTGTATATTGTGGTCTAATAAGAAATTTCTGCACTTTGTTATTGTGCTAAAAAACTTTGAAAGCAGAAAACAGGTCACTGAAGAAGTGTACTCTGATGACGTGGGTAACTTAATCAACCCCAATGAAAAGCTAGACAAACTATAAACAATAGCCTCATTGAATATTAAATACATCAAACAGTGCGATTTCTTTGGTCAGTACATGCACTACGTAATGCGAGTTGTAAAACTTCATTCAATAGTAAATATCATTATGTGACATTTTGTTTTCTGACCAATCTTATTACAGCAACATTTACCCAAAATAAGAACGTGTTGAAAAAGCTGAACATTTGTAGATAAACTTCTGCTGACACAGCCTGTCAGCGTTAATTAAAATGACATAACAGTTTGCAGGCATAATGTTCACACCTCATTTGTGTGTTTTAATCAGTGTAATGGAATCACGAATCTTTGACCAGTAATTTAATCTATTTTCTTGTAAATTTGAGATGCACAAAAAAGAGAGCTTCTTGTTTCCAATGTAAAAGAGCGATAGCACACCACAAATCAAAAGCACTGAATTAATTTTAATAAAATTAAATTAAATTTCTTAAAGGATCACATAGTGGAAACTTCAAGGCATTCGATAATATACTCAGACAACTAATCGACGAGTGATTCACTAATCAGTTAATAGTACTAATCACGTCGGTGTTGACCAGTGGAAAAATCGTTTCAACACAACGACAAACAGATTTCAACCCTGCACAGAAAACAGGAGTTCAAAATTTGTTATTTTAATTTGTTCCCCATATTCTTAAAAAAAACAGAGGTAGCTGCCTAGGGGTGGCAAACCCTCCTGATACTGTAACCTTAGTAATATATTACATTAACTCTTAGAAGCCGAGAGTCAAGATTTCTTGCCTGTGATGTAACACGGCAGGTAATCTGGCCGTGATGGTTCAGCTAGGTTCAGCTATCTTTGGGACGGGGTGAATTAAACACTAAGCAGGTGCTTCTAGTAAAGTGTTGTCTGCCTGAATAGGCAGACGACACTTGACTAAAAGCACCTGCTTGACTGTAAGTTTTTCACTGTATGTCATGTTCAATAAATTCATTCTGATTCCCTGGCTTCTAACAGTTAAATTAACACAGCAACTGTTGGTATTATTTACTCAGATAATACAGATAAGATTATCTGTATTTAATGATATGTTGTTTGGTTTTGATTGGGCCTTTGCTACATAGGCAGGTTACTTGCTGATAAACTCATTGAAAATTAAGTCTATTGCCTGTATTTTGTTCACAAATTAGACATTGCATTATTTAAAAGAGGCATATTAGGCAAAAAAAAATAACGGTTTGGTTCCAGTTACCCGACCAACCCTAAATTTGTGCCCTGACCTTAACAATTTTTTTTTTATTGAAATTGAAAAAGAAACAGAAAAAAACACACAGAGCCTAACTTTTACAACAATAACACAAATAGTGCTGGGCGTTTTTTTTTGTACACCGATTTATATATATAATCTGTACCATGTTCAAAACCATCACCGGACAGTTGGTAATGGTATACCAAAGTCGTTTTAACTCCAGTATGCAAATTTCAACTTGCTTAAGATGGGTTACAATAAGTGAATTTACTTCACTGGTTCGGATTACTGTTGATTTAAATTTGGGCCTTTCGTTTTTTACCAATCTGTCTACCTTCACAGACCATAGGACCTTCCTTTATTACTTTTCATTCCAAACTGTTCAAGTAGTTTGTCTCAACAGTCACCATTATAACAAAAAAAAGGACAGAACATTGTTTACCTCAAATTTGTCAGAAACAAGTTGCGCTGAAAAGCCACAACCATGTGTACTGCATTACTCAAAGCATGCATAGTTAGTCACATTGAACATTCGACTAATCGTATTCCTGCTATTTAAAACCAGGAAATTTTTCTTGGGAAACACAAAGGGATTCCCTGTAGTTTTACACTTGTACTTTAAAGTGACTGGCTGTTTGCACAGAGTGACATCATGATAGCATCTTGCTTTCAAAATAGTGTGCACGCAAGTGTTTGATACAAGACAGACGCAAGAAACATTACTGTTTTCAAATAAATATATAAGCAAGTCATTTGTGCTTCCTCTGTCAAGATAACGACAATGATACTTAACCAGCTCACTACCACAATCACTTAAAGTGTCAATTTATTTCATGTGCTGAGGTGTGCTAATTTTAACACTTCCCATTATAAAGTGTGCGAACACACACTCCACTTCAGAATATGAGGACAGTTGATGATAATATTATCAAGACACTTCTGAATCCGTTTTGTTTTGAAATTGTGGAATTACACCCGAAATGCATCTGCAGATGAACTGCCATTTTGGGTGCAATTTTGAAATTCTGACTCAACAGAATATCAAAGCAGGAAATTTCAGTGACAACTATTGGAAGAAATTGGTCCTAAAAATTAACTCAAGCACAAATTCAAGAACAAAAACAGAAAAAAAAATAATATCCCTACCAACTGACACCATTTTTTTCTGCTATGTAACCGGAACCAAACCTTTAATTTTTGGAGGGGGGGGGGGGGGGGGGGGGGGGGGGCTTAGTGATTAGCAAATCTTTGTTACTGACATGAGGTGTGGATTTGTTGTCTGAAGTCCATGAACTTAGATCTGCAGAAATCTTTTATCCATTATCCTAGTTCAGTAACTCAAAAAATAGAAAGTATTCACACATCTCAGATTTTAATGTATTTGAATACGACATGTATTCCTAAAATTCCATTAGTGAACACATGTGATACTTGAAAAACTGTAATCGACTGCAAGAGAATACAAATACCCCAACCCTGGTTCCCACAGGGATGTAGAAATATTTTTCCAGGCATCAATTCATTACATATATCCTAATATTACTGTATACTATTGTATACCAAATTTGGTGGAAATTGACCCACCGGTTAGGAAAATAGAAACTGGAGACAAGACCAAAACTAAAGGCTCTGAAGAGCCTGTAATCGCTCACCTGGCAGAACTACATATAAAAATGTGAGTTCCCATAGGGTTTCCATGGTAAATATGGCCCACAATTGTGGCAATGTTTACAACATTACATCAACATTAAACAAGGATCATTGGTAGGTGTCCCAGTCTTCAATCATGTGAAGTTTCAAAACATTTGACCTTGTAGTTCCAGAGAAGCGTTTTCAAAATCGACCAATCAGAATCAAAGAATGCCTCTGGCAGCCACGTTTTTCATCCAACAGAAATAAAATTACTAACAGTTGTAGAGAACCTCTCATAGGCCATGCCTGCTAAGTTTGATTCACATTGGCTCAGTAGTTCCAGAGAAGAAGATGAAAATGTGATTTCCCATAGGGTTTCTATAGTAACTATAATCTGCAATTGCAGCCATATTTGCAACCCGATCAATAGTAAACGAGGATCATTGGTAGAGGGGTCCCAGTCCTCATTTATGTGAAGTTTCAAAACATTTGGCCTTGCCTTTTCAGAGAAGATTTTTGAAAATCCATCAATCAGAATCAAAGAATGCCTCTGGCAGCCATGTTTTTCATCAGATGGAAACAAAATGAAGAACGCTCAAATGTAGAGTACCTCCCATAGACCATTCCTGTCACATTTGGTTCACATTCGGCTCTGTAGTTCCAGAGAAGCAGATGAGCATGTTATTTCCCATAGGATTTCTATAGTAACTATAAGCCACAATTGCAGCTATATCTGCAACCCCAGCAACATTAAATGAGGATCGTTGGTAGAGGATGTTCCAGTCATCAGTGATCAGTATTTCTGATAAGAAACATGAGGGTAATATTGACATAATTACACGAAAAGCTGCAAACTTGTTTACAGTACAAGTCAAAATAATTTGTAGGGTAACCATTACAAACTTTGTATCTTTCTCTTCCTACACTGATAAGACCAGAAGCTGACATGATTTTCTGGAAAGCTCTGTGACTGGTGGTTTATGACAAGTTGTTTGAAAAATTTTGAGCACAGCCCCAAGGCCATTGGTCTTAGCTTCTTCTATTGAACAAACTTGGAAGGTTATCCCCCAAAGATAATTTATACCAAGTTTTGTTGCGATTTATGCAGTGGTTCTGAAGAAGAACACTGGTAAGTAAAGTTAATGGATGATGGACACCAGGTGGTGAAAAAAGCTCACCCTGATTTTTAGGCAGGTGAGCTAAGCAGCATATGAGATTAAACTGCCTCACGTTTCTTTTACCGAAAAATAGATTCAAGTTTTGAGGGGAAGAGGACAGACAATCCCAGAGAACCCAGTCATGATCTGGTCAAAACTCTCTGTCCACTTTTTTAATCACAGAACATTATATTAGCTTCAAGTTGCTCTGACATGTGCAGTAGGTCCCTGCTTAACCCTTTACCCAACACAAAAAGCAGACAAGACTTGCAAATAAAATTCCTGAAGCACTTATGTTTTTTATCTTTTTTTGTGTCAAAAACATAGCTGACGACCCCTCATTGGAACGTGCTCATCGAGCTCGTCCAATGCGGTGTCATAAGCTATGTTTTTTGACAAAAAAATGAAAAAAGTAATAAAAATTGAAAGGTGAATTTTGTGAATAGTGATGGTCGGTTTTGGCCGTTATGTTGGGTAAAGGATTAATTTGATAGTGCATGATAGAATAACCATGTTTACTGTATGTTAATGTCATACACAATTCCCATTTAGAAAAACTTTATATTCCAAGTTTACACTTTTAAATACATGTACCTTATATGGTTGTTTCCTGCTGATTTACTGAAAATATTCTGATAAGACCTCACAAAGTAGAGCTTCTGTTTCTCTAACTTTCTCGTGCCTTGTTGCACTCATGGGATAAATTTATCAATTTTATTAACTTGGGTAAAATTGGTTATAAAAAGAGAGCATGCAGCAACCAAAACGAAAATGTGAGAGGGCCCGAGAAACAGGTTTTTAACTGTGTTAATCCCAACCAATTGTAAAGGAGAGTCAGTACTAATTTAATCAAGCAACACTCACAGGGGGTTAATTTATAACTAAACTTTCTTGCAAATACTAAATGGATTCAACCGTTCACTACACCCAGTTTGTATACAGCAATCCAATTCAGGAACTGTGTTGTTATGTTACTGGTGTTTAAGGTTACTTTCAGCATCTAAGCTAGGAAGTCAAACTTAGCCAATCGCTTACTTATTCTGTCCACTTTGGAGGGTTTCTGCCACCAGACGCTGGTTACTGAGTACTATTTTACCAGTGAAGCATAGCTTGTTTACCACAGTGTGCAAGCACTGCTACACTTCCTGGGGTTCCCACATATTCAACATTTGACAGGTTCGGTTACAATTCATTAGCAAGTGGTAGGTCATCACATGGTAGCTATTATATGTAAAACATTATAACATACTTGAAACACATGTTGGTCTGTTTGGTGGTTCCCATTCTCCATTACTGTTACAGACTTGCTTTGGTGAGCCTTTTAAAACATAACCTTCGTTACAAAAGTAATAAACTTTCCCAGAGGCCGGTTTTCTTATAAATGCATGATCCAAAGGTCCTAGATCTATACACCTTGTAGCATTTGTTACTGCCGCTGTGAAAGAAAAGACAAAAAATATCAGACATGCATTAAATTAAAATTTTCGTCCAGGCTTTATCATATTTTGCCATATGTTCATCCTAGAAATAATTACAATCGGGATAATCAAAAGAAAATCTTATCTGAAAACTAATACAGTGGAACCCTGATAACTGAAAAGTCATTTTGCAGTTGAAAATTATTCAATTAACTAAGTATTCAATTAATAGGGATTTCAACACTGATGTATTCTAAAGATATATGGAGCATTTATTCTATTTTATCTTGCTTGACAGAGCTCCTGTCATCAGTCAAGCAAAATATAATAGATTAAATACCTGGTCTGGATGTACTGAGGCCAAATAAATGAAAAACAAGGGGAATTTGGTGATTGTCAGAGTGATATCTTGACATATTACAGGATTTTTCATTCAATTAACAGGAGTTTACTCTATCACCTACATACGAATAACAGGTGAAATTTGCACCACAGGTATGGCAAATGGTCCTGTGTTTGCAAATTATATTCAATTTACAGTATTATTCTATAGAGATATAGAGTTCTGTGGGTTCCACCATAAAAATATATTTTGGGAATAAAAACAATAGAGGTGACCTTGCTTTGCTTGCAGCTCAGATTAAAGGCAATATGTATCAATCTTCAGACAGTGATACACTCATACATGTACACCAATGTAAGTTTCAAAGTGACCTATATAAAGTAGTTGAACAGATGCTCACCAATATATTGATGGGCTAATTGTTGGGTTGCACGGTATTCGAAATTGAATACTGGTATCAGTATTCCAAAAAGATAACAAGATATACTGGCATATCGAAGACTATTTTAGATTTATTTAGGCTAAAGAAAATTATTCTTTTGATTCTCAGGAAGTGGCGTGTTCGTTTTTTGGTCCGCGTTCGTCATATTTATTTCAGAGGCAAAATTCATAGGGTGTGATTTTAGCGGTATCAGATTGCGATTTGTGATGCAATATGTCGTATACATTGATACAGTATTGTTATTCTCTTCGGCGTCTTCGCGAAATGCAGCACGATTCTCATATGTGTGTACAAATTAAGATATTTAACTTGTTGAGGTTAGTTTACTTTTGGTGGTCTGAATTGGTTCATCAAAAATTGTTTTATTACAAATTATTGGAGAGTGCCAATAGGCACTCTCCAATAATTTGTAATAGAACAAATTTATATAAACAAACTATTATTTACATTTGACTGAATACGAAACATGGGTTAGGAAAATATTGGCTTCTAGCACTCAACCAGTTAACTCATTATTTTTTATCTCTATTTTAGTTCTTCTATATTGACTTTCTATTGTATGATCACTGTTACAAAAAAAAAAAAAAAAGTATCAGTGAAATAAACTTGGAAGCTCTAATATTTAACTTTAGGCTCTCGCAACTGGATTTTCGGCAACAGCTATCATTCTATCAGGAATAAAAAATAAAAATAAAAACCACCCCTCCTTTGGTTGAGAAACAATTATTTAATTTTGTTTGGGCTTACTGTTGTTCAATCCTTTACCCAGTGCATAGGATATCAAAATTATTTTAATTATTGTTTTTTTTTAAATTTTTCAAAAAATTTCAACAAAAGCATATCATGTGATCCCCTAAGTGGAAGGAATTCGTTCCAATGAGGGGGTCACATGATTTGGTTTTGTTGAAACTTTTTGAAAAATGTATTTTTTTCTAGTGCTGAAATGGTAAGCCGGATAACCAGTTTGCAATTGGTTATCAGCGTAACCGGTTGGAAAAGCTGTCAACTGGATAACTGCTATACCTATAGTTTATGGGATAGCTTCTGGAAAATAAATAGTATTTGAGCGGGAGACGTTAGAATTCTTTTGCTGATGAAAGCAATGTCAAAGCTGCCAAACATTTGTCCATTTACAATGTGTACTTCATGTATCATGAAAGGGTTAAGGTGTTAGAATGTTCAATGAACAGTTATTTTCAGTTGCTTGGGCTGTCAAGTTGCGGATGTTTGTAACAAACTGCCAACAGTCGAGTGCACTGCAGGTTGTTTTCTGCATGGGCAGCAGTGAGCATGTGCCTGTCAATGTAACGTAATCTTCTGCAAACAAATTTGACATTCTTCTCTTTGATGAGGTGTTTGTTAATTGCAGATTATAATGCTGAAAAATTCCCTCAGTGCAAGTAATGGTGCTTCCAAAATAAATTGACTGTTTGGTTCTTTACCGTGTTTCAGAAAAATAATGTTTTGATTTTACTGAACTGTTTAAGAGAATGAATGTATGTCATAAGAAACCTATTTTAAAATCTTGCATTTTAAAATTGTTTTTCAATGGTCATTGTCAGACGAGGGGCTCTCGGACAGATTAGTGTTGTTTTGTGCACAGGCATTTCGTACAATGACTGTTTCATATACAAAAGAAGACGTTTCGTACATATATCAAAGGACATTTCGTACATAGGCAAATTTTATGGGGTTTTTAAGTATTTTTTGTATGAAATAATAGTCTACATACTCTTGTAAGGTATTATAATCCAATATAAAATAAATCTACATTTGAAATATCATGGAACAGAATTTAATACGTCCAACACCACCACAATATGTCGTACATTTGAAAATATTGTTTGGAAATAAAACTAGAGGGGGTGTCATTTGTGTGCAAAGCACACTATGGTTTATCTCCGCATTTGCATTCTTGACTTTGTATGAATGCTTGATACAAAGATGTAATGTATTATATGACATACTAAAATCATATTGAGTGGCACAGGTGACACAGCTTCGAGCACATCTACAAACTCCACTGTTTGTGACATTTGTCTTAACAGAGAATAGAAAAAGATACTCAAAAATTTAGGAGTACATATTCATCCTATGATCGCATCAAATTCAAGTCACTCAAGGTAAGAGACTCTTTGCTAATACAGCTAACTAACTTTGCCTAACTACAATTTACAAACTGGTTGGAGTTCGCACCTAATATCAACGACAATCTTCCCTCACCTCAAATGCATGCACATGGGAACAAATTGCACATGCACACTTTGTTTTAGGAGCGCGGCATACCATGCAGGGACCAGCCATGAGGGCGACTAGTGCGATTATGTCGCCCTTCTAAGCTCCAAGTCGCCTTGAAAAATAGTCGGGGCGATTACAAGTCGCCCTCTAAAAATTGGCCAAAATGAGGAAAGGCTGAACTGAGTGGTCCGAGGTTTACATAAAAACGATTATTTTAAAAAATCGAATGTGCTTGAGTGTGATAAATGGGCATTTTCATTCGTAAAATAAGCAGTTATTTGAAATCACACGACGATCAATTGGCATTGTCGCTTTTGGAGGATTTTTTATTTCTATTTTGTTCCGTTTCAGTCAGAGCTTCAAGTGTCGAAACGAAAATAGGTGACTTTCGCGACTTAACAGAAAAACCCAGTTTGAAAGTAGGTTACCTCGCTTAGGATGCTGAAAATGAATACACAACAGACGTATTTTCTAACACTGTATTTTTATTTCGTTTTGCTGACGACTGTTAACATTAACTGTTGGGCCGTCTATTCCCAGAAAAACACGAATGGAATTGAAACACATGAAAAAAAGCTTTAGTGATGTCAAGAAAAGCTTTGTACAGAGCACAAGTGTGCATGTGAAGGATCTTGAAAAAGCTGTCATCCTAAACACCGGAATGACACGAAATGACGCGGAATGCCATAAAAATGATGTGGAATAACATTTATTTTACAAAATACTCGACCCCAGTATGTATTTTGTTTATTAACTAACAAAGTACCTTCCAAGCAACCTTCTTACATCTGGTCCTGTTCACACTTTCAGACTTGGGAAATTATTAGCTTAGTAGACTTTGGTGAAAGGCAAGCACAGGAGGGTGCTGGGGGGATTGTCATGAAGAAGAGGGGAGGAGTCATGAAGGAGATGGTAGCTTGGGGGATTTTCAGTCAATAATTACTTTGTGATTTTTTAACCTGGCATAGATGCATCATAGACAACTGGACCTGGATTAATCGGACGTTAATGGAGGACCACAAGCTGAAAATATGAAGGGGCAGCACTTGCCTATGGAGTCTCCCTACTTGACTCTGCAGTTTACCTATTTTTTATGGAGGGAGACCTGAAGTCTCCCTAAAATTCCCCCCTAGGCTGGTCCCTGATACCATGTGCCTGCGATTTTCAAATGGCAAATCCTGACTTTGTGACCGGGCAACGCAGGGTGACCATTGCAGTCATATAAATTTTTAACTATTGTTTGCACATCGTCGATTTCCGTTGGCACTCAATGGTGTTCGTTATGTTTTGCAGAAATCAAGTGGCAGTGTTTTGAACTGTTTTCTCTCCATTCTTTACTGAATTTGCATAGTAGACATTGCAATAATACCAGCGGTTGAAATTAACGGATATCCGGTTGAAATCCGCTTATGCCCGACAGTTAGCCGGTTACAAAAATGGGCCAACCGTTTCAGCTCTATTTTTTTCCAACTTCTAAATTTGAAAATACTGCAAGTGGTTGCGGGTGATTCATTAGGTGAAGGGTTAAGGTCATGTTTCTGGACAATGGCTAATCGTGACTGCAACATGGAGATAAAGTCAAGTTCAGTCAATCGTTTATACCCTTGTCGAAGGCTATTGTCAATATCTGAAGGTACTAATCATTACCTATTACACACATTGATGATTATGTTTAGACTGCTATACTGTATTTAAAGATCTTCCACAAATCACAAAATGAAGAATGAACTTGTAGTTCGATGGTACAGTCAGTGGATACAGAAACCTACATGTACGCAAGGGAATATTTCTCTGTACTAACACAAATGTGACGAAAAAAGAAGCAACATTGGAATATTTTGGGACTGACAGAAACAGTAAAATAGAATGACATGTTGAATTCAACATTTTTCCAATATCACCTTTAACATCAATAGTTTGATACAGAACCATTACTTATGATACATGCATGCCAGTAATTTTAAAACAGTGTAGTATTGATGTGGTATCATTTTAAATACATTCATTTAACTGTTTACTGGGCAGCCCTAGCTAAGTGCCAAAATCTCAACCAATCAGAAGAGTTTTGACCTTTGGCCATCAAAATCTTAAGGGGTCCAAAACGTACCATGAATTACACTCCAACACCCACCCAAAATATGATGTCAATATATTCAGTCATATTTTAAAGAAGTTTTTGAAGAGACATACATGGAGATTCTATTACAAACCTTACTGAAACTACATCTGGAGTCCGTATGAGTAATACAGCCTGTCAATTTGGAATCAAGGACCACTTGTCATGTATCCCAGCAGAATTGAACAAAACTAAACTTTTTAGGTCCTCTGAAGTATTTTAAACAAGAGGCCCAACAGAGCCTGAAGCGCTCATGGTGATACATCCACATGCCAAATATCTAAGGCCTAGGTCAAAAGACAAAAAAGTTATGCCCCGGACAAAGTTTCCCTTAAAAAGTGCATAAATCTGACCTTCAGGTCAAAGGTCAAGGTCACATGGTCACTATGGTACACGACACACTGGCTCATGGTGATACATCGACATGCCAAATATCTAAGGTCAAGGTCAAAAGACAAAAAAGTTATGCCCCAGACAAAGTTTGTATGAGAAGGAGAAGAAAAATGCACTAAAACAATATGTCTCCCTTCTGGGAAGGTGAAACATAACAAGAGATTGTCACTCAGAAGTGACTCTGACCCCGACGTGGCAATGACCTTGATCTGTGCCCTTGACCTCCATCGAACCAAAACACATTTGGTGCATGACACATTGCCTCCCCATAAGCAACATGTATGCCAAGTTTCAACAAAATCCAACAAAGCATCTCAGAGTTATGGAAAGGACATGAAAAGCTTCCTGACGGACAGTTGGCCTCCATTGAACAAAAAAAGATTTTGTGGTCGACACATTGCCCCCCCCCCCCCCCCACCCCCCCTATAAAGCAACATGTATGCCAAGTTTCAACAAAATCCAACAAAGCATCTCAGAGTTATGGAGAGGACATAAAAATCTTTCCGATGGACAATTGAACTTGATCTGTGACCTTGACCTCCATTGAACAAAAACAAATTTTGTGTGCGACACATCGCCTCCCCATAAGCAGCATGTATGTCGAATTTTAACAAAATGGAACAAAGCATCTCCGAGTCATGGTGTGGACACAAAAATATTCCATTTCAGAAATGACAAAAAAATTTTTCGGGGGCATAAAAAGGTGAAACTAAAAGATATGGCACAATGCATTCCACAACTAAGCCACTATTAATTGGCAGATTGCTGGAAGCCCATATTTGGGCTTTACTCAAAAGTGCAGGTACTGCAGCTCAAGAGGCCTCAAATCTGTGGGTGTCTTTCATATTACTTTTGAATTTAAATTATTTGGGCTGTATGGATTTTCCTTTTTACAATTTATGCCTGTAGGCACTCTCCCAACATTGTAACAAGAAAAGAGATTTGTGAATAAATTTTGTTGACTAAAAATAATTTAGCACTCTACAAGTTGAGGTAATACGCCGTGGACTGGTCAATTCCAATGAAAAAAAGAAAATATTAAGATTCCAAACACTAACTGTAGGAATAATCATCAAAAATATAATTTATGAAGCACCGGGCATAATCCGGTGCTTTATTGATTCAAATTTTGCTGATGAAGAGCTTTATTGCCTGGTAAACACATGCGCGGACATCACTGCCCAAACATGGATTACGACCAGCCTACAGCGACTGTACTGTAACACATATGCATAACACGGGCCAAGCTGCTCCACAGTCAAAGACATGACCCATTTGCATGAAAGATCAACATCATTTTGTACATTAACTATTGCTACAAAAAATCAGGGAATAGTTAACTTTTAAAATTTTGCATAGCAAATTGGTTAATGGGACCTATAGCATTTTCTAATTATAATGTAGCAATATTTCAGTCTCGAGAAGCAGTCAAGAAATTCTTAAATTTGATAGATTTACTGGACCTCAAACATATATGAAATAACAGTTTAGGCAACACAAAGTAGATCTTCTGTTTCTCAGGCCATTATTTGTGAAATTGCATGCGGGCGAGCGTTTTTTTATTTTATTTTTTATTTCAGTAATTACTTCTTAGCCATCAAAAGTTCATGTTCTTGGTTCAAGTTTTAGACCTCATAATCTACAGAATAGCATGGGTGGCAGTGTATTTCATTTCAGGGACAAATTCATCAATTTTTTTAACTTGGGTAAAATATCAGACATAAACCATTTAATTTTAATTTTTTGGGGGGGAATGTCTGACATTTGCTATGTCAGACTTTGTGGCGTTTATTCTCCCACCTCTGCCACTGGTAGCATGGTCATGATCGATTTGTTTTCGGATAATTATAAACACATATCTTAATTATTATGTAATCAACAATTCTGTAAACAAAATAATCAAATTATGTAATTCTCATATCTATGATACGTTGAATAAAAGGCCAGTATCTGGCCCATTTCTGGAAATAGTTCTTCTGCTGTTGTCAAGATCATTCCAAGGATACATGATGAATGATTTAACAGATTATAGGACAGGGATGGTTCTCAGTCTAAGGGAGGGAGCATGCACGTTGGGCAAGTTCAAACTTCTCGCTTCTTCTTGCTCAATTGGTGGAACAGCCGACACAAAAACCATTTAATTTTAATTTTTTTTCAGTTTAAATTGGTTATAAAAAGAGAGCATGCGGCAGTCAATAGGACCATGCTGGAGGGCCTGAGAAACAGATTTTTTATTTTTTTAGGCCTTACCTGACAACTTCACCCACATACAGTACTGTCGCTGTGGACTGATCGTAATCCCTGAGTGGGCAGTGTTGTCCAAGCATGCATTTATCAGGTAATAAAAATCATAATCAGCAAAAGGTTAATAAATGATGCACAGGGTTGTACCCGGTAATTTATGAAATTTTAGATGATTGTTCCTATAATTAGTGTTGGCAATATATACTACTCAAAGTTTACTAAGCACCAAGTACATCCAACTACCCGTTTTACGTTTTGGTTGAAATATTGTACTGAAAAGTGTATATATTTTTTATTTAATTATATCTTTAATAATATAAGTACATGTACAGAAATTAAGATTTTATTTGTGTTTGACATTATTTTTTAGCTTCTGAATATAACCATGTAAAATGGATATTATTGGTAAAAGAGGAAATTTTTCAATATGCCAAAAAGTTGACGGAGCGAACTGGTATGGCTTCAATATCGAACATGAGACCCATTACTGTTAATTACAGCTTAACAATGCCTTATCATGCTCCCAATCAGATTCCTGATTGTCCTTTGTGGGATGTTCTTCCATTTTTGGACCAGCATGGCACCAAGCTCCTGGACACTTCTTGGCTGGACTGGACGGGCTGAAATTGCAAGATGCATTCCAGACATATTCGATTGGATTGAGGTCAGGAGATCTTGCTTGGTACTCCCTGACAGCATGGGCAACATGAGGACGGGCATTCTCGTCCATCAGTATGAATCCATCACCCACTGCACCTGCATACAATCTGACGTGGACATCCAGGATCTCATCAATATACCTTTGTGTAGTCAATGTACCACGTTCAATGTCACAGAGCTCTGTACGTCCATCCCTGCTGATGCTGCCCCAGACCATGATTGACCCTCCACCATAGCGGTCATGCTCAGCAATGTTGGCTGCATGGAATCGCTCTCCTGGTTTCCTCCATACCCTAGAACACTGTGTGGTCTAGGCAGAACCTTGACTCATGTGTAAAAAGGACAGGTCATCAATCTTCTCTGGTCCATCCAACGTGGTCCATGGCCCATCCATATTGCGCCTGGTGGAGGTTTTGGGACAGCAGAATGCGAATACATGGTCTTCTCAATCGGAGACCACCTTCGTGCAACCTTACCTGGATTGTCTGTGTCGAAACATTTACCCCAGATGCATTCTGAAGGTCACTGCGAAGCTGGGTTGCTGTGGCCATTCAGTTCCTACGGGCCTGAATGATCAAAAACCGGTCTTCAGCTGCAGATGTTGGCCTATCTCTGCCACCACCATGCGGTCTTACTGGTGTGCCATACTGCTGACATTTTGCCTAGGCTCTGGTGATCATCGTATGGTGCACACCAAGGGCTTCATCAATCTGATGATGGGTAGCCCCTTGCTCCACCATCCCTACAGCCTGCCACATTTCTGCTTCAGACAATTGTCTTCTTACATTTACATTTGCCATATTCAATCATTAAATCACAAGGGTTTGCGTTGAAATGAAGATTGAATACCCTAGACATGTCCTGTACATGTAGACAGTACATGAAAACATCAAGAAAATAAGAGGCCCCACGGGGCCTGAAGCGCTCATCTTGTACAGAACACAATTTAAACAGAGTCCAAGAAAGGAGTCTACATTTAACAAGCCATCTCCATAGGCTACACTGTCAATCCTTGAGTCCCTCAGGAGTGACAAAAATAATCTGGACATCATGCCTTTTCTTCATAAGTAAAATGTAGAGCTCCCCTATGAAGCCCCCTTGATACAACTTATGTGGATTAATCTTAGTACCTCTAGAGGGTACTGAATACAAACTTTTTAATTCTTCAGCAAAATGGCCAATTCCGGCTCCCATAGAGAGCCCAAATATTAACCCAGGCTCTTGATTTGAACACAGTTAAATCTGACTTCCCTAGAGATGTTGTGTACCGAATATGAAAGCATTCTGACTGTTGGATCTGAAGAAGAGAAATTGTAAAGAAATTTCTTCGAATTGCACTAAGTTCAAATTTGGGCTACCATAGCGAGCCCAAATATTAACCTATGGATCCGATTTGAACAAACTTGAATCTGACCCCCCCTAGATATGTTGTATACCAAATGTGAAAGCATTCTGACAAGTGAATCTGAAGAAGATTTTTTTAAGAAATTCCCTCATATTGTACTAAGTTAAATTTCATGTTCCCATATGGCGCCCAAATATTAACCTAGGCACTCGAATTGAACAACCTGGAATCTGATCCCCCTAGAGATGTTGTATACCAAATATAAAAGCATTCCGACTGGTGGATCTGAAGAAGAAGATTTTTAAAGAAATTTCCTCATATTGCACTAAGTAAAAATTTGGGCTACCATAGTGAGCCCAAATATGTACCTAGGGATCTGATTTGAACAAACTTGAATCTGACCCCCATAGAGATGTTGCATACCAAATATCAAAGCATTCTGACTGATGGATCTGAAGAAGAAGATTTTTTTAAATTGCCCTCCATATTGAACAAAGAAAAAATTTGGGCTTCCGTAGGAAGCCCAAATATTAACCTAGGGACTTGGTTTGAACAATCTAGAATCTGACCCTCATAACAATGATGTATACCAAATATTAAAAGATTCTGACTAGTGGTTCTGAGGAAGAAGATTTTTAAAGAATATTCCCCATATTACCCTATGTTAATACTTCGGGCTCCTGTAGAGAGCCCAAATATGAACCAATGAGCTTTATTTGAATAAACTTTTATCTGACCCCCCTATGAATGCTGTATACCAAATATCAAAAGATTCTGATGATTGGTTCTGGAGAAAAGATTTTTAAAAAATTTTTGCAAATATGCTGACTCAGCATTTTTTCAATGCCCATTACAGAACACCCTAAAAAAACCGATGGCAATTTTTTTTACCATTCAGTTCTACTGGTCATAAGGATATTTCATACCAAATAAAAGCTCTCTGTTCAGTGGGGTTTGGGAAATATGGGCGTTTGAAAATATTTCTATTTTTAGCTCCCAGGGTTCCCATGGGGATGCAGGAATTTTTTTTTTGCATGGGTTCAGTACTTATGACCCAATACTACCACAAAACAAATTTGATTCATACCGGACCATCGGTTCAAAAAATAGAAATTTTGGGCGGGGCCAAAAATCTTACCCCTCCTATTACAAAGCCAAATATTACTTCACGAACTTCGTTTGAACAAACTGTGATTCTACACCTCATATGGAAGCTCCATAGCAAATATCAAGTCATTGTGCACACTGGTTCTTGAGAAGAAGATTTTAAAAATATTTTGGAGCATTTTCCCCCACTCCCTCCCTCCCTATGGGGCTGGGCATGCTGAGTTGAACAAAAATGAAATGCCCCTTTGGGACCATCACTCACACAAACTTTCACTTGAATTGGCCCAGTGGCTTTGGAGGAGAAGAGCAAAACATGGTGTTGACGGACGACGGACGGAGAGCGATGAGATTAGCTCAGCTTGACTTTGTCAAGATGAGCTAATGAAAGGGTACATGCTTTCCATGACTGTTACTGTCACTGTCAATCATATCCACCAAAAATATCGCAAATATGTTACAAGCAAATTTCACAATGACGTGTCAAATATTTGGTGCTTAGCAAACTTTGAGTAGTATATTATTGCGTCTGTGGAAATACTGCCCACCCCATAGAAAGTGACCAGTCCATGATGTCGTACTGTAGTTTACAAATTGTGCAGTTGAAAAAAATGTTTTTCAAAAACATTCAACAAAATCATATCATGTGACCACTCATTAGAAGGTTCGCGATAGTGATGCAATAATCGCAATTGGAACCGGCCAGTTATGGGGCTGGGGCATCAGCCGATTGTGACAACTGGCAGTTAAAAACCGGCAGTTTAGGGTTATTCTATATTTAACACTGACTATTAAAAATCTCTCTGAGGTCTGGCTATTTCATTAAAGTTTCCCCATTAAAAATGTGTTTAGTGCATAGCAGAATATTTAGGGATTTGCAGAGCCAAGATATTACGGAATTTACCATCAGCAATTGGTACGAGATCATCACCATTTCCCAGCTGATCGAAGTCACTGGCCTTCAATCATTCATGGTGCTGTGCAACTACAACTTTGCATTGGGAACATGTATAAATAAAATGAGTTTTGCCATTAGTCTGTAGTACTTCATGATGCAAGCACCACAATACAATAAGAAATTAAAGTTTGTGAAAAAACTAAAAAACACTCTTTTTTCAATGATAGATGATTGTTATGCAACATGTATTTTAAATCGCTTGACTGACACAAACACTTTTTCAGTTTGTCAAATTCATTTTTTAATTCAGTTACCTCCCTTGATGTTTCTCTCCAATGTTGACTGCAGAGTGCATGTAAACACTGGAGAAACACATGTCTGACATGCCATGTGTGTATCTCTTCTCTAAACCTTGCATCATACAATTTCACAATACACATTAACATCAAAGTTATTAACTTATTATTCAATTAAGACACAAGGTATGTGTGCTCAGTATATCCCTTGTTAATACAGCCAAGTGTATTGTATTCTTACACAAAACCGTATTAGCAATATTTACTGAAATAAGCACAATATTCACGAGAACAATATTGTGAGATCGTGTCGCTAATAACGATCTTATCCCCAACCCCAACCCTCAAAAATGCTAATATTAATTTGGCTAATATTGCCCAGTACTAAACATGCATACTCTGAGAACTTATGCTGTATTAAGCTTTCGTACTACTTGGTGATTTATCGATTAAATTCTGTAGTACAACAGGCAACAACAGATTTTGTTCTGTATCCTATTTCAACTATCGGAATCAGCATAATCGGGCAGAAAAATAATTGGTGATCGGTTCATAGCAAGTTTTGATAATCGCTTCATCACTAGTTTGTGATGAGCTCATTCCAATAAGGGGTGCACATGATATGGTTCACTTGAATTTTTTTTTCAAAATTTAGAAACAAATAGTTGAAACAAGAGGGGTAACACAAAGCGTTGGCCAATGCCCCCAACCCACCAAAAAGTCAAAAGAGTGAAAATGGCCATAACTCTGCAGAAACAGTGTGGAAGAAACACATGCTACTAAGGTTTCATTACCCCACGATGCTCTACCACAACACCAAATATAATTCAAATCAGAGTAGCAGTGGCTGAGATACAAGGAAGAATGTTGGTACAGACAGACAGATAGGCGGACAGTTACAGAGGTCTCCACTGAATACCCCTTTGATTTTCAAGTCATGGGCATAATAACATATTTTGATAGTGTGTACATTGGTAAAGGGTTAACCCTTTATCTAACGAATCGGCCGCATCCGCCTGCATAATATGCAAATTCAGCAGTTGAAAAAATATTAATTTTCAGAAATTACAACAAAACTATATCATGTGACCCCTCATTGGAACGAGCTCGTTCCAATGAGGGGACACATGATATGGTTTTGTTGAAATATTTTGAAAATTTTTAAAAATAGTATTTAAAATCATAAATTTTGGTATTATCTGCATTGAGTAAAAGGTTAAACTGAAATCATCTACCTTTCAAGCAAGGAGATGAAGTTTGTACACTTTTCATTTACGATTAATTTGTATTGCTTTTTGGTAGGGTTTCCAATATTTGGCATTGCTTAATATGATATATGCATCACAAAATTCTATACAATACCACTTTAAGTACTACACACAAAAAATACTATTGTGTACACACTGTTGGAAAGAGCTTTGCAGTCCTGGCATTTTCAGGAAAGTGATTTATTCACTCGCCTACTGCTTGCCGTGAAGAAATTAAGCAGGGCAAAAACTACTAGTACCCCTCCTGGCATTAGAAAATAATGATTACCGTAACAGCCTATTTTTAAAACACACACATAACATCCTATTAATTTAACAGACAAAATTTCAAACAAGGTTTGGTCTACAGTGGTTCGTGCCAATCTTGTTCAGGGCTCGATTTGTTCGGTTTCGCATCGCAATTTGCGATGCATAAATCCCGGGCCGCGATTCAATATCTGGACATTGATTAGCAATAATAAATAGCATGTTTCGTTTATTATGGAAAGTACCGTAAATGAAAAACACGCCTTCTCTGAGCGTTCAAAAAAATCTGTTGTAATATCAAGTAAACTGATTGTCGATTACACAATACAACTTTAACTTGTATAGTTATTTGGGGTATTCAGAAGTTGAATTGGTATACTACATGGAAATCCCGATGACATCATTATGATTTTCATTTCGAAAGTAGAGGGCGCGTGCTTATTTGATTCGCGGTTTTCGATAGAATGCAATCAACTTTGGGTGCCGGTACTGGAAATATGTGTTAAACACAAGAGGACGAAAACATTGAACTGAGTGTGCCCCAGAGATTCGTCCTCTGATAGACCTAGTATTCCCGTAATAATGGGTTTGATGGCGTTGGCTTAGTGGGAATGAATACATTACTTGATAATGTATTGATTCCTGGCAAACCGAAGTCGTCAACCCTATTATTCTTCAGAATACCTGGTCCGAGGACATGTCCCTGGAGCACCCCCGATTCAATGTTTTCGTAGTCTGGTGTTTAATAATATTCCCAGCCAGCCTCCATTTTCCTGATTAGAATCTTGTATTAAATACTACATTCGAATGAGACAAATGAATGCAAGGGGTTATATTAAACTGCTCAAAAGAAGAACCTTGGTTTAATATAATAAAGATCAGTTATTTTATTATCTGTACGTGTTTTCAGTGAAAGAAACCAAATTGTGCGTCGAAGCCAATACTCGTGCCGAAGTCACCCGGGTCCCCCTCCTTTTCGGGTTTAAGAATCAAAGTTCCCTCCTTGTGTTAAAGCCTATCACAACACCCCCTCCGAAGCTTTAATATCACAAGCAGAAAATCAAAATGGCCTAATATTTATTTTGCGTAATTTTCGCAAAACTTTAGGCCATCCTGATTTACTTCTTCCGCGAATTGAACACTGACCTCTCCAAACTTTTGAAACTGGGGGAGGGGGGGGGGAGGGAGGGGGGAGGGGGGGCAATGGGCAACAGGGGAAGAACATCCACCTTGTCCTGTTCCGTCACAAACCGACCCCACTTACAACACTGTCCGCGCCTGGAAACCCGATCTAAGAGATGAATCGACCCTATTTAAACATTCTCTTCTGAAGGGGGATGGGGGTATTTTAAAGTAAGGTTGATACATCTCTCTGTGTCAGGTTCACAGACAAGATCTATACCATATCTCGTCTGTGAACCTGACACGGAGAGATGTAATCATACCTATGCTAATTGCTTGCAAGCTCCTTTAGTGGTCAGCCTGCGTCCCGAGGCTGAAGCCTCCCCCCCCCCCCACCCCCATATATCTTTTTCATTTCTCCGCTGTCAGCACCCGGCCCCTGGGCTCTGACACGGCAGCTAATACTATTAGTAATAGAGCGCAGTGTTAAAGATGTTGTGAGAGGATTTTTTCATTAGCAAGTTTTGTTAATTAAAAAATTCTGTCACAGCATATTCAACAATCAGACCTAATGCTATTAGCTGCATGATCTGTGTGACTGTCGAAGCCCAAGGGGGTGCTTGCAGCGGAGACATGAAATTATTTCTTAGAAAACTGAATGTTGTTGTAGTTTCGGTTTTAGTTCCTGGAACTGAAAACGAAACTACAGCAACATTCAGTTAAATCCCTGATTTAGCAAATACACAGCACAAGAGGCTCGATGCGTTGAAAGAATTGATCATGTGATTGGAATATCATCATGCACTTGGGGGTTCAATAATTCAATCAAAATGAAAGTCAAGTAAGAATATATTACTTTTATTTTCTCCATTCAATTTATTTGAACAAAAATGTTGACAATGAATCACAGTGAATGACAGGTCCGCCTCCGCCAAAATTCGTTTCCCAAAACTTACCTAATTCCGTTCGTGTATACACAGTACCCATGATGGCATCTTTGCTTTATGATATCTGATGGCAAATGGCAAAATTGAAATTGTTGTCATTTTCACCTAGGGACGGGTGAAACTTGTACACCAGCGAGACTGAGCGAGTGATAGTCAAAAGCTTCATAATCATGTGAGATATTGTCACCCACATGTGACGTCACAATCAGCAATGACTGAATGGTAAAATCACGTTTATTCGGCAGTTTGTCAGAGCTTGATTACAAAATATAACTTTCTAGTTAATAACATGATACTTTGAAAGACGTTGTTTAAAAATCGTGATTTGGGGGATACGAAAACAAAGTGAATTTGCACCCCAAAAGCCACCAGAAGGCTCCATTTGATAGCACATTTCAAAAAATTTTCTGGGGGGAGAACCCCCCCAGACCCCCCTAACTTGCTCATGCCTTCGGCACTCGCATAGATGCCTTCGGCATCTACTTACACAAAACTGCTAATCAATTTTTTCAAAACAAATCGAGCCCTGTTGTTTAGCTGAAATTAGCTGCCATTTACATGTAGATGAGAACTGATGCAGAGTGATGTCCAAGGCTACTAATCACAAACATTTTGATCAATGTTTTAGCTGGAGGCTTTGGGCTTCATTAGCTGGAGGCTCTGGGCTTCATTAGCTGGAGGCTTTAGGGTTCAATTCACTGATGGAAAACTGTTAACCACTCAATCATGTTATGTGGTTTGGGTTTTATGTAATAATCACCATGAGAACAGAACAAACATTCTCATGTAATGTTGAGCTCTTGTGCAACAAAGAATCTCCCCTTCAAACATGACCTACCTTTTGAAAGTACAAGAAACACAACTATAATAGATATGCAGATAAGATCAGCAACTGCAAACATTATGATTCAAATCTGAAAAAAAAGACAAAAAATAACAGTGAATGAGTGAAAGCAAGTTCCCCGAGAACAGGCAGTGATCTCTAGTCAAGTCTTGCCTGCAAGTAAAGGCAGCCAAGTCTTGACTGGAAATCACTTCTAAGCAACTGCACATGTACAGGATGTAATCTAGTAGGAATTCAGGACAATTGCCCAGATCCTTAAGAGTCAACAAAAGTGAAAAGAAAATCAGATGCTTCTTTCTTGAAAATTAACCAGAGGTGAATAAATTGGACGAGCGAGTGTTACGATCGCCTCTTGGTTAAGCAAAATTAAATTAGACAACCATTTCTTTTTGCTTGTGCCCTGCAAGCTCTGTTCATAATAATCAATTGCAACCCTGTCAGTGTGATTCCGAATATTCGCGACAATCAAGTGCATCTACAGCTTAATTCCAGTTTGCCATATCACAAGGACATCTTTGATGCACGTGATTGTAAAAAGTAGTTCGATTGGTTGAATCATGTTACTGGAATCAATCGTGTATCCTTAGTAGAGAATTTGTAGTATAGTCCGTTTCTACTATCGCGAGCACCAGTGTCCCTTCATTGAAAGATAAGCATGTGTTGTTCAATTTTGTCACTTATTTTCACAGTATTCGTGTAAAAGCAATCCTCAAATGCGATACCAAGTGGTGTAGCTGTTCTGAGAAAGGGATATCACTACTCTAAAGTTTCAAAATGAAGATAACTTCCAGTTGTTTCTTGGAGATTTTCAACATTGAATTTGGAAACCCGGGACGATGGTTTTCTGTAACTGTTACAGTTTTGATTACATAACCAAAACCAAACTTTTGGTTAGCCGCATAGCTCTCGCCCTAGGTGAAAAGCACGTTTCTATCGACTCGTGAAGAAGGGGTTGTCTAATTCAGAAAGGATTGTGCAAAATTATTTTGCACAACTATTCAGGGATTATGCAAAATGTCCAATTTGCTCACCTCTGTTAACACTTCAACTGCTATCAAACCTCAACAAGGACTTATAAATAGTGAATGTAGGAAAATTTGAAAATACAGTTTTGATATTCATTTATTGGTTCAATTTGTATTTTTCAGTACATGTATTCCCATATCAATATCGGTTCAGTTTTTGGTGCATATAGCCCATCTCCAATGCGCAAGTACACTACTGTGAACAGTGATAATAGAAATGGTATGTTCTTGATCAGCTCATCATCAGATCAGGACACATTTATGTCCCATGGGCAGAAATTTCAGAATAAATGTTTTGCAAAATCAAGACCAAATCAAGCCATCTCCATAGGCTACACTGTAAATCCTTGAGTCCCTCAGGAGTGACAAAAATAATCTGGGCATCATGCCTTTTCTTCAGTTGATCATAAAGTAAAATGTAGAGCTCCCCTATGAAGCCCATTGATACAGCCTATGTGGATTAATCTTAGTTACACACCTCTAGAGGGTACTGAATAGAATTTTTTTAATTCTTCAGCAAAATGGCCAATTCCGGCTCCCATAGCGAGCCCAAATATTAACCCAGGCTCTTGATTTGAACACAGTTGAATCTGACTTCCCTAGAGATGTTGTGTACCGAATATGAAAGCATTCTGACTGTTGGATCTGAAGAAGGGAAATTGTAAAGAAATTTCTTCGAATTGCACTAAGTTCAAATTTGGGCTACCATAGCGAGCCCAAATATTAACCTATGGATCCGATTTGAACAAACTTGAATCTGACCCCCCTAGAGATGTTGTATACCAAACTTGAAAGCATTCTGACAAGTGGATCTGAAGAAGATTTTTGAAGAAATTCCCTCATATTGTACTAAGTTAAATTTCATGTTCCCATATGGAGCCCAAATATTAACCTAGGCACTCGAATTGAACAACCTGGAATCTGACCCACCTAGAGATGTTGTATACCAAATATGAAAGCATTCCGACAGGTGGATCTGAAGAAGATTTTTACAAAAATTTCCTCATATTGCTCTAAGTAAAAATTTGGGCTACCATAGTGAGCCCAAATATATACCTAGGGAACTGATTTGAACAAACTTGAATCTGACCCCCTTAGAGATGTTGCATACCAAATATCAAAGCATTCTGACTGGTGGATCTGAAGAAGATTTTTTTAAATTACCCTCCATATTGAACAAAGATAAAATTCCGTAGGAAGCCCAAATATTAATCTAGGGACTTGGTTTGAACAATCTTGAATCTGACCCTCATAACAATGATGTAAACCAAACATTAAACGATTCTGACTGGTGGTTCTGAAGAAGTTTTTTAAAGAATATTCCCCATATTACCCTATGTTAAAACTTCGGGCTCCTGCAGAGAGCCCAAATATGAACCAATGAGCTTTATTTCAACAAACTTTTATCTGACACCCCAATGAATGCTGTATACCAAATATCAAAAGATTCTGATGATTGGTTCCGGAGAAAAGATTTTTTTAAATTTTTGCAAATATGCTGACTCAGCATTTTTTCGATGCCCATTACAGAACACCCTAACATAACCGATGGCAATTTTTTTTTTACCAGTCAATTCTACTGGTCGTAAGAATACTTCATACCAAATAACAGCTCTCTGTTCCGTGTGGTTTGGGAAATATGGGTGTTTGAAAATATTTCTATTTTTAGCTCCCAGGGTTCCCATGGGGATGCAGGAATTTTTTTTTTGCATGGGTCAAGTACTTACGTGAAGAGTGGATTGTAACTAAATCACCCACGGAGTGGAGTTATCACCCAAGCTATAACTTTCAAATTTTGTACATATCGACAAAAAACACAAGCAATGTTTCAGCCAATGGACCTCCGGGTTTAACCCGAAGGTCCATTGGCTGAAACTTAGCTGGTGCTGGTTATACCTTGCAATAAATCTGCAATTATTCCTCGGGTGGAATCTCCACTCTGCGGGTGATTTAGTGATAATACACTCGCCACGTACTGTATGACCGAATAATACCACAAACCAAATTTGGTTCATACCGGACCATCGGTTCAGAAAATAGAAATTTTGGGCGGGGCCAAAAACCTTACCCCTCCTATTACAAAGCCAAATATTACTTCACGAGCTTCGTTTGAACAAACTTGATTCTACACCTCATATGGAAGCACCATAGCAAATATCAAGTCATTGTACACACTGGTTCTTGAGAAGATTTTAAAAATATTTTGGGGCATTTTCCCCCACTCCCTCCCTTTGGGGTTGGGCATGTTGAGTTGAACAAAAATGAAATGCCACTTTGGGACCATCACTCACACAAACTTTCACTTGAATTGGCCCAGTGGCTTTGGAGGAGACGATCAAAACATGGTGTTGACGGACGTCGGACGACAGACAACGGATGGAGAGCAATGACATTAGCTCAGCTTGACTTTGTCAAGATGAGCTAAAAATTAGGAGTACATACATGTATGCACCCAGGCCAATGATCACATCAAATACAAGCCACTCAACGTAAGAGGCTCTTTGCTAATACAGTTAGCTATGCCCAACAAAAATTTACAAACTGGTTGTAAAATTCTTAACTAATACCAATGACGGTCATCCTTGACTTCAATTGCACACCTGTTGGAACAAATCGCACATACTGTTTCAGGTGGGAGGCATACCACGCGCCTGTGACGTTCAAACGATAAGGTCTGATTTTGTGGCCGGACAATGCAGGGTGATCAAGGTTATGAGGTATCATCACTATTATGTGGGACCATTGCAGTCAAATAAATTGTTAACGATCATTTGCACTTTGATGAGTTTCCGCTGGCACTTGATGGTGTTCGTTTGTGGTTCTCCTAAATACCAGAACTCTCATAAAATAATAACATTTAAATGAATAATAATATAAACATTTCAAAAGGTTGAATTGTTTTACAGACAATACTTTTTTTTAATGATAAATGTATTAATGATGACAGCAGGTCAAACACACATGACAATTATGTATCTAACCCTGTTCCACTTCATGGCAGCAGTCACAGCCTTGGCAGTGAAATGAATGACTTAATTGTGTGTGATTGATATATAAAAAAAAATATATATATATATATAATTAGATAAATAGAATTACACTGGTACATTAATAGACTCTAACACAAAGATCCAGCGAAAAGTTTAAAACTTTAATATTCAGAAAAGGTGTTAGGGGAATCCATTTTTTTTTCCGCATGTGGTCAGTCTAAATCCTTCAGAATTAATTTTGAGCAAAGAGAAAAAAATGCCTAACTGGCACCGAGGGGTGGGTGATGGTGTTTGTCTGGGTTTTTAACCACAAACTTTAACCAAAACTGTAAAAAAGCATTTTTGACGAAAGAAAAAAAACAAAAAGTGCCTAATTGGAACCGAGGGGGGGGGGGGGGGTGTTTACATGAGTAAAAAAAGTTCCACATGTAATGAATGACTGTAAATAGTTCAAAATGCATATTGGAGAAAAGAAAAAAATGCCTAATTGGGGAAGGGAGGGGGGGGGGGGGGGGGCTGGACAGGGCAATAACTTCAACAATTTTCATTGGATAATTGTGGTCATCAAACTTGACCTCGAGACATGTACTGAAAAGAATTGAAATCCATTAAGTTTTGTTTAAGTTATGACATAAACAAAGTTCGGACAGACTGACAGATAGACAGTCGGAGCGAGGTCTGTGCTATATCCCTCCCTTGTGGGAGGGGATAAAAAGTAACAAAGTATGTGGTAGAAGCCTAATTTGAAATTTAGAGAAACTAAGTTTGAAAAGCGTTGTGAAAAGGGTTAAATTAATGCCAATATTATTTGAAAACACTGTGTACAGCTTCAGTAGACCTTGCCCAAAATGAGAAAAAGAAATGATGTTGTAACAGAGTATTTGGAGAATGAAAGGTAGAACCTTGAAAAGCAGAACTTTAAGCTGGGAATACTAAGTAAAATTGATTGGCAAAAAAGGGTTAAATATTTCCTAAAACCGATCAAAGAAATCATTGATGTAAATGGAATCATTAAGTTGCATTGACCATGCAAGAATTAGAGTAAGAAAGTATGTGGCAGAGTCTAATTTCAAATACGAAGAAAGTAAGACTGAAAACATGTTTAATCACTGTAGAAATGTTCAGTAGATAGTAGATATTGTCCCAAATAAGAAACAGTGACATTTCACTAAACTGTTTGAAGAATTAAAGGTGTAATTTTCAAACACCCCCCCCCCCCCCCAAAAAAAAAACTTTAACCTGGAAGTTGTAAGTTAAACTGCCATACAAAAAAGGGTTAAATATTTCCCAAAATAACATGAAAGAGACTGATACAATCAATAGTAATATCAATTTAAAAGAAAAAAAAACCCAAAACTTTAAAGTTGACTAAAAAACTTTAACCACAAACTTTAACCAAAACTCCACATGTTGAGAGACAGACAGATGAAAGTCATCATTAAACAGGAAAAAAAGACAAATCTAGAGTGATGCCACGCATGCAGCCCGACTGTCCCAGCAATGGCAAAGCTTAGACACAAAATAGTCAGAGCCATTACGTGAGTTTAAAAAAAAGTTCTGCATGAAGTGACTGTAAAGAGTTAAAAATGCATACTGGAGGAAAGAAAGAAAAAAAAAATGCCTAATTGGCAGAGCAATAACTTCAACCATTTTCATTGGATGATTGTGATCAGCAAACTTGACCTAGAGGCATGTACTGAAAAGAATTGAAATCTGTTAACTTTTGTTTAAGTTATGGCATAAAGAAAGTTCGGAGAGACAGATGGACTGACGAATGGATGATAGACTGACGGATGGTCTGACAAATATACGGACAGAGCGAGGTCTGTGCTATATCCCTCTCTTGTGGGAGGGGATAATGAAAGTGTCAATGACACTGTAGCTTAACTTGTGTATGTGTTGTGTTTGATGAAAAGGATAATGTTCAATGTTTATGAAAGGATTATGAAATAAGACAAGAATTGTGATAATTGGGAATATGTTAATATGACCTCACAGTTAATGTATGTGGCCCTCACAGTTAACGTATGTCAATGAAAGTTACCAAGTTACAGTGAAATTATTTCAAAATGAGTCATCCTATCAAGTTACACTGAAATCCCTTCATAAATATGGCCTGTAGACTGTGCTAAAGGTTTTCGGGCTTCAGGCCTGTGAAGCCACGATGGTAGATCGATTGCAACTAAAAGGGAACGCCCTCATCTCGACATTATACTGAGTCATTCTACTAAGTTACAATGAAATCCCTTCACAAATACGACCTGTAGTCTGTACTAAAGTTTTTTTTGGTTTTGGGCATGGGAAGCCATCATGGCTGAATGATCACGACCAAAAGTGTGTGTTGTCATCTGGGCATAATCTGGAGTGATCCTTCGAAGTTACAATGAAAGCCCTTCATAAATATGACCTGTAGACTGTGCTCAAGGTTTTGGGGCTTCGAGCCCCTGAAGCAATCACAGTTGACCAAACACGACAAAAAGGGGATGTAATCATCTAGGCATTATATGGAGTCAACCTAACAAGTTACAATGAAATCCTTCCATAAATATGACCTATAGACTATGCTAAAGGTTTTTGGGTTTTGGGCCCGGGCAGCCATCAAGGCTAAATGATCGCGACCAAAAGGGGATGTTCTCATCTAGACATTATTTGGAGTCATCCCACCAAGTTACATTGAAATCCCTTCATAAATATGACCTCTGGACCGTGATTAAGGTTTTCAGGCTTCGGGCCCCTGTAGCCATCACAGTTGCCCAATTGCGTCCAAAAGGAGTCGTTTTCATCTAGACATTATATGAAGTCAACCTACCAAGTTACAATGAAATCCCTTCATAAATATGACCTGTAGACTGTGCTATAGGTTTTCAGGCTTTGGGCTCAGGCAGCCATCATGGTTGAATGAGCACCACCAAAAGTGGACATTTTCATCTGGGCATCATCTGGAGTGATCCTACGAAGTTACAATGAAATCCATTCATAAATATGACCTGTAGACTGTGCTCAAGGTTTTCGGACTTCGGGCCCCTGTAGCAGTCACAGTTGACCAATCATGACCAAAAGGGGATGTCACCATCTAGACATTATATGGAGTGAACCTAACAAGTTACAATGAAATTCTTCGATAAATATGACTTATAGAGTATGCTAAAGGTTTTTGGGCTCGGGCAGCCATCAAGGCTGAATGATCGCGACCAAAAGGGGACGTTCTCATCTAGACATTATTTGGAGTCATACTACCAAGGTACAATGAAATCCCTTCATAAATACGACTTGTAGACCGTGCTAAATGTTTTTGGGCTTCGGGCCCCTGTAGCCATCACACTTGCCCAATCGTGTCCAAAAGGGGCTGTTCTCATCTAGACATTATATGAAGTCAACCTACCAAGTTACAATGAAATCCCTTCATAAATATGTCCTGAAGACTGTATTAAAGGTTTTCAGGCTTCGGGCTCGGGCAGCCATCATGGGTGAATGATCGCAACCAAAAGGGCACAATCTCATCTGGGCATCATCTGGAGTGATCCTACAGAGTTACAATGAAATCCCTTCATAAATAAGACCTGTAGACTGTTCTAAAGGTTTTTGGGCTTGGGGCCCCTGTTGCCATCACAGTTGCCCAAAAGGGGACGGTCTCATCTAGACATTATATGAAGTCAACCTATCAAGTTACAATGAAATTCCTC